>CM036775.1:0-600000 GCA_020796225.1 Arion vulgaris | reverse complement strand
GCCTTGTCAGATCTACGAAAGCAATGAACAATGGCTTTCTCTGCATTTCTCTTGCAGTTGTCGAAGAGTGAATATCATATCAGTTGTTGATCATCCAGCTCTGAATCCACATTGTGACTGGAAGAACTTGCTCTGCTAGTTTCTGTAGTCGTTTAGAAAGGACTAGTGCAAAGGCCTTGCCTGCGACACTTTAAAGGGAGATGCCTCTGTAGTTGTTACAATCCCCCTTATCTCCTTTGTTTTTATAAGTATCACTATCTTTGCATCCCTCATGTCTTGGGGTTTCGCCCACTCTCTAGCACTGTCTGTACAAGGAGATTGTAGAGGGGGGGGTTTCGCCCACTCTCTAGCACTGTCTGTACAAGGAGATTGTAGAGGGGGGTTTCGCCACTCTCTAGCACTGTACAAGGAGATTGTAGAGGGGGGGTTTCGTCCACTCTCTAGCACTGTCTGTACAAGTAGATTGTAGAGGTGGGGTTTCGCCCACTCTCTAGCACTGTCTGTACAAGTAGATTGTAGAGGTGGGGTTTCGCCCACTCTCTAGCACTGTCTGTACAAGGAGATTGTAGAGTGTGGGTTCAAGAGGACATCCTTGTTATGTTTGAGCATTTATGCAGGAATGTTATCTAGTCCTGACGCCTTTCCATTTGAAAGTTTGTAGATTGCTTGAAAGTTTGTGGATTCCCAGATTTTCATTAGATAGGTTTATGTTTCCACATGTAATCGTCCATTTGTAGTGTTCCTCGAAATTTGTCATTCTTGTTGTGTTGTTTGCTTGATAAAGGCCTTTTGGTCGAAACGTTGCTGTTTATCGTCACTGTTTATGTATTTTGTAAAACTGTAGTACTTTGTGTTTACGTGTTTAGCTAGATTGCTTCGGAAAGTTTCAACTCTGTGGGTTCAGCGTCCAGCTCCGTTAGTTCATGATGTTTCGGTATGATCTGACCTAGGGCAGGGTTTGCTGGCTTCTCCATCGAATAAAGAATAGAGTAGTGTTCCACCCCCCTTTCGAGCTGTTTGTTCATATCTGTTATTGGCTCATGTCATAAAAATAACTACATGTGAAATGCTCTGCCTGCGAAAAGTTAACAAAAAAAGGAAAAGACAGAGTCATAAACATCAGCATAAAAAAGAAAGTTGGCACAGAACCTTGCTTTAATTACATTGAGAAACAAAGAATGAAATGGTTTGGCCACTTAATAAGAATGCATCCAAACTCCACAGTATACAGAGTCTTCTACAACAGAACATCAGGAAAGAAGGCAAGAGGAAGACCACGAAAAATATGGTTAGAGGGCATAGCAGAATCCTGTCAAAAAGCAAAAATAACAATCACCCAAGCCACCAGAATAACGCAAAACAAAAACAGAAAACCATGACACTGAGCAATGAACCGGTAGCAGTGTGACGACACTGGGCAACAACCCGGTAGCAGTGCGACGACACTGGGAAACAACCTGGTAGCAGTGTGACGACACTGGGCAACAACCTGGTAGAAGTGTGACGACCAAAGAAGAAAGAAAGAAGTAAAACAGCCTTAATTTGATTTATGCAAATTAGAACAGTCTGAGATGTTATGATCCATGAAGAGCTTATGGACAGAACAGGACAGATAATAATGATTCAGAGGATGAAGAAAAGACACTTGGTAGAACATGCCATGATCAAAACCAGAGGGGATTATAACAAAATGAGAACTTTTCTGAAACCTGCAAGAAAAACAAAAGAAAGGGAGGTTTAAAAATACACGAAGAAGCGATTTGGAGACAGAGATTAACAAAATATATGGAAGACATGGAAGGAGTTACGTGAAATAGCTAAAGATAGGAAGACTTGGCATGAGAAATTACTACATAATAATGTGCCCCTGATTAAATATTTATAGAATAATGTGTCCCTGAAGAAAAGATGACAGAATGTCTAACAAAATGGTATAAATTCAAAGGATTGACTTCATTGCATCGGGTTTTACCCCATATGGCTCAGTCCCTCTCCGCAGAAATGACACCCCTCGCCAAAAGTATTGCACAAAGCACGAACTCCATAGCTCTGGTAACAATCCTAGAGGTCTCTGGGAAAAAATGCAACTAGTGAACAGAATGGTGCAGTTCGAATTTGAATCCAAGACTTTCAGAACGCAAGACAAAAGCTTAACCGTTAACCATTTAGCCCTGGATAATGTGTCAGTAGAATAATGTCCACCTGAAGAGATATTAATAGAATAATGTCCCCACTGAAGAAATATTGATAGAATAATGTCCCCACTGAAGAAATATTGATAGAATAATGTCCCCACTGAAGAAATGTTAATAGAATAATGTCCCCACTGAAGAAATATTAATAGAATAATGTCCCCACTGAAGAAATATTGATAGAATAATGTCCCCATTGAAGAAATATTGATAGAATAATGTCCCCACTGAAGAAATGATCCATGAAGAAATGAAGAAATGTGTAACTGTCAGTTGCATCAATGAAGATGTTCCACATGTTATATCAATCAATAAAGCTGAGATATTCTAACAGAAGAAACAAAATTCAACACATCACAGAAAGCTCACCACATGTGAAATGATATGCTTGAGGAAGGCAGTGAGAGTCACCAGGAAAGACAGACTACGAAATGAGGACATCAGAAGCAGAGTGGGCATAACTTCATGCACCGAATATATCGAAAGACAAACAAATGCAGTGAATTGGACATTTAATGAGAATGAAATACAACCAACCACCAATAACAGCATACCATAAAAAGAGATCGGGTACTAGAGCTAAGGGAAGAATAAGAAAAAGATGGATAGAAAATATCAAGATCACACTACATAAACACGGATACGACACAACACGGGCAACTCATCTAGCCCTAGAACGCAAATTAAAGCTCCCATCCCTACGCTTAATGGCAAGAGTGGACAGCCAACTACATCTTCCACCTGGGAATAGACAATAGAAACAAAATTCACTCACAAAATAAGCTTGTATCTCACAGACCCCCTCCTCCCCAAAGATGTATAGAAATTACATTAATAACAATTTTGTTTTAGAAAAAAAACACAATATTAATAAACAGTAAAATCCAGTTTATCATCACATGTTGTCAATACTGGCCACAACTGGCCACAACTGGTCAACACTCACCACAACTGGTTAACACTGGCCATCACTGGACACAACTGGTCAACACTAGCCACAACTGGTCAACACTGACATATATCATGAATGACTAAACCAGTACCAATAAAAGAGAGAAAATATCTATCACATGGACTAATAATTATATATATGTAACAACAGCGGATTATACAGTGAAATATGATCATTACAGAATGAGCATTCATTGACATTGTCTGACAGACATATTATCATCATCATCCTTTCTAATTTGTAATAGCTGGTGCATAGGATCGAGATCACTTCCAAACAGGAAGTTTGCAAGTCAAAGTATTTATTTTACTCTTCTCTCTACATTAGCTTACCTTATCGTGGGTTGGAGGGTTTGTGTGTCTTTACAATCCTTCAGGCTATGTCAGCGGGAGTCTAACTCCTGGCAGGTCTAACCAAGCCGAACAGACTGAAGGTGAAAGGCCAGAGCAAAAGGTGGGGAGCAAGATGGGGCCTCATAAGGTGACAGAGCAGAACCCTCCGGCGAGTGGTAAATGCTCTGTCTGCAACCACCCATCCTCCAGCTATGGGACAAAGCAGTCGTCTTCTCTCTCCCTTGAGGACATCCTTTTTTTTGTTTTGTCTTCTAGGACACTTTCCCATAAGCATATGAGATTAAACCATAGTGTCCGGAGAGAACACCCTGCATAAAAGCCTGAGTTGGTGAGCCCAGCGACTGAAGTCCCATAGAGTAGGACGACTCCAGACAAACCCAGGGAAGACAGATCTCGTCAGCAGGTGACTGCAATTGTCTAGAGAACAAACCAGGGAAGACAGATCTCGTCAGCAGGTGACTGCAATTGTCTAGAGAACAAACCAGGGAAGACAGATCTCGTCAGCAGGGGACTGCAACTGTCTAGAGAACAAACCTGGGAAGACAGATCTCATCAGCAGGGGACTGCAACTGTCTAGAGAACAAACCCCAGGAAGACAGATCTTGTCAGCAGGGGACTGCAACTGTCTAGAGAACAAACTCAAAAAAAAAGATGTCTTCGGAAACGGAATGTGTCAGCCATTATTGGCGGGGAGGAGTTGACACATACAAATGACTCAATGGTCATGACCATCTTACTCTTAATTTAGTTGGTTTGTCTAGCAGTCTGTTTGACATATGATTTCCAAATCTTCTGTATAACTGTCGTAATAATCTAAGATTGCTAACACTATGTATAACTTGCTGTAATAATCTAAGATTGCTAACACTATGTATAACTTGCTGTAATAATCTAAGATTGCTAACACTATGTATAACTTGTTGTAATGATCTAAGACTGCTAGCACTATGTATAACTTGCTGTAATAATCTAAGATTGCTAACACTATGTATAACTTGCTGTCATAATCTAAGACTGCTAGCACTATGTATAACTTGCTGTAATGATCTAAGACTGCTAGCACTATGTATAACTTGCTGTAATGATCTAAGACTGCTAGCACTATGTATAACTTGTTGTAATGATCTAAGACTGCTAGCACTATGTATAACTTGTTGTAATGATCTAAGATTGCTAACACTATGTATAACTTGTTGTAATGATCTAAGACTGCTAGCACTATGTATAACTTGCTGTAATAATCTAAGATTGCTAACACTATGTATAACTTGCTGTAATGATCTACGACTGCTAGCACTATGTATAACTTGCTGTAATGATCTAAGACTGCTAGCACTATGTATAACATGTCGTAATAATCTAAGACTGCTAGCACTATGTATAACTTGCCGTAATGATCTAAGATTGTTAACACTATCGCCCGAGTGGTTACCGGTGCCCAAATTTGGGGTGCAAAGAATAGAACCACTGTTACCATCCTCGCATGTCGTAAGAGGCGACTAAGGAGGTTTGACTGAAATCGGATGCATGTGTCCTAAACATGTAGAAGTCTATGCATTTAGGGGCCTACCAAACCAATGTGCAACGTATACACGTTCTTGACAAAGATCAAACATATCACAAAGAGTGATTACAATTAGTCATAAAGAACGAATGCAAAGAAGAAGAAGAAGAAGCTAGCACTATGTATAACTTGTCGTAATTATCTAAGATTGCTAGCATTATGTATAACTGTCGTAATTATCTAAGATTGCTAGCATTATGTATAACTGTTGTAATTATCTAAGATTGCTAGCATTATGTATAACTGTCGTAATTATCTAAGATTGCTAGCATTATGTATAACTGTTGTAATTATCTAAGATTGCTAGCATTATGTATAAATGTCGTAATTATCTAAGATTCCTGCGAGCCATTCACACTGGAAGAGTTGAAATCTGCCATTAAAAATTGAGAAACAACAAAGCGGTTGGTGATGATAACATCTCTGGAGAAATGCTCAAAGCAGCAGATGATAACAACTTACAACATATACTCCAACTTATAAATGAAATCTGGCAACATGAATCCCGACCACAACAGTGGAAAGATGGTATTATTTTCAAATTACCTAAAAAGGAGATTTGTCTGATTGTAATAACTGGCGTGGGATCACCCTACTGTCAGTGCCAGGAAAACTTTTTGTAGCATGTTACTCGAGAGACTGAAAAAGTCTGTAGATGAAAGGCGAAGAGAAGAACAAGCAGGGTTTAGACCAAAACGAGCATGCATAGATCACATCTTCACACTAAGAGTAATCATTGAAGAGTTCGTAGAATTTCAATCGAATTTAATCATCAACTTTGTTGATTTTCAGAAAGCGTTTGACAGTATTCACCGTCCTACGCTTTGGAAACTACTCAAAAACTATGGTTTCCTGCTAAATTCATCATCATCATAAAATCCTTCTACAGTGAATCGCGCTGAAGTGTAAGAACAGATTTCCGTAACTCTGACTGGTTCCCAGTGGAAACAGGAGTGAAACAAGGCTGCGTCTTATCGCCAATGCTCTTTGGAATAGCAATTGACTGGGTCATGCGAAAATGCACCAATAACGCAAATATGGGCATCAAGTGGGTTGATAAAATTTTAGAAGACCTTGATTTTGCCGACTATATAGCCCTTTTGAGTTCATCCCATCAAGATATTCAAATGAAAACAAACCTTCTCCAAAATATCTCAGGACAAATTGGTCTCCAAATAAACACCACAAAACAAAAATTGTTGACCTTACCAGCAGTCCAGAAAATATTCAACTAAAAACTACACTCTTGAAAAGTCAAAAGTTTTACATACCTAGGGAGTATGATGTCATCTACGGGGATACAGCGCCAGAAATTCCACACAGAATCGCATTGGCATCAAGTGCTTTTAACAAATTGTCAAATATATGGAAGTCCAATTCACTCAGCAAGCACTTAAAATTAAAGATCTTTAACTCTTGTGTGATTCCAGTATTAACTTATGGATGCGAGAGTTGGAAAGCAACAAAAGCTCTAGAAAGAAAATTAGATAACTTTGAGAATAAATGTCTTAGAAGAATACTGAACCTCAAATGGTCAGATTTCAGACCCAATACACAAATAAGACAAGAGACCAAGCAAGAAAATGTATCAAATTTTATAAGAAAGCCGCTGGAACTACATCGGCCACACACTTAGAATGGATGAGAGAAGACTCCCTTACCAATCCCTCATATGGACACCAGAGGGAAAAGAAAACGAGGAAGACCAAGAGAGACTCTGCGTAGAACCATCACCAGAGAAGGCTCAACGATGGGCCTAGTAAACATTAAAGACTTAAAACAAATAGCAACGAACCGCGAGACATGGAGAGCTATGACCTCTGCCCTATGCGCCGCCCACAGGCCCAAGAGGAAAGACTGACTAACTAACTATCTAAGATTGCTAGCACTATGTATAACTTGCTGTAATGATCTAAGATTGCTAGTACTATGTATAACTTGCTGTAGCAATCTATTACTACATGCTTTGGTGTAAGTGAGTAGTTTTGCTCTGTCTTGTCACGGTTAGATAATTGCTCATGTTTTGCAACTTTTGTGTGATATTGTACATGAAGTTTGCAACTGTTAGGAACTCAATAATAGTTTTCTTATTTCTGTAATAAGTTCGGAGCTCATGTGAGCAATACATGTTCTTTGTCACATTTGGATAATTTATACTTGTGTCTAGTACTGTGAAGCCTTTAACATTTCACACATCTGCAGACTTACTTTCTTTTGGGATAACATTTCATACCCCATCCTGCAGTAGGCCTATTACTTGATTTTGTATAATATTTTACACATCTGTAGAATTACTTAGACATCTGTAGAATATTTTACACATCTGAGTTAACATTTCATACATCCCTGCAGAAATACTTTCTCTGAGTTAACATTTCATACATCCCTGCAGAAATACTTTCTCTGAGTTAACATCTCATACATCCCTGCAGAAATACTTTCTCTGAGTTAACATTTCATACATCCCTACAGAATTTCTTGCTTGGGGGATTACATTTATATTTTCAAACAAGATAGTCAATCTATGTTTATCTTACAACATCCTTGCCACCATTACTCTACATGCATAGAATTTGACCGTAGCCCCCGGCAACAAAAGGCCCACTAGTGGGAAAACCAAAATTCCTGTTTAATGGGGGCTGGTTTTTGTATATATTTCATAGAACACTGTAAGATTTTTTGCAATTTTACTCAATTTTTAAAAGTCTATGGTTATCTAATGATGAAAAATATTAATAATACTGATATTCCTTACTGTTAAACTGAATTTGTAATATAATATAACCTTGATTTAACGTGTTGTGTTGTTTTTAAAATGAATTTGTCTTTAGGCTATCTAACAATACTGGAATGTGGGATCACACGACGGTTGTGATATTATTTCCTAGAATATTTACCTGAGCTTGTCGGCTGTATGCTATCGAAGGTCACAAATTTGACCAATCAGCATGAAGCTAACCATTTTTTCCAAACAATGTAATTTAAGGTTGAAGTTCATAGAAGTAAACAACAGAAACACTGCATCTAACAAGTACATAATAAACCATAACTAATTATTTACAAAGATTTAGTATCACTTGAAACAATTTGCTACAGAAACCACTACCACAAGAGAAAAAGTGTTGTGATTTGGTGCAATTATTCAGCTACATTTGTTGTCCCCAATTCTCATCCACAAGGGAAATAACAATGAAAATATTAATAACTAATTACAACAGAATGTTTAAAAATGATATGTATGTGTTTCACACATAATAAATAACAAAATATGTCAGTTTCACATAAGAGTTTTTGAAAAACCCATAAAATACAAAATTGATGCAAAAAAGCAATTTATATTTGTCTCTGCAACATTCAGATTTAATAAGTTTTCTTATATGGTCATTCAACATGGCCAGACATCCAACATGGCTGCCCATCCAACATGGCCACCCACAAACACTAATATTATGTGTATCAATACATTTTAATCATCAAACTAATCAATAATCTACACTAGCAACAAGTAGCAACAATAAGCAATGGTAATTACTACTATTCATAGAAATAAGATCAGTTCGACAGTGGATGTGTGCTACGCACATATCTTGTTAACATAAGGAAAATTTTGAACTGAGTTTAGTCAGTGGAAGAATAATAAACTATCTCAGATACGTGGACAATGGAGTATCTTCTCCTTCTTTTGTCGTCACACTGTTACTGGGTTGTTGCCGAGTGTTGTGGTTTTCTGATTTTGCCTTTCACTGTTCTGGTGGCTTGGGTGATTTTTATTTTTGCTCTTTGATAGTATTCTGCTATGCCTTCTAACCATCTTTTTCGTGGTCTTCCTCTTTCCTGATGTCCTGTTGTAGAAGACTCTCTGCATGTAGTTATTTTTTGCAATGATGCAGTATTAACTCTTTCCATGCTTTAAGCCGCATGCTGCGCCACGGCGGAAGTCCATTGCACGCTATTAGCCGCACACTGGACCGCAGAGTTGCTTCCTTATAAGAAGTCTTTCTAGTTTTACTTCTACTGTTTTACTTCTACTACTTTTCAACCTTGTTATTCTATTGGGTTGTCCAGTTTTCTTCAATTTAGTATATAATTGTATATATATATATATGTTTATTTATTGATGAGTAGTTGTGAGTTTTTTTTTTTAACCTGCCTTGAATTAACTGCTTAAAATTTGAGGAAATAACTCTGCATGGAAAGAGTTAATAAACTAAAAGTGAGCAGAAACTGCAAGAACTAACGAAACAAATAAAACAATCTTAGATATGCATATGACACAGCAGTGTTAGCTAAAAAGTAAGCAGGAAGTGGAACAAATAAACAATCTCAAATATACTGTTGTTGCAGTAATAGTATTATCTAAAATAGAGCAGAAAATGCAAAATTTAGCGGAACAATTAAACAGCAAAAGTAGTGAATGTGCATTAGACATTCATGAAATGTTGAAAAAACTAAAACCTAATATAATTAACATTTAATAAGTGAAAATTAAATATATGAAAATAGCTGATAAGAAAATGGAACAAGTGACAGGCTTCTGTATTTTTGAATATACAATAACATGGGGATGGAAGATGTAAAACTATGATCAAGAAAAGAATATGGAGGGTGAAAACAATGTTCAATAATATGAGACACTCATCCTGCATTCTTCTTCTTATGCTCTATATCGACCACTTGTCAACCACTCTGTGTGATTTCCATGTGATCTGAGCCTAAAAGTGATTGTATGTTGTGCCAGTTATGTGCCTACAAGTAGGCCAGCACATCCTATTTCTGTGCTGCTTTTTATTTACTAGGGTAGCTAACCTAGGTCCTACATCAGTCACCTCTTACGACATGCCTTGTAGGTTGCAGTGGTACTATTCTTTGCTTCCCATGCAAGCCCCGACATCACAGGGGCGATCCTGCATTCAATAATATAAGATAGATATTAACTTGCAATGTCTCTGTGCCTAAGTGGTTAAACCGTTGCATTGCATTCTGAAGGTCATGGGTTTGAATCCAGACCATGCCAATCTGTTCACAAAAGCATTTTTTTCTAAAGACCCCTAAGATTATTGCACAAATTACAGAGTTTGTGCTTTGTGCAATACTCTTGGCAGGTGGCGTGCCAGAGGGACTGAGCGATAAGGGGTAAAACCTGGTGCAATCATGAATGGGTGGACATCATTCGGAGATCACACCTCAAGAAAATGACTTTGCTGTGCACACCTGGACATGCTGAAGTGCAGGGTAATGAGTGTGCTGACTTTCTTGCAAACAATGCCCTGACTCAAGTGGGCAGAAGTATGGACAGAGCCGATATCATCAATGCGGTACATTCTCAATTATGTAACATGGGCAAGTCTCAGACACTGGAACGAGTTTGTGAAATAGGCGTCAAGTTTGGACATGCCAGACAGTGTCATCTTCATGGTAGAGAGAGAAGATATAGTAATCAACTTCTCATGGGTACGGTGAGCAAATGGACTTTGGGATGGCTGGTGCAGCAGAGGACAAAGCCCAATGTGCCATGAGGTCGATCACAACATAACATAACAAAACCCGGTGCAATGAAGTCATTCCTTTGGCTTTAGACCCCTCTAGATATTAGCTCGTAGTGTATGTGATCAGAAACCACAATCTGACAAGCTAGTTTTAGGGATACAATATGGAGGTTGGACTAGTTTTATAAATATCATACAATATTTTTTATTATTAACTTGAATGTATTCTCTATCTTCTTCTTTTTTCTTTCTTTTTCTCTAATCCTGTTGTCCTTTACAGTGTTAGTGTAAAAAGAGATTTATAGAACAGCTTCTTGTGTGCGCTTCCTACATGGTGTCCTTCACTGTCTCTGTTATTTCTGTGGTCCACCATGTGTGTGGATGATCTTTTGTTCTGTGGTCCACCATGTGTGTGGACGATCTTTTGTTCTGTGGTCCACCATGTGTGTGGATGATCTTTTGCCTTGTATCCACTGTATCTGAGCAGACTTGTCCTTTGAGGTGAACTATCTGTTGGTAATGTGGTCATACAATTTACTTTGTTGTTTCTTGATGAAGTGTAGTAATGTTGTGTATCACAGTTTTGGGGGGATGTCTTCATTTCTAAACTGATGTCTTCTTGAAACTCTCAGCCCTCTGTATAAATACTACACCTTCTGGGATTTCTCCCTTTGGTCCTGTTGGATTCATGAAATCTCTTCATGATTCTATGAGCATAAATGAAACCACAATTGGCTTGCTAGGCAGGTCACAATGTCTTCAGAATCCCCTCTCCTGGGTCGCCCAGTGCACTAGTCTATCACATTCAATCTAGAAAACATAAATTTCATCTAAAGAAATCTGAAATCGACTTTGGTTAAAGGATAGATATAAGTAAAAAGTAATTTATTTTTTTCGATTCAGAAGCACTTGAGCTTTTAGCTCTTTGGCTCAGTGCCATGGACATCGTAACCATTCGGTTTGTTGCTACAAACACCATAAATCTGGAGAACCTGTGGCTTTTCTGCCAGCTTGCGGAATTGAACCACACTCACAGGGGGCTTGTGACTCATTGTCCAATGCGCTACGAACACCCTGGTCAGGTGGGCATAAAAAGTAATAAATGAACCCTTGTTCATACCTCCAGGTATAATGTGCAATACTGTGTTAGGCTTGTATTTTTCATTGCCTCTCGGCACACAATGGGTGATGTGGGGCAACATCACTCTGGTCACCTTTACTTCCCAGTGCCTGTCCTGTTCCCTAACTGAGGTCGGGTCAAACTGCTCTCAGGTCGACCCAACCTCAGTTACGGTCAGAAAAATATTTCACGCCCACTGTGGAATTGAATCTGGACCATGTGTCTAAGAAGCAATTTCACTAACAACTACGCAACTGCAACTCTTCAAAGGATAGATATTATTCTATAATATCTCAAAATGTCATTCGCCAACAACGCTGTGCGTGGGCTTTTCAGCACGCTCAGGAGGAAAAATAATAAGAGAGGCCAGTGGGGCCTATGCAACAACCACAAGTAGCTTGACAATGGAGGTTCGGGGGTTACGGAGGCGGTGAACTGGTTGGCATCTCACAATTACTCTCGTGTTTTCATACTCAGTGACTCCATGAGCATGATTCGTAAAGTCGAATCAGGTATGGTGAGACGCAACTGGGTGGAGGTACTGGTACAGACAATGATCAGAGAAATCACCTTTATTTTTGTCCCTGGGCATGCTGGAGTTAGGGGTAATGAACGAGCTGATAGATTGGCTGGCTTAGCTACAATATCAGGGGAGCTGCAATGGATCAAAGTGACATTCTTCACGCATTGAGTCTTTCCGAACAGAGGAGTTTCAGGGCTGTGAATCCCACTCGCTGACCAGATTGAAAGAGATGGGTGTCAATATTGGTGCAGCCCGAAAAGAACGACATACTAAATATGCAAAGAGATTGATTAATCAACATCGAACTGGCGTGTTGGGTCGCTGGACGCTGCTGGATTTGCTGAGGTGGAGATCGGAGCACCTATGGACATGTCCGAGTGCTATGATGATAGTCCTCATATAACTGATAACTGATCTCAAAATGTGCAGAATTGTAAAAAAAAACCTATAAATACATTAACTCTTAGTGGACCAGGACAGAAATCATGTCTTGACAAGCCATTTGTTTTTTGATAAAAACACCCTTCAGTGTGGCTCCTGGTAAAAAGACGTCCAACCCAAAGCCCAGTAGTGTGGCGTTCTGTTTACAAGGAGTTAAGTAGTGAATTGTAAAAGTAATATCAATGTATAAATAATATCTACATTTGAAAAAGTTTCAGCACTTACTATAATATCTAAAGTTTCATATAAGTCTAGAAGGTATACAAATCTTTTTGAACATATATCCATTTATAAATTGGGATGGAGAGGGGGAATGTTCCAATAGGTTGTGATAAAAAATAAAAAATCTACGATTTTTTTAAATAATGTTGTTGTTCAAAATTGTCAAGTCATAAAATTGATTATTACTATATATGATGACTGTACAGCTGATACTATATACGATGACCGTACAGCTGTTACTATATATGATGACTGTACAGTTTTTACTATATACGATGACTGTGCAGCTCTGTTACTATATACGATGGCTGTACAGCTGTTACTATATACGATGGGCAGTTCGTAGAATCCATAAATCAATCAAGTTCTTCAAATCAATAGCTTCACTAAATAAGTATTCTGAATCTGAGCTATCCTGATAACTAAATAATTAACTTTGATAATCATTAATCTGTGAATGAATAAGCTGTGTGATTGTGTGGTTATATAATTGTGTGACTGTGTCACTGTGTGGTTATGTGATTGTGTGACTATGTGGTTGTGTGATTGTGTTACTGCGTGATTGTGTAGTTATGTGATTGCGTTACTGTGTCACTGTGTGGTTATGTGATTGTGTTACTGTGTCACTGTGTGGTTATGTGATTGTGTGGTTATGTGATTGTGTGGTTATGTAGTTATGTGATTGTGTGACTGTCTGGTTGTGTGATTGTGTGGTTATGTGATTGTGTGGTTATGTGGTTATGTGATTGTGTGGTTATGTGATTGTGAGGTTATGTGATTGTGTGAGTGTGTGGCAATGTGATTTTGTGACTGTGTGATTGTGTTACTGTGTCACTGTGTGGTTATGTGATTGTGTGACTGTGTGATTGTGTGAGTGTGTGGCAGTGTGATTGTGTGATTGTGTGGTTGTGTTACTGTGTGGTTTTGTGATTGTGTGACTGTGTGGTTATGTGATTGTGTGGCTATGTGGTTATGTGATTGTGAGGCTGTGTCACTGTGTGGTTATGTAATTGTGTGGCTGTGTCACTGTGTGATTGTATGACTGTGGAATACAGATATTCTTTACTTGCAAATATTAGAACTTAAAACCATTTTTAATCCAGGAACAGTTTTGTTTATATCAGTGTGTATACCCTCTGTGGGGGAGACTGAACACTTATGGGTTTGCCTTGGTTCTAAGTAACTAATAACCAATCACACTATTCAGTTGTTTTAAACTCAAATAATAAATCTGATTTGTCAAGCCCTTATTCAAGTAACTTCAAACATGTGTACAAATATACCAGATAGCAGAAAAACTCTTGAAATATTAAATCACACCAAAAATATTCACATTTCTTTATTAAATTTGGAACAAGCATACATTATTAAGATACTAGTTCAGGAGACAAGCTAGAGGAGATCTGGTATTCCTACAAAACCCTTCTAATGGGTAAGCTGTAATATATGTGTTTACGTGTAAAACTGCATTCAACATTATGGGACAAATATTAACATTCAAGCAAATCAATTTTTAATGAATGTGAGTCATCAAAAGCTATATGTATCTAATCTTCATTTCTCTACGATGTAGAAATATGGACATCAAACAAGAAGATAGTCAGCAAGACTACAGTCTTTCAAATGTGAATTTATTAAAGAATTTGGCATATTTCATTGCAAGCAATAATCAAGTTCTAATCATGAGAAATAAAAGGAAAATTATTGAAAGAGATAAAAAAAACCAGATAAAATCAAATATCTCTGAAGACAATCGGAGAAATCATCTTCATTTTTGTCTCTGGGCAAGCAGGAGTTAGGAGTAATGAACGAGCTGATAGATTGGCTGGCTTGGCTACCATATCAGAAGGAGCTGCCATGGATTGAAATGACATTCTTCACGCAATGAGTCTTTCCGAACAGAGGAGTTTCAGGACTGTGAATCCCACTCGCTGACCAGATTGAGAGAGATGGGTGTCAATATTGGTGCAGCCCGAAAAGAACGACATACCAAATACGCAAAGAGATTGATTAATCAACATCCAACTGGCATGTTGGGCCGCTGGATGCTGCTGGATTTGTTGAGGCGGAGATTGGAGCACATATGGACATGTCCGGGGTGCTATGATGATAATCCTCATATAACTGATAACCTCTGAAGACGGCAAAGACTCACCTTTATGGTGAGGGAAACCAGTCTAATGGTAAGCAGACCTCATGCAAAACTCAGTCAGAAACGCAATATACCAGTCTGATACGTTTGTATTTGGTCGTCCATTTGTGTTTCATCTTAATTTGTCACTCCTGTTTGTTTGTTTGCTTGATAAAGGCCTTGTTGGTCGAAACGTTGCTGTTTATCGTCACTGTTTCTGTATTTTGTAAAACTATAGTACTTTGTTTGTACGTGTTTCACTATTTACCAAGTTTTACTGCAGTTTCCCCCTATTTCAATATACCAGGCGTCATGACTACCACCTGAATTCACAGCAGACGATCGAAAAGAAGATCAATCAAATATTTCGGACAAATAAATAGATATGACACACTTTTTAAAATTCCCATGGGAAGTCAAGGTTGATTGTAAGCAGAATACTATAATTTGGAAGGAAATATGAAGAGACAGACATATAACACAGACTTTGTGGAATGTAGAATATGTAGAATATGCAGCAATTGGTACCTGCCAAGCACGTCATAAGAGGCACCTAAGGGGTGGGCTGATTGTGGGGTAGTATAACTCAAGGAAAAGATAAGCTAAAAAATGTCAACAAACATGAAAAGTAGAAATACCTGAAGAAGAAAGCTGGAGACTGATATTAAAATGATAGGTAAGATGTGGAAAGAAGTGGAAGGGATGACAAGAGAAAGGAAGGACTGAAAGAAGTTTGTGGAAGACATGCTACGTTTGGAGTTCAAAGAAGAATTAGAATATAACATCATGACAAGGGACATGACATATATTACAGCTGACATTTTCCAAGGAGATGACATGTGATCTGATCTGAACTAGATAATGAACAAACAATAATGAAGATCCATTACAACTGACCTTTCTTGTGGAGATGACACTTGATCTTCATAAATCAGCAAAAGTCTGCCTAGACTTGTGGTAAAAAAAACTTTCTAATATTTTAGTCATTTTAATTATAGCTGTAAAATCAGAACTATATAGTCAAATATGTCTCGATTCAAATACAATTTAATAAGATATGTTTTACTTAATGTTGTTGACTATTTTGGACATATAAAGAGACACGATGGGTTGGAGGCGACTATCATGGAAGGGGTCATCCCAACAAAGAGGAGAAGAGAAAGACCAAGGAGAAGGTGGATTGAGGATGTACCTGATGGTTTAAGCATGATGGCTGCAGAGGCGGGGCATCTGGTCTATGAGAGAGAGAAATTGCAAAGGACTGTTAGGGTGGCAAAGTTATTTGACAGGACAAGCTACTAGATGATGATGATGTTGACTAGCTAGTGCATGTCTCAATACTCTCCACTGTCTCCTGATCTATTCAAAGTGTACATTACAAGTATTACACAAGCTCAGAATGTAAGACTGAAGCAAGATATGGCTTTTGCAGATGCCACATTGACCTATCAGCGAAACATAGCCATAGATGAGATACGACTCAAATATTCACTCATGCACGCATGCTCAGCAACTCTATGAGCATAGTACAGAAAATCAAGACCGGTTATGTACGAAGGCAGTGGATGCACTTAATACAAAATGCAACAATTCAGACACTTACCTTCCCAGGTTATTCCGGGGGGAAGGGCAATGAGA
This sequence comes from Arion vulgaris, assembly GCA_020796225.1. Classification (NCBI taxonomy): domain Eukaryota; kingdom Metazoa; phylum Mollusca; class Gastropoda; order Stylommatophora; family Arionidae; genus Arion; species Arion vulgaris. The sequence goes on along the minus strand of CM036775.1, from coordinate 583,378 downwards.
GAGAGTGGATACACTGGCGAGCAATTCTGCAATCGAGAATGGGTCTTCTATGGACAAAAGCGACATCATCAACGCTCCAAGAAAAAAATACGCTCTGAAGATGTCAACAAAGAAGAAAAAGGGTATTCTCTATCTCGGTTGCGCAAGTGATGCATACCGATCGGTGCGGCAAGATGGAAAAACCATGAGAGAAACCCCAGTAGATAGATACATCAACCAACACAGAATGAGAGTTATTAGTCTAAGCACACTGAAATACATGCTTGGTAGGAAATCGCTTTGGACTTTATAGTTACCAACAGAACTGTCAACTATTTATCCAGCGGCAAAGAGTTTTTTTCTTTGATCCAGAAGCACTTGAGCTCTTCAGCTCGGTGCCATAGACATCGTAACCCTTCAGATCAGTGCCACGAACACCGTCAATCTGGAGAACCTGTGGCTTTCCTGCTAGCCCACGGAAATTGAACCGCACTCACAGGAGGCTTGTCACCCATCATCCAACATGCTAAGAACCCGCTGGGCAGGCGGACATCGTGGCACGCTTTATGGCCCCATCCTAATCAAGAGGCTTACTAATAATCTCAGTTCAACTAATATCTTCAGTTTTCTTATGTCCCAAGATCTCAGTTCAACCAATATCTTCAGTTTTCTCATGTCCCAAGATCTCAGTTCAACCAATATCTTCAGTTTTCTCATGTCCCAAACTTACAGATTTCATTGACATCCAAGAACTTACATCCAGTGTTAAAAACACACACTGGCAGATTTAATTGGTATAAGATTACGGACAATGAACTCAGAGAAAGAACTAAGCAGATACCAGCAGAAAAAGAGCTAAGGAAGAGATGCTGGCAATGGATAGGACACACATTGAGAAGGCCGACCTGAAGCATTGCAAGACAGGCACTGGATTTGCAACCCGCAGGGAAAGAGGGGTAGGAGAAGGCCTAGAAATGTCTGGAGAAGAGAGCTGGAGACTGATATTAAAAGGATAGGTAAGACGTAGAAACAGCAACAATCCTAGAGGTCTACGGAGTTTGTGCTTTGTGCAATACTCTCAGCAGGTAGCATGCCATTTCTGCGGAGAGAGAACAAGCTATATGGGGTCAAACCTGGTGCAATGAAGTCAATCCTTTGGCTTAAAAACCCTTTTAAAGACATAGAAAGAATTGGAAGAGATGGCAAGAGAGAGGAAGGGGTGGAAGAAGTATGTTGAAGACATGTGCTCCATTGGAAGTTGAAAGATGAAGAAGGAGACAGATTTCATTACTTTAAATCCTTGATTGCCTTCCCACTACATACTAAAATTGGAACTTTTCATACACTTGAATTATGTATTCAGTGAAAATGTTCCTACCAAATTGTGATAAACTGTGCACTGTGCACAGTGAGATAGAAATGGGTACGGTGTCGCCCCAATATCACTTAGAAACACTGGCAGATTTTCCTTAGATATGTTTGTATTTGGTCGTCCATTTGTGTTTCATTTTAATTTGTCACTCCTGTTTGTTCGTTTGCTTGATAAAGGCCTTGTTGGTCGAAACGTTGCTGTATTTTGTCATTGTTTTTGTAATTTGTAAAACTACAGTACTTTGTAATTACGTGTTTTGCCAATCAAATAGTTTTACTGCAGTTCCATATATATATACTGCTTATCTACATAACAGGCCAATCCCAAAGCTTATAAATAAAACAATTTTAATAATATCTTTACCCCCACATTGCCCCTAACAAACCTTAGAGAATAAGAGAACTTAATGCGTACACATATGTGTATATATACACATACCATTATGATCGCTCTACAATGGTATGACAGGACTACAAACAGGGAACTCTGGGATAGAACAGGACAACGACAGGTGAAACAAGAGGTAAGGAGCAGAAATTGGCAATGGATAGGACACACACTGAGGAAACCCCTAACAGCATCACAAGACAGGCTCTCTGATGGAACCCCAGGGCAATAGAGGTAGGGGAAGACCTAGGAGCACCTAGAGATGGAAGTTGGAGATGGAATGCAAGAAAATGGGGAGAGAGTATAGAGATCTGGAAATGATGGCCTTGGATATGCGGGATTGGAAGGCCTTGGTTGCGAACCTATGCTATCCTAGGGACAAAGAGTGAAGAAGAAGAATTATGATCGCAGACTGATACTTAAAAGATATGCATAAAAAAACATGTTAGCTCTTTACTCTTGAAATTAAATCTATCTATTTCCCCAAAGTAATATTGAACATCTTCTGCCAGTTCATGAATCAAACAGTGTTTATTCTATTATGTACAATAAATGTAAGATGTGTGGTTCACAATCTCATATTTCTATGCAAGATGTGGGGCTGCTAATCTCATATTTCTATGCAAAATATGTGGCTGCTAATCTCATATTTCTGTGAAAGATGTGGGGCTGCAAATCTCATATTTCTATGCAAAATGTGGGGCTGCAAATCTCATATTTCTATGCAAGATGTGGGGCTCCTAATCTAATACTTCTATGTAAGATGTGAGGCTTGAGGGAGACTAAATTTGTACATTGTTATATATTGTATAAGATCCATGCCCCCAAGGAGACAGTTCTCACAGTTAGACCACCATTAAAGTGAATACAACCCCGACCAATATTTCTACTTAAGACGACTAAATAAAACAGCGATAACATCAATATAATTATGAAGATAAATCATTCATGCTAAAGTTAAATGCTAAAATATAAACACAACCGCATGTGACATTGCTAGTGATATAAATGTGGATGCTATTGTTTAGTATCACACTCACTGTAGATGGCAGGCAATGGCGAAGACAAGCAGCAGCACACGTTTGACAATTGAATAAAGTACAACTAGGGGACTAGAGAGGTCAACCAAATGTCCCACCTATCACTCCGACCAGAATGATGATGAGGACACATATGCAGATGATAATCATGATTTTCTTCTGCAAAAGAAAGAAAAAAAGATCAATGTATCATACACTCTTTGTACACACTTAATTATATGTCCTTTCGCTCTGTAATTTATTTAGCATCCAGACACGTTTACTTCTCAACATATACTAGATTATCCAGTAAACTGGCTTTGCACCATCTTAAAAAATACTGTAAGTCAGTATATCGGCTTGGAAGGTTGAAGTGGTTAAAGCACTGCTTATGAAGCTCACACAGAAGCTTGTTCTAGAAATCTCTTCTGATGCTGTGAGACAAAACAGGATTAGAGAAAAGAAAGACACTCTTAATTTCTATGATTGATATCAGGGAAGACTGCAGTAAAACTATGTAGCAATGATGATATCAGGGAAGACTGCAGTAAAACTATATAGCAATGACTACAGTCAAACTATGTAGCAATGACTGCAGTAAAACTATGTAGCAATGACTGCAGTAAAACTATGTAGCAATGACTGCAGTAAAACTATGTAGCAATGACTGCAGTAAAACTATGTAGCAATGACTGCAGTCAAACTATGTAGCAATGACTGCAGTAAAACTATGTAGCAATGACTACAGTAAAACTATGTAGCAATGACTGCAGTAAAACTATGTAGCAATGACTACAGTAAAACTATGTAGCAATGACTACAGTAAAACTATGTAGCAATGACTACAGTAAAACTATGTAGCAATGACTGCAGTAAAACTATGTAGCAATGACTACAGTAAAACTATGTAGCAATGACTACAGTAAAACTATGTAGCAATGACTGCAGTAAAACTATGTAGCAATGACTGCAGTAAAACTATGTAGCAATGACTACAGTAAAACTATGTAGCAATGACTACAGTAAAACTATGTAGCAATGACTACAGTAAAACTATGTAGCAATGACTGCAGTAAAACTATGTAGCAATGACTACAGTAAAACTATGTAGCAATGACTACAGTAAAACTATGTAGCAATGACTGCAGTAAAACTATGTAGCAATGACTGCAGTAAAACTATGTAGCAATGACTGCAGTAAAACTATGTAGCAATGACTGCAGTAAAACTATGTAGCAATGACTGCAGTAAAACTATGTAGCAATGACTGCAGTAAAACTATGTAGCAATGACTGCAGTAAAACTGTGTAGCAATGACTGCAGTAAAACTATGTAGCAATGACTGCAGTAAAACTATGTAGCAATGACTGCAGTAAAACTATGTAGCAATGACTGCAGTAAAACTATGTAGCAACGACTGCAGTAAAACTATGTGAGCGTCTGTAGCTTAAGCGGTAGTGAGCTCGATCACAGACCCAAGCGTACCTGGTTCAAACCCCACGGTGGGCAAGTTTGGAAGCAAATTCGTTTCCATGGGATTTTTACAAAAGGTAAAATAGACCTCACTGTTCAGAAAGCAATGGCAAACTACTGAACGTATAAGTGGAGCCTAGAAAATCAACGACTCGTTTACTGTGGTTGATGCCTACATCCTTTGGGATATGCCACGATTTTCATTTTCAAAACTATGTAGCAATGCGAAACACGTAAAAACAAAGTACTGTAGTTTTACAAATTACAAAAACAATGACAATACACAGCAACGTTTCAACCAAAAGGCCTTTATCAAGCAAAAGATACAACAGAAGTGAAGAATTTCACTTCTTATACATAACACAACATGTAGAATCAAACAATAAGTTCCTAACGGTCCTAAAATGAAAATCTGTGACTAAAACAAATAATGAAATAAATGCAAAAAACTAGAAGTGGAAAAAGAAGATAAACAATAGAAATCAAATATATATAACACATATACATTTTACATATACACATATACATTTTACATATACACATATAGAGTATGGAGCATGAGAAGAGAAAATTTCTATGCCAAATTGTCTATTTATTTCATATACTTTTTGTATTACTACAAAACAAGTTTGATTGTGATGACATTTCAAAATTATATTAATTTCTTTAATATTCAATATTTAATTTCCTGAAGTAAAACATCTACTATTAGTATTGGTTAAATACTAGCTTTACTATCATTAATGAAGATCATTAATGCCTTTGAATGCAAATGCTACAAAAGAGTACTTAGAATATCATGTACAGTGTAAAGAACAAATGCTTCTGTTCTGCAACAGCTTGATATTGAAAAGAGTTTGGCTATTAAAGAGCATAACATCAAGGAAAATTATGTATTTCGGACACATCAAATGACATGAGTGTCTAGAGAAGATAATTTTGGAGGGAATGATGACTAGAAGAAAAATGAGAGGATGACCTAGAGGACGATGAGTGCAAAATGTCATTGACGATCTGAGAATGACTGCTGCTTACGCTGGTCAACTTGCACAGAACAGAGTTTTCTGGACTGCTGTCATGGCAACCAAGTTCCGGAAGGGACCAGCTACTTGATGATGATGATGATGAGCTTTACTATCCAACTGTCTGTGATAGACATTATTTGTATAGTTTAGGATAGATAATATTTGTATAGTTTAGGATAGATAATATTTGTATAGTTTAGGATAGATAATATTTGTATAGTTTAGGATAGATAATGGGCAATGTTCTTCGGTATCTTGATGACTTACTGTTGGATAAGGACACTAAAATAGATGTTGAATCAATACAGTGATATAGAGAGTTTGGAAATAGATATTGTACAAGTAGAACTGGATGCTTGAGAGGGACAGAGAAATGAGTGTGTTTAACCAGCAAGCCACAGGAACCTTCAGTATGCATATACTCTTCTACATCTGTTTGGGGAGACTGAGCATCTATGGGTCTGCCTGGAGTGCTGTGACATCAGTTCAGCAATCAATAAACAAATATTTTTTTTTACTTTTCTCTTGACTCTCTTCTGTCTTGATGAAGACAGTTTTCATTACGGGAAAACTAGTTTTTAGTGTTTTTATTTTCTAGCACTCATTATGCAACATATATCACATTTATTAGAGCACTCATTGTGCAACAAATATCACATTTATTAGAGCACTCATTGTGCAACAAATATCACATTTATTATAGCAATCATTGTGCAACAAATATCACATTTATTATAGCAATCATTGTGCAACAAATATCACATTTATTATAGCAGTCGTTGTACAACAAATATCACATTTTTTATAGCAATCGTTGAGCACACACATTTCTTGATTATTTACCTGGGAAAAGTTCGAGTGGGGAGAGGGGGACAAAATTGAGACTGTTCATGTCACAAAAAACCACTTTATTGATTGATAATTACTACAACAGAACAATGGAAACAAATTGTAGGCACGTTTCTATAGACACATTAAAATTGACAAGATACTGTTTTTAAAAATACAACTTGTATAGCTTATGTATAGCTTATGTATAGCTTATGTATAGCTTATATCCTTAGTTATTGGAGTACTGTGGGCGTTTGTGACTTAGCAGTAGTCAGCTCAATAACAATCCAAGAGTACCTGGTTCAATTTCAACAGCGGGCAATTGCAAGCAAATTTGTTCCGTGGATTTTATGAGAGGTAAAAATAGACCTCACTGTTCAGAAAGCAATGGCAAACTACTGAATGTATATCTGGTGCCTAGAAAATCAACAACTCGTTTCGCCTGTGTGGTACCGGAGCCCAAGGAAGCAAAGAATAGCACCACTGCGACCTACAAGGCATGTCGTAAAAGGTAACTGATGTAGGACCTAGGGAAGCTACCCTAGTAAATAAAAAGTGTTGCAGTAATTGGATGTGCTTTCTTGTCGATGTACTATAGAGGTATTAAAGATGTACTATAGAGGTATTAAAGATGTACTATAGAGGTATTAAAGACAAATAACCCAAAGTTATAGCTAAGATGTGTACAAATGGTGAGTTGTATTTTGTATCCTCTACAGAAATTAATCTCAAGCTTTACCTGGAATTTCAACACATGTCCTCATAACTGTTTGATTGATTGATTGATTGATTGATAGGAGCATCATCATTGCACTTTAGTGAGTAACCATGTGTGCTCCGATCTCTTTCTTATACAGGAAGATCTCAGTCGCAGTGCACGAACTCTGTAGCACCGCGACGACCCGATGTCATTTTGAAGATGGTGTAGATATTTTGCAGGAATTTTATTTAAAAAAAATGTTTTTAATGAATTTTACCAGAGCAGCGACTTTCCAGCCTGTTCTTCTCGAATTTGAACTGACAAGGGTTCTTTTACGTGCTCAAATTGAACAAGGGACCTACGTTTTATCATCCATCTCCAGTAGGACTAGGAACTCGATCTCACATTCACTGAGATCAAGGATCTCTGGAAAAATATCCTGATAGCTCCATGAGGGAGAGAACCGGTTACCTTTGGCACAAGATGCTGCTCATAACCTCTACTCCACACAAACCCTCCTAACTAGAAGATCAATACTCATATCCACTCTGCTTCACACAAACCCTCCTAACTAGAAGATCAATACTCATATCCACTCTGCTCCACACAAACCCTCCTAACTAGAAGATCAATACTCATATCCACTCTGCTTCACACAAACCCTCCTAACTAGAAGATCAATACTCATATCCACTCTGCTCCACACAAACCCTCCTAACTAGAAGATCAATACTCATATCCACTCTGCTTCACACAAACCCTCCTAACTAGAAGATCAATACTCATATCCACTCTGCTCCACACAAACCCTCCTAACTAGAAGATCAATACTCATATCCACTCTGCTCCACACAGACCCTCCTAACTAGGAGAACAATGCTCATATCCACTCTACTCCACACAGACCCTCCTAACTAGAAGATCAATACTCATATCCACTCTGCTCCACACAGACCCTCCTAACTAGGAGAACAATGCTCATATCCACTCTGCTCCACACAGACCCTCCTAACTAGAAGATCAATACTCATATCCACTCTGCTCCACACAGACCCTCCTAACTAGGAGATCAATGCTCATATTCACTCTGCTCCGCACAGACCCTAACTAGAAGATCAATGCTCATATTCACTCTGCAAAATATTGTTACATAATTAATTTCTACTTTTTTCATCTACTATAATGGTCTGCAACAGGGTTCTCCAACGTAGTGTAGGCACATGGAGCTTGTGTTATGCTTTTCTAGAGCCCAAAGTGACTACGTTGACTTTAATGTTAATCAGGATTTTAAGAGGAAAAACAAGCATTTCTGAATAAAGGAATGTTTTTTTGTCACAGCACTCCTGAGAAGTGTCTATAAAGAAGAAAATGGTGGAAGAGAAGAAGACTCCTGAGAAGTGTCTATAAAGAAGAAAATGGTGGAAGAGAAGAAGAAGACTCCTGAGAAGTGTCTATAAAGAAGAAAATGGTGGAAGAGAAGAAGAAGACTCCTGAGAAGTGTCTATAAATGGTGGAAGAGAAGAAGACTCCTGAGGTGTCTATAAATGGTGGAAGAGAAGAAGACTCCTGAGAAGTGTCTATAAATGGTGGAAGAGAAGAAGAAGACTCCTGAGAAGTGTCTATAAATGGTGGAAGAGAAGAAGAAGACTCCTGAGAAGTGTTTATAAATGGTGGAAGAGAAGACTCCTGAGGTGTCTATAAATGGTGGAAGAGAAGAAGACTACTGAGAAGTGTCTATAAATGGTGGAAGAGAAGAAGACTCCTGAGAAGTGTCTATAAATGGTGGAAGAGAAGAAGAAGATTCCTGAGAACACTTTTTTTTCTCTATTGCAATATTATGATGACTAATCCCATCTTTTGCTTCTAGACTAAACAAAGCAACAAAATTGTTAAACTGACATTTTCAAACAACTAATATATCCAAGCCGATTCTTTGATCTACCTGCCACCTTGTGATTTCAACTTGAAGGAGTGATGCATTGAGTTTCCGTTTAGAAGTAGGAACAATGTGTTATTTGTAATCTATCTTATTTATTATTTTAATTTGATATTATAACTTGATCTGTGCTAGCTGTGAGAGGAGTGCAACATTTGTTCATTAATATCATCTGTCATTTAAAAATATGACTAAAGAGCAACGTAACTACACTTTTAATTATGAATGGGAGAATCTCTTGTTTTCATTGAATAAAAAGACAAATCAATGTTTTTATTGTGTAATTATAGCGCATCTATTAGTAAGAAAAGTAATATAGAATGACAGAAAATCATTTTCTTACTTTCCAAATTTGAAATCTTTTGCTGAATCTATCAGTGGCGGAGGGAGGGGGTGTATGTAATCTTTGTTTTGCCAAACATTTTGAACCTCTTACTGTCTAATCTATTAGTGGCAGTGTATGTGATCTTTGTTTTGCCAAACATTTTGAACCTCTTACTGTCTAATCTATTAGTGGCAGTGTATGTGATCTTTGTTTTGTCAAACATTTTGAACCTCTTACTCTCAAATTTGGTCAGATTTAGCCGTGTTTCAACCCTTGAACCAATTATAATGTATATCAATAACACATTTACTTATGATGCTGACACTGAACTTGGAATTAGGGTCTCCAGAAGTTTTCAAAAAATATAATCTTGAAGAGTTAGAATTAGAAATCTTAAGTCTGCAAGAAAACATATGTTTCTCTCTCTCTCTCTCATGATCACATATGTTTGAAATTCTCCCATGACACATTTGACAATTTCTGGACTTTGGTGGACAAGAATAAATATCCAATGATTAATAGTGTTACTCTGAAAATATATTTGTGATTTGGTACAACATATCTATTTCTATATCACTATATCATATATGTCCCCCCCATGAGGCCATTACCTTGTAGTGGTGAGGGGGCTTGCGTGCCTCAATGATCCAGAAAGCTATGCCGGCAGGAACGTTCTGTTCCTGGAAGGGTTACCCATGCCGGACAGGTCCAAGGTGAGAGGTCAGACTAAATGTGGCCTCCTGGTCCTCCAGGTTGGGGTTGGGCGCAGTGCTAACAACTCTGCCCCATAAAAAGAAAAAATGTTACAGAAACTTCAAAAGGAAAAAATGCTCTCGATGTCCAGCGGTCTTGAGACAGAGTACCACTGTCAGCATGAACAGTATGGGTGAAAGCCGCAAGGAAGCCCACGCTGGGAACATGGAGCGCATGATGGAAGAGGAACTGGACACCGCATCTCTGACGTGGGGCTCTGCGCTGAAGGTTGCACGGGACAGGAGAGCATGGAAAGTCCTTTCTGAAGCCCCATGTGTCACTAGGCATGACGGGATTAAGTAAGTAAGTAATATCATATATGTCTTGTTTTATATCACTATATCATATATGTCTTGTATATCACTATATCATATATGTCTTGTTTTATATCACTATATCATATATGTCTTGTATATCACTATATCATATATGTCTTGTTTTATATCACTATATCATATACGTCTTGTTTTATATCACTATATCATATATGTCTTGTTTTATATCACTATATCATATATGTCTTGTATATCACTATATCATATATGTCTTGTTTTATATCACTATATCATATATGTCTTGTATATCACTATATCATATATGTCTTGTTTTATATCACTATATCATATATGTCTTGTTTTATATCACTATATCATATATGTCTTGTTTTATATCACTATATCATATATGTCTTGTTTTATATCACTATATCATATATGTCTTGTTTTCATCGATGAACATTATAGAAAGTCAAAACCGATCCTGCCTGACAGACTCACACTTAGATGATGCACTAAGAGCAGCCTGTACCAATTACACACCAGAATTTCTTGAGCTTGCAGCAAATATGCAGTGCCAAATTTCCCGCCAATTATATAAAATGTAAGTACAGCTTTTTTTAAATTAAACGTTAGGATTATAAGTCAGGATTATGTTAGGATTATAAGTCAGGATTATGTTAGGATTATAAGTCAGGACTAGGTTTTCATCTATTATTACTTTTTATTAATAATACTATTAATATTATTTTATTATTATTGTTTGTACTATTATTATTAGTCATCACATGATGCATGTACATCCCCAACCATCAGGTCAAATGTGCCCCAGTATACAAAAAAGGTTGTGAAGTCAGCGCTGTTCTATGGCTCAGAAACATGAAAGACAACAAAATAAACCACCAGAAAACTACAGACACTTCATACATGGATGTTTACGTAGAATAGAAGGACTGAAATGATATTATAAGATTACAAAGGAGGAACTCAGAGAAAGAACTAAGCAGATTCCAGTGGAGAAAGAGCTACAGAAGAGACACTGGCGATGGATAGGACACACATTGAGAAGATCGACCGGAAGCATTGCAAGACAAGCCCTGTTTTGGAATACGCATGGAAAGAGGAGATGGGGAAGGCCTAGACTTATCTGGAGAAAGCTGGAGGCTGATATTAAAAGGATAGGTAAAACCTGGATAGAATTGGAAGGGATGGCAGGAGAGAGGAAGAGCTGGAAAAAGTTTGTTGAAGACCTGTGCTCCATTGGGAGTTGAAAGGTGAAGAAGAAGATATAAAAAGGTTGGATAGCACTGGTCTACAAGGTGTGTTCTGAGCCTGGTTCTGCAGTAAAAAGAGTTGGGATCAGCTAGTGTTTCTTAGGTAGAGTGAAAAGTGAAAATTCGTATCCTGCTGATTCTGTTTTCACAGATGTGGAACAGAAGCTATTTATGATTGCTTCACTGTTCCACTTTTTTTCAAATGCATTGGATGCCGTACCAGCTAATTCTTTCGCCAATATTGGAAGTTTTCAATTTTCAAAACCAATTTTTCCAGTGATCCCTTATCTCAATGTAGGTGAGATCAACTTCCTATTCCTATTGAAGATATACGATAAAATATAGATCCTGTATTCAAGTTGAGCTCATAAAAGAGCTCTTGGTAGTACAAAATTGAACAGATTAGAGTCTGGAAAGATGCTGCCTGGGCATAATTCAGAGGAAAATAAATTATAGTCCTACCAAATTTTTACCATTTTCAAAATGAAATCGAGGACCTCGCCCATGCTACTGGGTTTACACACTGTTGCTGAGATCTTCCTGTGTAAGAAAGAGATTGAAGCACATATGGTCATTCCCCAAAGTGCAATGATGATGGATTAATCAATCAATCAATCAATCAATCACACAAAGTCAATATAATTGATTGAGTCAAGATTGCTAAATGCTTCTTCTTTAGAAGACATCAGACTAGCTTCCATACACAAATATAATACATAATAATAACATAATAATAGTTGCCAATCGCAAGCGATAACAACAGCCTCAGGCGTGTGCTGCTGCACCTCTCAAATGTGTGAGGAGGTGACTATAGAGTCCAATCCTGGAACACAATCCCCTACCACATGATCAAGGTTAGTCATGTGGGTGTTGTGTTCTGTCTTTTTGCACAGCTTGTTTGCCCAAATACAATACAATATACAACAAACTTGAATATCTGACATTTTAGTTCCTTGACAGCTAGAACTAAAGGAAAGATCATCAAAGAAGCAAGTGGCACATATAATGACAGCTACAAATATCATGACTATGGAAGTCGTGGTGATGACAAAATCCCTAGAGTGGTTAAAAATACAAATGTTCACTCATTCATGCATGCTCAGCGACTCTATGAGCATGATACAGAAGATCAAGGCCGGTTATGTACGAAGGTAGTGGATGCAATTAATACAAAATGTGAGAATCCAGACACTTACCTTCATCTTTGTCCCAGGTCATTCTGGGGTGAAGGACAATGAGAGAGCAGATGCACTGACGAGCAATGCTGTGATCGAGAATGGGCCTTATATTGACAAAAGCGACATCATCAATACTCTCAGAGAAAAATATGCTCTGAAGATAAAGGGTATTCTCTATCTCAGTTGCACAAGTTATGCATATCGATAGGTCCGACACGATGGGAAAACCATGAGAGAAACCCCAGTAGATACATCAACCAGCACAGAGCAGGAGTTATTAGTCTAAACACACTGAAATACGTGCTTGGGAGTAGATTGGAGCAATTATGGACATGTCAGATGATCCTCAAATGGAAAACCATGAGAGCCCCAGTAAATACATCAACACAGAATGGGAGTTGTTAGTCAAGCACACTGAAATACAAACTTGGAAGGAGGACCGAGCGATTATGAACATGTCAGATGTGCGATGAAGATGATCTTCAAATGAACAATGAACATTTTAACACTTGTTATTATTTGTTTATTTCAAACTATAAGTATCAGATAAATGTAATAAAATTGATCAACAAAGATGGATTAGAATCATGACAAATAGATGGATTAGAATCATGACAAATAGATGTGATCAAATCACAATAACACAGCAACAAATGTGACTTCAAAATAAAAACAAAATTGATTAAATAAATGAATTTGACATGTTGAAAAACTCTAATTTTACCTGACAAAAATCCTCTCTAGAGAGAAGAACCACTGCTCAGATACAAGGATATCTACAAGGCCCCAATTAAGAACATTTCTTAACCTGCTCAGATACAAGGATATCTACAAGGCCCCAATTAAGAACATTTCTTAACCTGCTCAGATACAAGGATATCTACAAGGCCCCAATTAAGAACATTTCTTAACCTGCTCAGATACAAGGATATCTACAAGGCCCCAATTAAGAACATTTCTTAACCTGCTCAGATACAAGGATATCTACAAGGCCCCAATTAAGAACATTTCTTAATGTCCCAACAAATGGAAAAAAACGAACTGATGACTAAGCTATGTGGAAAACAGTGATAAGTAAAAAGTGCAGTCTTTTGGAGAGAAACTTAGGGATGAGCTTGAAGACAACAGAAACTGATGCAAACTCAGAAGTTGATAAGGCTATTTATATATATATATATATATTCTTCCTTTCTTTTGTCTTACAGCATTTGTGTCTTTCAGCACTGCAGAGAGAAGATAGATGTAGTTTTTCTGGAGGACATCAACAGGTGTATGTCTTGGTATGGTATCATATTGAATTTAGTGTCTCTTTGACTCCTTCCAGCCATCTTATTCTGGGTCTGTCTATTGTCTTGTAGTCTTATATTCTTATATAGTATATTCTTTCTGCAGGTTGATTGCATTTAATTCTGACTAAATACCTAAATCATTACATTGTTTATGTTTAACAAAATCGTTGATTGGTGTTGTTGAAACAATTTATTTACATTGCTTATTTTGAATATATTTGAGCAACGAGAGGACAGGTTTGCATCAACAGCATTGATTGTCAGAGTTGAAAATGAATAAGAGGGATGTTCTTCTGTCTCTTCACGACAGTCTGTTGGATTAAGACACTAAAAAAAGATGTTGAATCTATCCTGTGAATTAAGCAGTTTGAAGTTACCCATTGTACAAGTAGAACTGGATGCCTGAGAGGCAGAGTGAGGAGTGTGTTTAGCCAACGAGCTACAGGAACCATCAGTATGTATACCCTTCGACATATGTTGAGTGAAACTGAGCATCTATGGGTCTGCCCAGAGTGCAATGACATCAGTTCAGTAACCAATAAGCAATATAAATATATCTTCTGGATATTGATGTTAATTGCTTTATCTAATGTGCTATCATTATTATATAAATATCAAATATTATAAGGAAACGAAGGTGGAAATATTTAGGTCATGTTCTTAGATCAGACGAAAAGAGACTAAATCGACAAGTCCTTATGTGGTCACCAGTTGGGAAAAGAAAACGTGGAAGACCAAAGACCACTCTTCGAAGAACCATCCAACAAGAAAGTAAACTATTGGGATGTAAAACCCTACAAGATCTCCAACTGCTAGCAACGAACGCATCACATGGAGATCTAAAACCTCTGCCCTATGTGCTGCCTTTGGCACAAAAGGAACAAACTAACTAACTAACTAATGTGCTATTATATATGAAGACACTTCCTAGGATCTTGAATTCTTTGACTTGAGTTAGTGAGTTTTCATTGATTTTAATCTTACGCTACAAGGCTGTTTGATTTATAGACATTGTTTCTCTCTGTTTGATGCTGATATTTTTTTGGTCTTACTTCAGACATATATAAATATCTTCAAGATGTTATGATTACACACTCCAGAGTGCCAGCTGTGTGTACATCATCAAGCAACCATTTACCACCACCTCTTCAGGTACTAAGCACTAGAGGATGTCAGGAAGATCCTCCTTCCTCCACGGCCAAATAAATGGAACACATTATACGGAACAAAAGAACAACTTACAAACACATGCAGATACCACTACATAGCATTGGGCAGAAGGGCAAGAGCTCAAGCGCCGTTGGATCATTGAAGAAGATGTTTACATGCACAGTATTGTAGTTTAGTTGTCGGTTCATCATCACAGCACATCAAACCAAGTAGTCCATAAATGCTTAAATCTCCTCTTCAATATGTCTCTCAGTGTGTGGCAACTAACAACATTGGTTTGGTTACTAGTCTTTTTTGGCTACCAGTATAGTGCTCTTGTCTAGCTACACCACATTTGACTTGGTATTCTTGTAGTCTGGTTAGCATTGTAGATTCACCATTATTACTTGAATCATTTACATGTCCTTTCTCCCTTAGAGAATTTAGAATATCAGCCTGGTACATTGCTCATCCGCTTTTTTTTTTACAACAGCCATACCTGCAAGCCTACCTGCGTATTTATTTCCCTTACACCTGCATGCCTTAGGACAAAAATAAAACACGCAGTAGGTTATCATATTTCAGTCTGTTTTATAATAATCTTTTTGTAGTACTTTAGAAACATTTATATCTTCAGATATTTCCACACACTAGTTTATCACATCTGTCTATTCATCTTTCTTGAGATTGTGAATGATAGCAACAATATTGGTCCATACAAATAATGATAAAATGATACACATTCACCATTACAAGTTAAACACTTTTATAATTATAGTGCAGATATTACATAGTGCAGATCTGCTGTAAGGCAAGTTATATACTAAATTATGACATCTGCTGTAAGGCAAGTTATATACCAAATTATGACATCTACTGTAAGGCAAGTTATATACCAAATTATGACAGAAACTGGAAGCTAGAATGGATCTGGATCCAACATTTCTACACTATTATTAAAGACATTCAGTTCGAAGTCATAAGGTACTGAATTAACTCTAAGTCATAAGGCAATGAATTAACTCTCATAAGGCCCTGAATTAACTCTAAGTCATAAGGCACTGAATTAACTCTGTCATAAGACACTGAAACAATTATCACTTTGTTTGGCAAAGTACAAGAATCAATTTGAGTCACATTACCAAAACTGTAATGATAAACAAGTTTAGTGTGTCAGGTCTCAGTCTGGTATGACAGTAAACAATACCACCTGCTCTCAGGTATGACAGCAAACAATACCACCTGCTCTCAGGTATGACAGCAAACAATACCACCTGCTCTCAGGTATGACAGCAAACAATATCACTTGCTCTCTGGTACTTTTCTTAGTAACTTTCAGCCTAGCAGCATTAACTCCTTGTAGACCAAACACCAAACTATGTGGCTTTGGGTTGGACGCCTTTTTACCAAGAGCCACACTAAAGGGCCTTCTTTTTTATTCTAAAAACAAATGGCTTGTAAAAACATGGCTTTCGTCCTGGTCCACTAAGAGTTAAATCACTTAACACAGGCACTTGCTGATAGTTACTCCTAGCTTTTTGTCTTCATTCAGAAAGTATCTTTCAGTTGAATAAACTAAGAGTTGACAACCCCAGGATTTTGAACTTTCAGGTGAAACATGGCCTCATGAACGAAGCTTACAGAGCAAGCTATGGGGAACTCTTGAGCAACTTCAACTGACATGCATTTTTAGGGCTGTTAGGATGTTATTGTCGCAGTCTATATGTAGTGTGTTGTGTGTAGGATGTTATTGTCATAGTCTATATGTAGTGTGCTGTGTGTAGGATGTTATTGTCATAGTCTATATGTAGTGTGTTGTGTGTAGGATGTTATTGTCATAGTCTATATGTAGTGTGCTGTGTGTAGGATGTTATTGTCATAGTCTATATGTAGTGTGTTGTGTGTAGGATGTTATTGTCGTAGTCTATATGTAGTGTGCTGTGTGTAGGATGTTATTGTCAGAGTCTATATGTAGTGTGTTGTGTGTAGGATGTTATTGTCATAGTCTATATGTAGTGTGCTGTGTGTAGGATGTTATTGTCGCAGTATATATGTAGTGTGTTGTGTGTAGGATGTTATTGTCATAGTCTATATGTAGTGTGTAGGATGTTATTGTCATAGTCTATATGTAGTGTGTTGTGTGTAGGATGTTATTGTCGCAGTCTATATGTAGTGTGTTGTGTGTAGGATGTTATTGTCGCAGTATATATGTAGTGTGTTGTGTGTAGGATGTTATTGTCATAGTCTATATGTAGTGTGTAGGATGTTATTGTCGCAGTCTATATGTAGTGTGTTGTGTGTAGGATGTTATTGTCATAGTCTATATGTAGTGTGCTGTGTGTAGGATGTTATTGTCATAGTCTATATGTAGTGTGTTGTGTGTAGGATGTTATTGTCATAGTCTATATGTAGTGTGTTGTGTGTAGGATGTTATTGTCATAGTCTATATGTAGTGTGCTGTGTGTAGGATGTTATTGTCATAGTCTATATGTAGTGTGTTGTGTGTAGGATGTTATTGTCATAGTCTATATGTAGTGTGCTGTGTGTAGGATGTTATTGTCGCAGTATATATGTAGTGTGTTGTGTGTAGGATGTTATTGTCATAGTCTATATGTAGTGTGTAGTATGTTATTGTCATAGTCTATATGTAGTGTGTTGTGTGTAGGATGTTATTGTCGCAGTCTATATGTAGTGTGCTGTGTGTAGGATGTTATTGTCGCAGTATATATGTAGTGTGTTGTGTGTAGGATGTTATTGTCATAGTCTATATGTAGTGTGTAGGATGTTATTGTCATAGTCTATATGTAGTGTGTTGTGTGTAGGATGTTATTGTCGCAGTCTATATGTAGTGTGCTGTGTGTAGGATGTTATTGTCATAGTCTATATGTAGTGTGCTGTGTGTAGGATGTTATTGTCATAGTCTATATGTAGTGTGTTGTGTGTAGGATGTTATTGTCGCAGTCTATATGTAGTGTGCTGTGTGTAGGATGTTATTGTCATAGTCTATATGTAGTGTGCTGTGTGTAGGATGTTATTGTCATAGTCTATATGTAGTGTGTTGTGTGTAGGATGTTATTGTCATAGTCTATATGTAGTGTGTTGTGTGTAGGATGTTATTGTCATAGTCTATATGTAGTGTGTTGTGTGTAGGATGTTATTGTCGCAGTCTATATGTAGTGTGCTGTGTGTAGGATGTTATTGTCATAGTCTATATGTAGTGTGTTGGATGTTATTGTCATAGTCTATATGTAGTGTGTTGTGTGTAGGATGTTATTGTCGCAGTATATATGTAGTGTGTTGTGTGTAGGATGTTATTGTCGTAGTCTATATGTAGTGTGCTGTGAAAGAAATGAAAGAACTCTTGTTGTATCCTTTGCTTGATAAAGGCCTTTAGGTCAAAACATTGCTGTGTATTGTTATTGTAAAACTACAGTACTTTCTTTTTACGTGTTTTGCCATTGCTACATAGTTTTACTGTAGTCTTCCCTATATCAATAATAGTTTCATAGAGGCAACCCATCTCATGATTCAGACAACTATACGAAACCAAACACAAAGAAGAAGAAGAACTTTGAGTCGGGCACACAAATCCCTGTAACACATTGACTTACTTTTGTCTATTCCCAGGTGGAAGATATAGTTGGCTGTCCACTCTTGCCGTTAAGCATAACACGTAATTACAAAGTACTGTAGTTTTACAAATTACAAAAACAATGACAAAATACAGCAACGTTTGGCCTTGTTGGTGAAACGTTGCTGTATTTTGTCATTGTTTTGTAATTTGTAAAACTACAGTACTGTAATTACGTGTTTTGCCAATCAAATAGTTTTACTGCAGTTCCATATATATATACTGTTAAGCATAGGGATGGGAGCTTTAATTTGTGTTCTAGGGCTAGATGAGTCACCCTTGTTGAGTTATATCTGTGTTTATTTAGTGTGGTCTTGATATTATCTATCCATCTTTTCTTGGTCTTCCCTTAGCTCTAGTAATTGACTTGCAAATATTATAAAGCAGGAACAAAGTCAGATGCATGCATGGGTCCACTACAGATAGTTAAGTATGCACTGTATATAGCCATCAGATTAACAATAAATTATCAAATATATACATATTTAAACAAAATAATAATACATTCAACTCAAACAAATTGACTATCTAAACCAAGGCTTCCCAAATTTGTTTATCCATACACCTCCATGGAATATCCTTGAGCCACCAACAACACCAAGGCAATAATATATATATATATATATATATCAATGAAATGAGATATTTTAGAGACTGAATAAATTAACATAAGTTTTAATTGTTGTACAAGTCTGTGACATTTCTTCGAACGCTCATATCGACCACTTCTTAACCACTCTATGTGATTTTTATGTGATCTGAGTCTAAGAGCGATTGTATGTTGTGCCAGTTATGTGCCTACATGTAGGCCAGTACATCCGATTTCTGCGATGCTTTTTATTTACTATGGTAGCTTTCTTAGGTCTTACATCAGTCGCCTCTAACAACACGCCTTGTCTGTTGCAGTGGTACTATTCTTTGCTCCCCTTGCAAGCCATGGCACCACACAGGCGTGTGGCATATTATAGACAATTCTCAAACTGGAAGAATTCAATGATGTATCAACATTCATTAGAAAT
This sequence comes from Arion vulgaris, assembly GCA_020796225.1. NCBI lineage: Eukaryota > Metazoa > Mollusca > Gastropoda > Stylommatophora > Arionidae > Arion > Arion vulgaris. The sequence continues at coordinate 563,763 of CM036775.1, read as the reverse complement.
TATAGAATTGTTGCAGTACACATACAAAGAGCAGTGCCACTCAGATACAACAGAAACAGGCCCGGAGGATGACCAGTAAAAGGTGGCTCGATAGAATAGAATATCTGTGACACTAAATGCCACCTTGTACAAAGAGCAAAAGGAGGCTCGCTTCAGGTGCTTCTTGTTTCATCCTGACGAAAGAAAATTAAATCATAGGACGAATGGTACCAATTTTAAAATGCAAACATGTCACCATGAGCACTAAAAGAGCATTGTACAATATGATCTTTCTACTGGCATTAAACTATTAGTTCTCTAAATCTGGACATTTGATATCAACAAACTAGTCATGACAGAGATGAAGTGTCTACACATGAAGATGGGAGTATCAAGAAGATACTGGTTTCAGAAATGAAGACATCAGGAAAAACATGGGTACAACCATCAGTACTGAACTTCATTAAGAAACAAGAAATTAAATGGTTCAGCCACATAAGCAGATTACCAACAGACAGTGAGCCTCAGAGGGTAATGATAGTCAGATACAGTGGATACAAGGCAAAAAAACGATGCAACAAAGGCAGTGAATTACTCCATGTACAAAACACATACAAAAGTTTGTTCTAGAAATATATTATATTCCTGATATTGTGAGGTAACCCAAGATTATGAAGAAGAAGAAATACTTTAACAATCTACTAAAGGGATCTAAAGAATTGACTTTATTGCACTGGGTTTTACCCCATATGGTTCAGCCCCTCTCCGCAAAAATAGCATGCCACCTGCCAAGAGTACTGCACAAATCATGAACTCTGTAGCTCCAGCAACAATCCTAGATGTATCTAAAAAATACACTTGTGAACAGAACATTGCGGTCCAGAATAGAACCCACTACTTTTAGAGCACAAGGCGTAACCACTTAGTCTCAGAGACCTCTCCGCAAGCTACACTTCTTCCTTAGTTGCATGTTTGGAAGGTACTCAACAGACATGTTTGGAAGATAACTCAGCAGACATGTTTGGAAGATAACTCAGTAGACATGTTTGGAAGGTAACTCAGTAGACATGTTTGGAAGGTACTCAGCAGACATGTTTGGAAGATAACTCAGCAGACATGTTTGGAAGGTACTCAGCAGACATGTTTGGAAGATAACTCAGTAGACATGTTTGGAAGGTAACTCAGCAGACATGTTTTGAAGATAACTCAGTAGACATGTTTGGAAGGTAACTCAGCAGACATGTTTGGAAGGTAACTCAGCAGACATGTTTGGAAGGTACTCAGCAGACATGTTTGGAAGGTAACTCAGCAGACATGTTTGGAAGATAACTCAGCAGACATGTTTGGAAGGTAACTCAGCAGACATGTTATTCCCTCTCTGAATCATATTGAAAGTCTCAGTAATTTCCCCTTTTCCACCAAATATTAACTGTGACCTTCAAGTGACAAAATATAATAATGGCTACTTCAATATTGGCATTCATTTACTTTTTATTATTACTATTTTTAAAAATAAATATACATTTAAAATTAAGTATTGACTCTGTCAATCAAGATGACCTGTCCACTTGAACAGATAGACTGTATTAAGTATTAATATTGCTGCAACTTTAAAAAATACACATATATGTCAGTTTTAACCCTTTAGCTGCTAAAGACGTATAAATACGTTTTTCCCATTCACTTCTAAAGACACATTAACACGTCTGTTTTTATCTCTCCTCTGTGGGCTAAAGATGTGTTAACACGTTATACATTGCTACTGTCACTGCTATAGGCGTACATTCACGTTTGTGACCTAGAAACAAAGAGTAGCTATTTTTAACTCAGCCTTCAGAAAGTATGTAGCAGCGAAAGGGTTAAGAACAAACTTTCTTAATCTCCACAAAAAACATAACTATGCAGTAAATGTATACATTTCTGTCTAAGATCAGTTTATGTGAAATATACCATTTGACAAATAAAATATATACAGTTGAGAGATGTAATCAGGATCGACACAAGATATTTGTTTGCAATGAAATATAAAGAGAGAATATTCAATAAATAAACTTGATAACATGTTATATTTCTACAATCAAAAATAATTCAAGATGAAACATATGTTTGATAGTGAAGTTAAAAAATCGGATTCATGATACTGAAATAATTCATTTAAGGAATGGAGGATATTCTCAAAGTCATTCAGAAACCTATATATTAAATATGAATCTGAAAAGTTTGACTTGTCATTACATCTCTCTTAAAGTTTTCAAGGAATAATAATAATAATACTGGGGGTCACCGATAACAAAGGTGATGAATATGTGCCATGAAAATTCTGGGGTTTAAGGTCAGCTTGGGTCAAAAATTCTTTTTGTGCACATAGTACACGGTTTGAAACTATAATCCTTTAGTCATCATCATCATCAAATAGATTGTCCTGATCAGAACTTTGCCACCCCAACAGTCCTCCAGAATTTCTCTCTCTCATAGGCCAATGTCCTGTCTCTGCAGCTGTCATGTTGAAACCATCAGTTACATCCTGAATCCATCTTCTCCGTTGTCTTCCTCTTCTTCTCTTTGCCGGTATACCTCCTTCAATGATGGTCTTCTCCAGCCCTTCGTGTCTTTTTATATGTCCAAAATACTTCAATTTTCTCTTTCTTATTTGTAGCATCAGCCAGTTTTCTTTGATTTTGAGTTTTTTGGATAGATCTATTTGTTCTCTGTCCAAGATATACGGAGGAATATTCTGTAACACTTATATTTGAAAGCACATATATTTTTTTCCACTGCCTTGCGAAATGTCCATGCTTCACACTCAAACTTTGCCACTGGGAATATGCATGCTCTTAGTATTCTGATCTTTGTTTTCCTATCAGTGCAGTACAATTACTATTGTTCCAACTCCCTTGAAGTTCCTATCTGCATCATGTAAGTCTCAGTTATCAGAGGACGAACATCATAGCATGCCGGACATGTCCATAGGTGCTCCGATCTCCACCTCAACAAATCCAGCAGTGTCCTGCGGCACAACACACCAGTTCGATGTTGATTAATCAGTCTCTTTGCATATTTGGTATGCTGTTCTTTCTGGCTGCACCAATATTGACACCCATCTCTCTCAATCTGGTCAGTGAGTTGGACTTGCGACCCTGAAACTCTTCTGTTCGAAAAGACTCTCAGTGCGTTAAGAATGTCATGTAAGTCTATACTTTCACAGTACCTTTAATATTAGCTACAACCTCACAATTATAACATGAGAAATATTGGCATGGTACAAAAGACACAATGGAAGAAAGTCTTGTCCACATGTTTCGTGAAGCGTTGTGGGAGTTTCAGTTTTCTATCCTGTGCCAGGTGTGTTGCATCTGTAGTTGTTAGTCTATGTTACAGGATATCTGTGATATTTTCTATTCATTGGGTTCTTGGTCTTCCTCTGGCTCTGTATCCGGGTTGCCGGTTGTTATAGTTGCGAGATTGTAGTAGATCTGGTTTCAATCTCATTAGGTGACTGAACCATTTTATTTATTGTCTTCTAATATGTTGGATGTTTGGTGTGATTCCACGACATTTCTAATGTTCTCATTTCTCAATCTATCCCGTCTTGTAACATTGACAGCTTTTCTTAAACAGTTCATTTCACATGTTGTGATCTTTCTTTCTTGGGATTTAGTTAGGGACCATGTTTGATATTGATAACAGAGGGTTGGTAGAAATATGCAATTTATCAGTCGTCAATGGCCTGCCATGTCTATGTTTGGGTGTTTGAGCAGTGGGGACAGTTCGTATGCCCCTGCTTTGGCATCTAGTCTTGATTTCTCTGTCTATTTTACCATCTTCTGTGAAAATACTGCGAAGATATCTGAATTCTGAAAGTATAGTTTCTTTGTTGCTTCATCAGCCTTTAATTTGTTCCTCATCACTGATCTTCAAATATAATAGCACCTCAGTCGCCAGCTGTCTCGATTTTATTCATATATTATGTTGTGTTCTAGATCTGTCTTGCCCAGTGGTTACCGGGCCCAAATTTGGGGTGTAAAGAATAGAATCACTGTTACCTGCCACGCATGACTACGGAGGTCTGGCAGAAATCGGATGCATGTGTCCGCTAGGGAATGCTAACTGAAACAAATGCTTGCAGAAAACGGATGCACCAGGCCATAAGGCGCATAACATGGTGCAACAATCCCTCACAATGTGGAATGGGATAACAGATTCTGCGGCCGCCAATCTGCCTCGGAGATTTAGCCACGCAGTAAGAATGTCAGACCTACCATCACAGGGGTGGCCAAAATTTACTGTGGGAAGAGGTCGGCACAAACAGGAAAGCAGAAATCAAACTACCTTCATTCTTGAAAGATACTAACCACACTTTGTCTGTTTTTCTTCTATTAAGTTGTTGCCTGGCAGGACTTATCGCCTCTTCCTCCTTGATGTCTGCTCACTGTATACCTCTATACCTCATTCTGACGGACTTCAAGCTCTCCAGGTTTTTCTCGACAGGAGAACTAACCCTCTTGTCTCCACCTCGACTCTCCTTCGTCTTGCAGAACTAGTTCTCACTCTCAACTCCTTTCAGTTCAATGACCAGTTCTTCGAACAGATTAGTGGGGGTCGCCATGGGTACTAAAATGGGACCCAGCTATGCTCGTCTATTCATGGGTCATCTTGAACACTTAGTATGGAACACCTATAATGGCCTTCTTCCGTCCGTGTATCATAGATACATCGATGATTGTATTGAAGTTACCGATATGTCTGAAGCCGATTTGTCACGCTTCATTACCTTCATCAATGCCTTCAATCCTGCTATTCGGTTCACCTCTCACATCTCTACCTCCTGTGTCAATTTTCTTGACATCACTATCACCATCAGCCTATCCACTATCACTACATCAGTATACTACAAGCCTACTGATACACATAGCTTTCTTCTGTATACCTCTTCCCATCCCCAGGCTTGTCGTGACTCTTTACCTTTCTCTCAACTCTTACGCCTTCGTCGTCTCTGCAGCGAGGACGACGATTTTCTTGATAGAGCTCATGAGATGCTTGATTTCTTCCGCCAGCGCCTATACCCGGAGAATGTGCTTACATCTGCCATGCATCGGGTTCAGCTAATTGCTCGCCAGGAGGCCCTCTCTCACATACTTAGAAACCCCAAGTCTGACAGGGTTAAACTTATCTTAACTTTCCACCCTCATAGTTCCCTGGTGAAAAGGTCTTATTCCATCATCTCCCTATTCTTCAGTCTGATCCTGAGACACGTTCAGTCTTCCAACACTATCCTTTGGTGGCGTACAGACGGGACAGAAGCCCCAAGGATTTGTTGGTACACAGTCGCCTCAAGCCTAACATCCAGAGTCACTTTGGCACCATCCAATGTGGCCGTCGGCGCTGTAATACATGTGCATATGTAATACAGACCCGTACTGTCTCTTTTCCAAAAGCTACCTATACCATTCAAGACAGTTTCATGTGCGAGTCCCGCAATATCATCTATGCTATCACCTGCAAACGATGCCATAAGGCCTATATTGGTGAAACCGGTAAGAGGCTCAGTGACCGATTCGCCCAACACTTACGCGATATTCGCCAATGCTCTGTGACCACTCATTTCAATTATACTGGCCATTCAGGAGTTGACGATGTCCAGGTCACAGCCATCCAATCATGTTCCTCCGATGATCGCAGTCGATTCGCCCTGGAGAACCGTTTTATTTCATTCTATGGCACTTTGCGACCTCTTGGACTCAACGCATTACATTCCTATGCTTCTTAGTACTGTCTTATCTCGTGCCTTGTTATCTATATGTGTGTTTGCTCCATATATGTGTCATTTATCCACTATATTGTTTATTGTTCCTCTCCTTTTCCACTTTCGGTTTTTGTGTTGCACTCATTTCGTTGTTCGTTTTATTCCCAGATTTTCATCAGATAGGTTTATGTTTCCACATGTAATCGTCCATTTGTAGTGTTCTCGAAATTCGTCATTCTTGTTGTATTGTTTGCTTGATAAAGGCCTTTTGGTCGAAACGTTGCTGTTTATCGTCACTGTTTATGTATTTTGTAAAACTGTAGTACTTTGTTTTTACGTGTTTACCTATTTCTCCTTAACTTCCAGTTTTATAGGGGTATCTGTGGCTAAGTGGTTACGCCCTTGCCTTGTTTTTCAAAGGTTGTGTGTTCGACTCCGGACCATGTTCTGTTCGCAAATGTATTTTTTCCAGAGACCAGTAGGATTGTTGCTGGAGCTACAGAGTTTGTGCTGTATTATCTGCAGGTGGTGTGCCATATCTGCAGAGAGGGACCGAGCCATATAGGGTAAACACAGTGCAATGAAGTCAATCCTTAGACACTTTTTTGTTGCTCTCCACCAAACTCTATTTTAGGCCGTAATCAACAGTTCTGCTCACTAGACTCAAACCATTCTGACTTCCTCTTTCACAGTCAGGTATTTCTTGGCCTCTTTGTTAATATCTTCCCCTGTGGGTTTCAGTCTACTACATATATGGTTATGCAAATTGGTTGCTTACTGAGAATGTGTTCAATCAATCAGCCCATTCTCTCCTTAACCTCCAATTCTATTACTTTCTAACCTGGTCTATTTCATATTTCTATTACTACTTCTGGAAATCTTACAAATAGAGAGCCAGCGGTCTCTGTGGCTAAATAGTTAGGCTGTTTGTCTTTCATTCCGAAGGTTGTGCGTTCAAATCTGGAACGCAATAATTTCCCACAAAATACAGGACAGGACAAGAAAACAACTACAGACCAAAAATTAAAACCTCACAGGAGTTTGGTAAGAATAAATTGTAAATTTTCTGGCAGTACTTTAAAATTTTAATTTTACGGAAGATTAACTCTTTCCACGCTTTTCGACGCACACTGCGCCATGACGGAAGTCCGTTGCATGCCATTAGCTGCACACTGCGCCATAGAGTTGCTTCCTTATAAGAAGTCTTTCTAGTTTTACTTCTACTATTTTACTTCTACTACTTTTCAACCTTGTTATTCTATTGGGTTGTCCAGTTTTCTTCAATTTAGTATATAATATATATATATGTTTATTTATTGACGAGTAGTTAGGATTTTTTTTTTTAAACCTCCCTTGAATTAACTGTTTAAAAATTGAGGGAATAACTCTGTGTGGAAAGAGTTAAAGAAAATATGAAAAACATAAAAATTGTTGGTCAATTTTATTTTAAAACAGACATAATGCTTCACTTATTAAAATACGAATCTCTATTTCTTTATTTCAGCAACTTCTGAATGTGTTTGTTGCATTGTTTATAAATAGAACAAATCTGAGAGCTATTATTATAGCAAGCACTGGACATAAAAATATGACAACAATTACAGAATAATGACAATGGTATGGCACTAATTGTCTGATTCTACATTTTTTTTTACACAAGGCAGATGTTGCTCACAGATCACCTGTTTGAGCATATTTGTACTTGCAGTTAATACAGTTGTATAACCAAACCACAAATTGCATATCTAAGTAATGATATCCAATACAGATTTGATAAATATTCAGTCAAATCAAACAGTGATAACTTACAAAATATTACAAGTTTAGAAACAAAATAACATCATCATCAGCTTATACCGTATCCACATTCATGATTGAGTGGATGCAATTCTGGGATCGAGAATGGAGCTTCTATGGACAAAATCAACATCTGCAATGCTCTAAGAGAAAACATACGCTCTGAAGATTTCAACGGAGATAAATTCTATTCTTTATCTTGGTTGAGCAAATTATGCATACCAATAGGTGCGAGAAGATGGGAAAACCATGTAGGTGCGAGAAGATGGGAAAACCATGTAGGTGCGAGAAGATGGGAAAACCATGTAGGTGCGAGAAGATGGGAAAACCATGTAGGTGCGAGAAGATGGGAAAACCATGTAGGTGCGAGAAGATGGGAAAACCATGTAGGTGCGAGAAGATGGGAAAACAATGAGAAAAACACCAGTAGATACATCAACCAGCACAGAACTGGAGTTGTTAGTCTAAGCACACTTAAATGGATGCTTGGGAGGAGATCAGAGTAATTATGGAAATATTCGATGTGCGATGAAGATGATCTTCAAATGAACAATGATGGTTAATTACGATGAATTTCCAGCAAATTCTGTTGCTTGCAACAATGGTACACTCTGATGCTCTACTCCCAATTATATCTTTGAGTTACCATTACTTTCTTGACCTCAACTTTTCCCTCCAAAATGGTTATCAACAATGTATGTCTTTTAATGTGACCATATTTGTTAAACTTGTTTATTTCTTGTAGTAATACTCTTTTCAAAGTGTAATCATGTAATTACATGTCACTTGAAGGTGTCATTCTTTTCAAATGGTAAATAAAACAAAAAGAGACCATCTAAGAAATGAAGAAATTAGAAGAACAGTTGGAACAACACCTGTTGTTAAATTCATTGAAAAACAGAGTCTCAAATGATTTGGCCACTTGGCGAGAATGAACCTGACTACACCAGTTGAAGAGCGTACAACCTGAAAATGGAATCATCAAGAGGAAGAGGCAGACCAAGAAACAGATGGGTTGATGGAGTCAAAGACATCTTAAAATTCTACAAAACCACAACATATCAAGCGACCGATCGTGCACTATCACGGAAACCAATCATCAGTTAAACCTGCGATGCCTAATGGCACAAAAAAGCAGAGAAGGACAAAATAAGAAGCAAAAAAGAAGGATTGCCTTTTCGCTTCTAGTTTTTGTATGCCTTCTTTATTAGCAAATGAGGAATCGAAACAAACATTCTAAAAAATATACATTTTCAAAATAGGTCATATTCTGTTTCCACTCCTAGTTTTTGCATCACTTTTGTATTTGTGAATGAGGAAATGTTTTTCTTCTCCAAACTCTCTATATCGACCACTTGTTAAACCACTCTTTGTGATTTGTATGTGATCTGAGCCTAAGAGCAATGGTCGTTGTGCCAGTTACGTGCCTACAAGTAGGCCAGCACATCCGATTTCTGTGACGTATTTTATTTACTAGGGTAACTTTCCTAGGCCACTATCGTAATCGCCTCTTACAACATGCTTTGTAGATGGCAGTGCTACTATTCTTTACTCCCCTTGTGAGCCCCGGCAACACATGGGCAGAATGATGACATAAAACAATGTTAAAAGTCCACATGTTTAACATGGTCAAACTCAAGTTAAACAAGAGCAATAAACACAAGATAAATAAGTTACAATGCTATCAACATAATCTTTTTTAAACATTCTTAACTCCTTGTGGACCAAATAAGTGGTTTGTAAAAAACATGGTTTTTGCCCTGCTCCACTAGGAGTTAAACTGATTAGCAGATGATTTACTGTTCCAGTATGTTTACATACATTCACTTTTTTGTGGAACAATCCTCTGCATTTTATTTTTATCTTCACTCATTTGAAATATCTCTCTCTTTTCTCTTGATCCTTCTCATTTGAAATGAAAATCATGACGTATCCTTTACAAGATGTCGCCATCAAGCACAGTAAGTGAGTCAGTAGTTTGCCATTGTTTTCAGAACGGTGAGGTCAATTTTTACCGTTTGTAAATATCAACAGGAACTAATTTGCCTCCAAACTGTCCACCACGGAGTTTGAACCAGGTACTCTTGGGTTGTGTATGAGCTCGCTATCGATAAGTCACAGACGCCCACCCACTGATAACAATAATCATACTCTCATTTTAAGATATTATAATATTCAATTATTTTAGTTGTTATTCTTTTTTTGTTCTTATATCACATCTCTCTCTCCTCTCTCTCTCTCTCCTCTCTCTCTCTTTCCTCTCTCTCTCTCTCTCACATAAGCACACAGATACATATATCATGGGAATAATAATGATCAACAGCTACAAAAAAAAAAAAAAAGACGAGTGGTTTGAACAAGTTGAGGTCATAACAAATAAAACATTTAAATAGTAGTTTGTTGCTTGTCAAGATGGTAGAATACCCACAATGTTATGTTATGCGATCGACATCATGGCACATTGGGTATTCCCATTTATGCTCTGTCCTCCGCTGCAGCAGTCATCCCAAAGTCCATTTGCTCACCGTACCCATGAGAAGTTGATTACTATATCTCCTCTCTCTACCACGAAGATGACACAGTCTGGCATGTCCAAACTTTATGCCTAATTCTCGAACTCATTCCAGTGTCTGAGAATACCCACAATGCATGCTAAAATATGATCTCTTTCTTAATTCTGGTCAAAATGAGCAAATATTTGAGGATGTAAACATAAACTACAGGGTGTTCAAAATGTACGTTACATCGCCCCTTCCCGCATTACAATTACACACCATCACACAACCTTGACCTATACTACGTCATAACTGAACCTTCTCATTTTCATAAATATATGCCAGGTTGGCTCCATTGATAGGCTACTTTTATCTTGAACACCCTGTAGAAATAATAATTAACTACTAACAAAATATATATTGAAATTACAGAATAATTAATCCAACTGGTGATCTGCTATGTATACTTCATAATCCATTACTCATATTTTCTATCCAATCCATGTTTCTCTTCCTTTGATCTGTTACTTTAACTCAGTGGTTCTCAACCTTCCTAATGCTGCGACCCTTTAATACAGTTACTCATGTTGTGGGGCCCCCAACCATAAAATTATTTTCGCTGCTACTTAATAACTGTAATTTGGCTACTGTTATGAATCCTAATGTAAATATCTGCTATGCAGGATGTATTTTCATTGTTACAAATTGAACATAATTAAAGCATAATGATTAGTCACAAAAACAATATGTCATTATATATTATGAAATATTTATTTCTAATTATGAGAAATGTGTGTTTTCCGATGGTCTTAGGCGATCCCTGTGAAATGGTCCTTCGACCCACAAAAGGGGTCGCGACCCACAGGTTGAGAACCACTGCTTCAATGGATATAACCAAAAGTTACATATATTTACGGCAGATACATCACTTTGTCTTCAATGCTACCAGCTATGTCATCCCAGTTTTAGAGGTAATAGTTTGCCCACCAATCATTCTGCATGATTAGTCTGGGCAAACTAAGATGTTACAGCTACAGCTATGATGATGGCAACAATGACCAGAAGAACCACTATGCACACAATTATTAAAATCTTTTTCTGAAATGAAATGGATCAAAAATAAAAACATTTAACATTTAACACCAAATATACACAAGAGACTACACTATTTATCAAAACAAAAGTGATACCTAGAAGCAAATCACAACAACAAACGAGGAACAATATCAATAAATAAGAAGAATATCAAGACTGTCAATAAAATGCATCAATATTTGTAATGACAACATTTCTTTAATTTGGATTATACAATTTAAAAACCTCATGGACTCAATTTTCTACATTCCTATGCTTCTTAGTGCTTTCTCTTATCATGCTCCATATTCTATATGTGTATATGTTCAATGTACAAAAGTTATATATTTACTTGATTCTTTATTATTTCTCTTCTTTTTCCACTTCTAGTTTTCTGCATTTATTTCGTTATTTGTTTTTAGTCAAAGATTTTCACTTTATTTACCACTGGAATATATCTCTGTCGTAGTCTATATGTAGTGTGCTGTGAAATTTGTCACTCCTGTTGTATCGTTTGCTTAATAAAGGCCTTTTGGTCAAAATGTTGCTGTGTATTGTTACTGGTTTTGTAAAACTACAGTACTTTGTTATTACATGTTTTACTATCATATAATTTAGCAAACAAGACATAAATATTGTGATACTGTTGTTGTTTCTATTGTAACTAGCAGATGTACCTGTTCTTCACATGGAGAGAGATATATATATATATATCGATTATTTAGTTTTGTGTTTGTTTTGTTCGTTCTCAGACATTTTTATCATTCTTATTGTGATATATAAACAGCCATTGTCAAGTATGGGCAGAATGTTGCGCCCCACTTAAGCCCCTACTAGTGTAGGATGAGCGCATCCAAAACCAAAGTTTTCGGCTTTTAAAAATTTTCAAGTCTGTCCTGCCGACAGTAAACACTTTTCGGACATCGTGAGTACATTTCTCTTGAATGATCCGTTTAACGCCGGATTATTTAGTGATTTAGTTACTCTCACATTTGAGGAATACTTCTTCCTTCTTCATCGATCTCTGCTCATGTGCTTAATTTACTGTGCGACCACAAACTGGGCAGTCAGCTTCAGCAATCTCTGCTGATGCGCTTAATTTACTGTGCTGCCACAAACTGGGCAGTCAGCTTCAGCAATCTCTGCTCATGTGCTTAATTTACTGTGCGACCACAAACTGGGCAGTCAGCTTCAGCAATCTCTGCTCATGCGCTTAATTTACTGGACTATAAACTGGGCAGTCAGCTTCAGCAATCTCTGCTCATGCGCTTAATTTACTGTAGACTATAAACTGGGCAGTCAGCTTCAGCAATCTCTGCTGATGCGCTTAATTTACTGTGGTATAAACTGGACAGTCAGCTTCAGCAATCTCTACTCATGCGCTTAATTTACTGTGGACTATAAACTGGACAGTCAGCTTCAGCAATCTCTGCTCATGTACTTAATTTACTGTGCGACCACAAACTGGGCAGTCAGCTTCAGCAATCTCTGCTCATGCGCTTAATTTACTGTGGACTATAAACTGGACAGTCAGCTTCAGCAATCTCTGCTCATGCGCTTAATTTACTGTGGACTATAAACTGGACAGTCAGCTTCAGCAATCTCTGCTCATGCACTTAATTTACTGTGGACTATAAACTGGACAGTCAGCTTCAGCAATCTCTGCTCATGTGCTTAATTTACTGTGGACTATAAACTGGTCAGTCAGCTTCAGCAATCTCTGCTCATGCGCTTAATTTACTGTGGACTATAAACTGGGCAGTCAGCTTCAGCAATCTCTGCTCATGTGCTTAATTTACTGTGGACCACAAACTGGGCAGTCAGCTTCAGCAATCTCTGTTCATGTGCTTAATTTACTGTGGACCACAAACTGGGCAGTCAGCTTCAGGTCTGTCAGGTTTTCCAAAGCTTAGTTTTCAGGTTGACTGGATGTGGCCACATGTTGCTTCTCAGCTCACCCAGGAGAGCACAGTCTTGCAGGATCCTTTCTGCCAGTAGTAATACCCTGTCCTCCCTGGCTTTGCAAGAATCAACAGGGCTGCCAGTAGCTAAGGGTGGACCCCTTCAAGGCAGGGGTCGGTCCAACCACCACCTGAATGTTTCCCATGGTGGTGGCCCCACAATTATATAAATATTTGCGCATGGCCATTGAGTTATTCGTATGTGTCGATTTCTCTCCTCCAATAACGGCTAACACATTCTGTTTCTGAGGACATTTTTTTTTAGGTTGTTCTCAGACAGTTGCAGTCAGCTGCTGACGAGATCTGTCTTCCCGGGTGAAAAATATAAAATGTGAAACATTAGTTAACTTTATCAATTATTTATATGAGCTACAAACTCTAATCTTAACAAGAAATGATCAAAGAAACCAAAGCAACGTTGAAGTGGCAGGCAAAATGTTCCAGAAATAGAGGATGCCCTAGTAAAATCCAGCAACGAACTTTGCAGAGAAAGGCAAGAAATATCGAACTCAAATCCATGGAAGAGATTGATTGAGTTGCCCAGTACAGAGCAGTATGAAGAAATTACTTACAGGCCCTATATAACGTATAACGGTCTTCTTTTTCTACCATTTACTTCTTTATAGAAGTGTTGGGGGTAGGGGGGGAGACGTTGTGATATTGTGTGTGCTTGTTTTAAGACACTTTTTAAGCTGATATTCATGCTTGTAAGACTGTTCTTGATGCCGTCGCTCCATCTTTTGTGTGGTCTTCCTCTTGCTTTGTACTCATTATACTTTTTCTGTGTAGCTCTCTGTGGAAGGCGATACCAGGACATTATTGTCAGGTGTCCAAACCATTTAATCTGTTGTTCTATTGTTTGAACGTATACGTGCGAGAGGAATATATATAAACTCCAACCCCATAGGGACAAAGAAGTGGATGAGTGAGAGGGTTTGCCCTTGAATCTGTTTTGATGGATTGTTACAGGAGTGTCTTCATGTCTTTGTAGCTCTGGGATAGGTGAGACCTGCTCCATGTTTCCTTCATTTCTTGCCAGATCATCTGCCATCTTGTTTCCAGAAGTACCACAGTGGAGTGGGCTAGAATCCACTGCAGGACCAGTCATGTTTTCTGAACAACAATCCAATACTGAATTTTACTTTTTGGATTAGTTTGTCTTATTTGAAACATTGGATAGTGTGCAGAACACATCACAAGTCCTTGAGGGCTAGTGTTTTGTCTCTTTGCTGCAAAGAACTACTGTTGTCTATGCTCTAACGTCAGTGTATATTTATTTCACTGGTCGAGAATCAATCTTAGTTTCCCCATTGAATTCTGTTATACTGAATCCGCTACATCCCATCTTGACAGAGCAAGACATGGAAGTACAATCAATTAACATATGTATCCATGTTTCTTCAGGATACTCATTTTGGAAGATAGAATGTCACATAAAAGAAAATGCTGTAACCTACCAGCTAGCCCCATTGTTAAGGCACCCAAAAATCTCACTGACAGCTAAACAACAGATGATCAACAATATTTTCATACCTACTTTGTGTTACCAGAGACAAACATTGACAGTGAGCAAAGCAGTTACAAAACATAACTACATGTGAAATACGCTGCCAGCGGAAAGTTACCAACAACACCAGAAAAGACAGAGTCACCAATATCAACATAAGAAAGAAAGTTGGCACAGAATCTTGCTTGAATTACATTGAGAAACAAAGCAATGTTATTCCGATACAGTGGACAGAAAGCAAAAAGCTGGCCACAGAAAGCAAAAAGCTGGCCACAGAAAGCAAAAAGCTGGCCACAGAAAGCAAAAAGCTGGCCACAGAAAGCAAAAAGCTGGCCACAGAAAGCAAAAAGCTGGCCACAGAAAGCAAAAAGCTGGCCACAGAAAGCAAAAAGCTGGCCACAGAAAGCAAAAAGCTGGCCACAGAAAGCAAAAAGCTGGCCACAGAAAGCAAAAAGCTGGCCACAGAAAGCAAAAGCTGGCCACAGAAACAAAGCAACAAAGCAAACGGCCACACAAAGGTGGACCTCAGAGAAAACAGAGCAGATGAAAAACACTGTTTATGAAGTGCACACAAAAACCAGTTCTTTAAATCTCTTCATATACTGATGCTGTGAGGCAACACATAATTAAGGAAAAAGAAAGATCTGAACACTTAGTGGACCAGGGCAAAAGCCATTTTTTTACAAGCCATTTGTTTTTATAATAAAAAGCCCTTTCTTCTTCTTCCAACGTTTTCAGACATCGATTTGTATACTGTTAGTGGTCAACCAGAGTCCATGTACATCTCCATATAGCTTGTTTTGGACTGACATCGATTTGTATACTGTTAGTGGTCAACCAGAGTCCATGTACATCTCCATATAGCTTGTTTTGGACAGACATCGATTTATATACTGTTAGTGGTCAACCGGAGTCCATATACATCTCCATATAGCTTGTTTTGGACTGACATCGATTTATATACTGTTAGTGGTCAACCAGAGTCCATGTACATCTCCATATAGCTTGTTTTGGACTGACATCGATTTATATACTGTTAGTGGTCAACCGGAGTCCATGTACATCTCCATATAGCTTGTTTTGGACTGACATGGGGATTGGCCATGTATTTTCTCTCTGTTCAGTGTATGTTGGACATTCTTGCAGTATGTGTTTCTCTGTCATCTTGCTGGTGCCACATGTGCATATGTCAGAAGGACCTATTTTGTAATTGTTAAAAATATGGTACATCAGCCTATTGTGCCCTGTTCGTAGCCACAAAATGATAACCTTTTCTTCTCGATTGAGTTGCTAGTACACATCATCTTTAGTGTGGCTCCTGGTAAAAAGGTGTTCAACCTAAAGCCAGTGTAGCATTTGGTCCACAAGGAGTTAATAGATGGGACAAAGAATAACTTTTCTAAATGCAATGACAACAGAAAGATAGAAAGTGTTGAAGATTCATTGCTACTAACCTTCGATGTGGAGATGGCAGTTAATGAATCCACCAATATACAGAAAGCAATGTACAACGGAACATCAGGAAAGAGGCGAGAGGAAGATCAGAAAAACAGAATGCCGTCAAAGAGTAAAAATAACTCACCCAAGCCACTAGAACAGCGCAAGACAAAACCTGAAAACCCCAACACTGGGCAATAACCAGGTAACAGTGTAATGACAAAACCTGAAAACCCCAACACTGGGCAATAACCAGGTAACAGTGTGATGACAAAAAGAAGAAAAAGAATTTTAAGATCCAGAAAGATTGAAATTTATATAAGGAATATTGATATTGCTGCCAGCATATATTCAATATCCAAATTACTATAATGTATGTACATTACATATGAACTACCCTTAGAACTACTAATATTTTTAGGACCGCTGGAATGTCTCTGTCGTAGTGTATATGTAAAGTGCTGTGAAATTCGTCACTCCTGTTGTATCGTTTGTTTGATCAAACGTTGAGCCTTTTGGTCAAAAAGTTGCTGTGTATTGTTATTGTTTTTGTAAAACTACTGTACTTTGTTATTATGTGTTTTGCTATTTTACATAGTTTTACTGCAGTTTCCCCCTATATCGATAACACTCCACACATCTAAGTTACTATAATGTCTGCATATCAAATATCTAAATTACCTGCCTGTATGACAACAAGGATCAGTTTTGAATAAAATTGTATTTACTAACAAATAAATACGAATATTGTCAACCTATTTGATCATAAATGTGACTGCATATCTGGCATACATGTGACTGCATATCTGGCATACATGTGAATGCATATCTGGCATACATGTGAATGCATATCTGGCATACATGTGAATGCATATTCAACAAAAATAATGACTGCAAGCTGACACAGATGACTGAACACTGACTAGATTATACCAAAAAACATATATTAACCATCATATAAACATTTAATGAAATATTTCCATTTTCTTCTGCTTAATCAGACCAATTTCTGACTTGTAATTAAATATTTCAATTTCTTTCTGTTGAATCACACCATAAAGAGATATCGCTAAAAACTAAAGCAAATCTCATAAGAACGACTTTGTGGCCTACACTATGTTACCAGTGTCAAACATGGACAATAACAGCAGCTAATGAGCGGAAAATCATAACGACAGACAGAGATGAGGTGTCTTAGAAGAGCTGCATAAACATGAATGGATGAGGGGTGCATCCAGAGAGAAGACGTGGGCCCGCATGGAACAAAACTTGGGCCCAAGATGAGTTGCATGTGGGCCCCACATGGGCGAAGCTCAGAGCCCTGGGGTGGGGACCCAAGTTGAGCTCTGTGCCCGGACAAACTAAAGGCATGGTGAATGTGTGCACGGTAAGAACCAATAGACACAGTGGGGCAGGCATCAAGGCATAGCAAGCACGAATGCGGACAATGCACGGGTGGGCCCACCGGTGGAGCAAACATGCACGGCGCTGATGGTGGAGCGACAAGGGGTCGAGGCAGGCGTGGGGTGAGTGGACCACCCAAATGTGCAGAAGGCTGGAAGGCCCAGCAGAGGCTTGAATCCAGTGCGCGTTTCCGCTTGCAGGGAACTACTGCTGCCTTGTAGTTAGATTGGAGACAATCAAAGGCAAGCGGAGCAAACCGTAAACAACACTGGGCGGTAGGCAAACCCAGTAGTCCATAAAAAGACGGGTTTGCTGGGCAGATGACGTTCATCAACCCAGGAAGGCAGGTCGTCTAAGGATCGCTACCCTAAACGAAAATTGCAACCAGCTGCCTTGCAGGTTGACTGGGGACAGCAAAGGTTAACAGAGAGCGAACCCAGTAAACGCTGATTGAAATCGAACATATCGCCGAAGGATAAGCACCAAAGCACCAAATGGTACTGAGGGTTGTGAACGTATCACACTCGTTCTTGGTGTTAGGCTGTTTATATATCACAATAAGAATGATAAAAATGGCCCTAAAAAAACGATTGAGAGAGTGAGAGAGAGAGAGAGAAGAGCTGCAGGTGTGACAATAAGAGACAAAATTAAAAATAAAGAAATCAGAAGAAGACTAGATGTGAAACCAGCCATTTAATTCATAAAAGAACAACAGATTAAATGGTTTGGACACCTGACAAGAATGCCCTGGTATCGCCAACCACAGAGAGCCACACAGAAAAAGTATAATGAGTACTATGCAAAAGGAAGACCATGCAAAAGATGGAGTAGCGGCATCAAGAACAGCCAAAGGAAAATTAATATCAACTTAAAAAGTGCCTTAAGACAAGCACACACAGGATCACTATAATTGAATCTCAACTTTATCTATGTGAACTCTCATATCCAAATATATATTTCTATAATTGAATCTTCTTATCTATGTTTACCTGGACTCTTTAATGTTCATTTATTTTATATAACTGAATCTCATCTTTGTTCTCGCATACTCACTCTCTTATCTTAATTTTCTTTCTTTTTTCTCTAACCATGTTTTGTCTCACAGAGTCAGGATAAGAAAAACAAAATTATCTAGAACAGGCTTCTGTGTACGCTTCGTACATTGTGTCTTTCATTGCATATGTTATTTTTGTGGTTCGCCATTTACATGCGTGACATTTTGTATCAACAATATCTGAATAGCATTGCCCTTTGAAGCACACTATCTGTTGGTAGTCAAATCATTTAATTTGTTATTTCTTGATGAAGTTTAGTACTGATGTTAATTCACTTTTTCCCCCTGATGTCATCATTTCTAAACCGGTCTCTTCTTGACACTCCCAGCACTCTGCGTAGACATTCCATCTCTGTCATGACTATTTTGTTTTTACTTAAATCTATTTTTGATACTTAAATCTCATTATTTTCCCTATGAACAATCTTATCTAAATCTATTTTCTACAATTGAATAACGCCTTTTTTCATAGGGACTCTCTTCTCTAAACCTATTTTTGGCCTGCCTGCCCTGCGTGTTCGTAGCGCAATGGAAGACAGGTCACAACCCCGTGAGAGCTGTGCAATTCCGCGAGCTGGCAGAAAAGCCGCGGGTTCTCCAGATTTACAGTGTTCGTGGCACCGAACCGAGGGTTACGATGTCCATGGCACTGAGCTGAAAGCTCAAGTGCTTCTCGATCGGGGGGAAACCCCTATTTTCTACGATTGAATAACGCCTTTTTTTCATAGGAACTCTCTTCATTTTCCAAGTGGATACTTTATCTTGGATCTATTTTCTTCATATCTAGAGAATCTCTCATTTAATGAATGATTGAGAATGATTGTATGTTGGTATAGAAAGTGGAATAAAATAAAAACAATGAAACACACAACATTGAAGAAAGTAGACAACAAAGTATTTACTTACTCGTCTTGCTTTACTCTGGTATTTCACTGCTTTCTTGGTGTCCATTTTGGCTGTTTCAATATAATCTACAGCTTGTTCCACATTGTATTCAATCCTGTCAATCATCTCACCCTGGAAGCAAGGATAGTTTTTATTGGACAATATTAGTTTCCAAAGATCACAAGACTAAAATCTTACAGAAGAAATGATGTCAAGTGCGACTAAGAATATCACATCCAATCCATATTTCTTTACCAGTTATCAGAGGACTATCATCATAGCATTCCGGACACATCCATAGATGCACAGATCCCCATCTCAACAAATCTAGCAGCGTACAGCAGCCCAATATGCCAGTCTGATGTTAATTAATTAATGTTTTTGCATATTTGTTGTGTCGTTCTTTCGGCTGTACCAATATAGACATACATCTCTATAAATCTGGTCAGCGACTGGGATTCACAACACTAAAATTCCTCTGTTCTGAAAGACTCAATGCATTAAAAATGTCATTTTGTTACATTGCAGCTCCCTCTGATATTGTAGTCATGCCAGCTATTTTAGCAACAGATGTCTTCAATATATACTCTGTATGAGATGGACACAAGTGATATAACCAACAAAACTGGTGCCAGAAGACGAGACAGGAAACAATACAGTTGGAAATTAAGGAGATAATAATGATGATGGATTGAACACATCTTCAGCAAACAATCGCATAACATAACTACAAATATGATTGCATAACATAACTACAAATATGATCGTATAACATAACTACAAATATGATTGTATAACATAACTACAAATATGATTGTATAACATAACCACAAATATGTTTCACTGGAGAAAAACAAACGGAGAATACAACCCAGAGCACGACAGTATAAATACACTAAATAGAAAAGCACAGACCACAGTCTTCAGGTTTAGAATGGGACACTGTGGTCTCAGAGCACACCTCCATAGAATGGGTCTCAGGGACTTGGCAGTATGCACCTGTGTAGCACCTAAGCAGTCCTAGAGCACATCTTGCAAGACTGCCCCAGTCTGAGTAGTGTGAGAATTGAGATCTGGCCAACAGAAACAACCCTACAAGACAAACTATGGGGGACCAGGTGAAGACCTCAAGTGCACTGCCCTGTTTATGACACATACCAGAGTAGTCGTATAGCAAAAGTTGATCGCAAAAGAAGAATGTTTCACTAGAAAGCACAAGGAAAGAAAAAAGTGGGAAGGTCAAATAATAACCAGTGAAGAACAGTAGAAGAGAAGGTCAGGGTGCCATGGACAGAGCTCAAGAAAACAGACTGGAATAAAAACTGAGTGAGACAGTTATAGCCGCAGTAGCAGTAGTAGTAAGAGAGTGAGACAGTTATAGCCGCAGTAGCAGTAGTAAGAGAGTGAGACAGTTATAGCCGCAGTAGTAGTAGTAGTAAGAGAGTGAGACAGTTATAGCCACAGTAGTAGTAGTAGTAAGAGAGTGAGACAGTTATAGCCACAGTAGTAGTAGTAGCAGTAAGAGAGTGAGACAGTTATAGCCACAGTAGTAGTAGTAGCAGTAAGAGAGTGAGACAGTTATAGCCACAGTAGTAGTAGTAGTAGTAGTAGTAGTAGTAGTAAGAGAGTGAGACAGTTATAGCCGCAGTAGTAGTAGCAGTAGTAAGAGAGTGAGACAGTTATAGCCGCAGTAGTAGTAGTAGTAAGAGAGTGAGACAGTTATAGCCACAGTAGTAGTAGTAGTAGTCAGAGAGTGAGACAGTTATAGCCGCAGAAGTAGTAGTAGTAAGAGAGTGAGACAGTTATAGCCGCAGTAGTAGTAGTAGTAGTAGTAGTAGTAAGAGAGTGAGACAGTTATAGCTGCAGTAGCAGTAGTAGTAAGAGAGGGAGACAGTTATAGCTACAGTAGCAGCAGTAAGAGAGTGAGATAGCTACAGTAGCAGCAGTAAGATAGTGAGATAGCTACAGTAGCAGCAGTAAGAGAGTGAGATAGCTACAGTAGCAGCAGTAAGAGAGTGAGATAGCTACAGTAGCAGCAGTAAGAGAGTGAGATAGCTACAGTAGCAGCAGTAAGAGAGTGAGATAGCTACAGTAGCAGCAGTAAGAGAGTGAGATAGCTACAGTAGCAGCAGTAAAAGAATTGTGACCCTATGTTTCAATGAGAACAAAGAAGTGCAGCAGCAACAGTGGTGGGAGGGAGAGAGAGATGGAACCAGGGACCTGACAGTAGTACTGACAGCTCTAGAATGTGACAATAATAGTAGTAACATTATTAGTGTTATCATCAGTAGTAAATATCAGTAGTAGTAATAGCATTAATAGTAGTAGCAGTAGTGTAGTAGTAGTGGTCATGGTGGTGATAGTAGTGGTAGTAAAAGTAGCAATGCTTGAATAGGTAGTGCGGCTACTCCATCGGCAAACTATCCAAGAGAGAGTGGTACAACACAATATTACCATTGCAAACGAATATTGAAATATATTGAACTTGTGTGTGATATTAGCTCTTTACTAAATGGCTTAGATACTCACACCGCTAGAGGAAACTTAACATCTTTCACCTTCGATGTCTCTGCAAAATTATGAACATCAGGTGGTATGACAAGATAACCAACTCTGAAGTACTGCAACTTGCAAATGTTCCTTCCATCATGGGCATGTTATGTTATATGATCGATGTCATGGCATATTGGGCATTCCCATTCATGCTCTGTCCTCCGTTGCAGTAGCCATCTCAAATCCATTTTCTCACCATACCCATGAGAAGTTGATTAGTATATCTTCTCTCTCTCTACCACGAAAATGACACTGTCTGGCATGTCCAAACTTAACTCCTAATTATCGCACTCGTTCCAGTGTCTGAGACTCACCCATATCACATAAATGAGAGCGCACCGCGTTGATGACATCAGCTCTATCCATACTTCTGCCCACTTGAGTCGGGGCATTGTTTGCAAGAAAATCAGCCTGTTGATTACCCTGCACTCCATCATGTCCAGGTGTGTACAAGTCATTTGCTTGAGATGTGATCTCCGAATGCTGTCCACCTATTCCATATTTTTGTATTAATAATAACATCTGTGTTACAAATTTAATATTGGTTCCCAGTTTTATTGCAAGAACAAGTTCCAAAAAAAGGACAGTCATATCATGAAATATTACCTGACTTTCCACAAGCATAGCCATATCCATAAACATATCATGAAGATCTCGTATAGATGTTTCTAGTTTCATAATGTCATTATGTCTTGCTTCAATATCTGCTAGCGTCTGCTTTGCTTGTTGAGTTTCCATAATAATCTGCAATAGGAAATGTATTCATGTGTAAAAGTACATTACTTCAATAAAATAACTGAAAATGCCACAGGAACCATCAGTATGCATACCCTTTGATATTTTTAGGGACACTGAGCACCTATGGGTCTGCCCGGAATGATGTAACGTCAGTTCAGTAATGAATAATAATAATTTTGTTTTAAACTGTTGTTACTGTATGTAATACTGTTTTTTTAGCGGTGTATTTTTTACCTTTGTATTATTGCCAGGGCAATATCCATCATCTTTGATTCTGTGTAGAAATGGCAACCCCAAAACTTCTTCAACTTGTCCAGCCTGATTTGGACAACCATCCTGGTAGTGTCACCAACGGTACAGATCCTGATTCTGTGTAGAAATGGCAACCCCAAAACTTCTTCAACTTATCCAGCCTGATTTGGACAACCATCCTAGCAGTGTTACCAACGGTACAGATCCTGCAACATCTCTACCACATCAACAAGGTGACAGATACCAAAAGTAAAGGATAGTTGAATTACTAAAGGTATTTAGATGACTTTACAACCAAGTAGTTCCAAAAAAAGACAGGTAACCTGGGAAGATGACGCTCAACAACCCGGGAGGGAAGGTTGTCTAAGGGTCGCTACCCTAAAAGAAAATAGCAACTTGCTGCCTTGCAGGTAGGCTGGGGACAGCCAAAGGCTGACGGAGAGCAAACCGAGTAAACACTGGCTGAAACCGGACACCTTGCCGAGGATAAGCACCAGAGCTCCACATAGCGCTAAATGATGTGACGTAAAAAAAATGTTCTTGGCAAAGGCTGTTTATATATCCACAATAAGAATGATCAAAATGGCAGAAAAGAACGATCGTGCGAGAGAGAGAGATGACTGACTTTACCATGATTTTTTTTTAAATAAGCTATAAAATTTCTCACCCCTTGAGTGAAAATGGCAGGATTTCCAGACTCAATCATATCCTCCAATTCTTCATTGGTAGTTGTTTTACCAGCTGGAAAACAGAAAAACAAACTACAGTGAAAATCATGAGTTATCATTAACTTATTGCATGGTCAATGGTGTCTGGTGGTTTAGTGGTAGTCAGCTTGGTCATTATTGGTTATTGGTTACTAAACTGATGTCATTGCACTCCAGCAGACCCATAGGTGCTCAGTTTCCCCTTCAGTTCGAAAGCAAATTTGTTCCCGTGGATTTTTACTAGCGGTAAAAATAGACCTCACCATTACGAATGTAATGGCATACTACTGAACGTATAAGTGGTGCCTGGAGAATCAACAACTTGTTTATTGTGATCTATGGCAACGTCCTGTAAAGAATATGCCAGGATTTTCATTTCATGATCAAAAGTGACAGAAGTAATCACAATAATTGTTGCGGCATTTGCCCTCTCAGTATCACAGGACAAATTTCTGCACGAGTCCTTTTATGGAGGAGACCTTACTTAATGAGCTTATCCAGAGTTGTAGTGCAGGTTCTGAACCAACTGGTCCACTATTGACATGGTTATCTACCTCGGACAACATCAGGAAAAGTGTAGGGATTGCAAGCTGTTTCTATAGCAAACTATTCACTATGCTATCTAGTCTCTACAAGGTGTTTGTATAGTTAACATGAGCATTTTGTAAGAGAATTGGTTATTGGTTACTAAACTGATGTCATTGCACACTCCAGGCAGACCCATAGGTGCTCAGTTTCCCCTAAACAGACATCAAAGAGCATGCATACTGATAGTTCCCGTGGCTCGCTGATTAAACACACTCCTAACTCCGCCCCTCAGGCATAATACTCACAAAATAGATGAGACTGCAGTAAAACTATTTGATTGGCAAAACACGTCATCACAAAGTACTGTAGTTTTACAAATTACAAAAACAATGACAAAATACAGCAACGTTTGACTGTTTCATTTCCAGATTTTCATTAAAAAGCGTTTGTTTTTGGTTGTCCATTTGTTTTTTAAATTTGTCACTCCTGTTGTTCGTTTGCTTGATAAAGGCCTTGTTGGTCAAAACGTTGCTGTATTTTATCATTGTTTTTGTAATTTGTAAAACTACAGTACTTACGTGTTTTGCCCCTCAGGCATCCAGTTCAACTTGTACAATGGGTAACTCCAAACTGCTTAAATTGCTGGATCGATTCAACATCTATTTTAATGTCCTCATCCAACAGACAGTCGTGAAGAGACAGAGGAACATCCCCCCTATCCATCTTCAACAATCAATGCTGTTGATGCAAGCCTGTCCGCTCCCTCATTACCGTAAACACCCGCATGTCCAGGACAGTATACCCACGTAACCCTGGAGGTTAGAAACTTCTAGACGACATCCACTCATACCAAAACTTGCCCTTTTGGATCGTGTGAAGCATCGATTGAAAGTAAGATACAACAACAGCCTGAGTAAATGAAATCCCAGAGAACCAATGGAGGGCAGCAGTAACGGCCTCAACCTTCATTCTCATAAAAGAAAAAATAAGTGTCCTACTTTAAAGATTACATTAATTTTAAGAATATATACAGCTTCACCATGGATGGTATTGGTACCATGTCATGTGATGTAAAAGAAAAAAGGTATTCTGAATGCACATGGGTTTTGTTTGTGTCTACCACTGAGAACCAGTCAGATGACCTGCACAGAGGATGTAATGAAGTTTTTCCCTTCCACAACGCAAAGGGAAAACAGAGCAACTGCCTGTTTGTCTTAAAATAAGTATTTGAAGTGCAATGATGTCAGTTCAGTAACCTCCTCCTTTCTCTTCTGCGATCAACTTCTGCTATGTAACTACTATGGTATGTGTCATAAACAGGGCGGTGCGCTTGAGGTCTTCAGCAGTCTCCCATAGTTTGTTCTGTAGGGTTGTTTCTGTTGGCCAGATTTCGATTCTCACACTGTTCAGGCTGGGGCAGTCTTGCAAGATGTGCACAGGGGGCTGCTTTCCTGTTCCACCTGTGCAGGGCAGCCAAGTTCCTTAGACCCATTCTGTGGAGGTCTGATCTGAGACTGCAGTGTCCCGCTCTAAGTCTGAAGACTGTTGTCTGTGCTTTTCTGTTTCATGCAGTTATGTTGTCATGCTCTGGGTTGTATCCACCGCTTGTTTTTCTGCCCTGCTTCAGGAGAGTCTTTGCTTCTGTAGTTCAGTAACCACTTACTAATAATTTTAAAATAAATATTATGAGAAATTGTCCGAGTGGGTGCAAAGAATAGAACCACTGTTACCTGCAACACATGTTGTAAAAGGTGTCTAAGGAGGTTGGATGTGGGGCCAGTATACCCCACCCGTAAAAACACCAGATGGCTACAGAAACCACAACCAAGAAAATTCATAGCTTGCCACCCGAGGAAGAAAAACACTAGATGGCTACAGAAGCTACAACCAAGAAAATTCATAGCTCACCACCCGAGGAAGAAAATTCATAGCTCGCCACCCGAGGAAGAAAATTCATAGCTCGCCACCCGAGGAAGTAGAAGGACTCCACAAGGAGGGACTCATGAAGCGACCCGATGAAATTAGAAATGAAATTGGGCTGCAGACTCATCTTCTTTAAATCCAGAAGATCTCTAGGATTGGCACCTGGAATGTCCGCACAATGTTCAAAACTGTGAACACAGCACAGATGGCACAGGAAATGAGGACATATGGACTGGCCATCCTGAGACTGGACAAAACCAGATGGACAAATGCAGGACACACTAGACCCAGGAACGCCTGTAGACGGGAGTTGGAGACGGAATGCAAGAAAATCGGGAGAGAGCGGAGAGATCTGGAAAAGATCTTGAATAGGCGGGCTTGGAAAGTCTTAGTTGTAGATATATGCCTCCCTAGGGGCAAAAGGTGAAGCAGAAGAAGAATTATGAGAAATATGAATCTACAGTCAAACGTAGAAGAAAATGGAATAAGCTTGAATTGTATAGCCAATAACTTACTAATGGCAAGTTGTCTTTTGATGCGACCTTTACATCTCTCCCTGTAGTCAATCTGACAGGCATTGTAATCATTCATGACCTCCACAAACTTTCTAGACAAGGTCGCATGCTGTTGACAAATAGTTTCTTGTTAATAATAAATATTACCAAAGTCACTTAACTTTTTCCGTACGCAGTTATTACCTCAGTTGTACACAGTTATTACTTCAGTTGTACACAGTTATTACCTCAGTTGTACACAGTTATTACCTCAGTTGTACACAGTTATTACCTCAGTTGTACACAGTTATTACCTCAGTTGTACACAGTTATTACCTCAGTTGTACGCAATTATTACCTCAGTTGTACAGTTATTACCTCAGTTGTCGCAGTTATTACCTCAGTTTCGCAGTTATTACCTCAGTTTCGCAGTTATTACCTCAGTTGTACACAGTTATTACCTCAGTTGTCCAATTATTACCTCAGTTGTACAGTTATTACCTCAGTTGTCGCAGTTATTACCTCAGTTATCGCAGTTATTACCTCAGTTGTACAAAATTATTACCTCAGTTGTACACAGTTATTACCTCAGTTGTACACAGTTATTACCTCAGTTGTACACAGTTATTACCTCAGTTGTACACAGTTATTACCTCAGTTGTACACAGTTATTACCTCAGTTGTACACAGTTATTACCTCAGTTGTACACAGTTATTACCTCAGTTGTACACAGTTATTACCTCAGTTGTACACAGTTATTACCTCAGTTGTACACAGTTATTACCTCAGTTGTACACAGTTATTACCTCAGTTGTACACAGTTATTACCTCAGTTGTACGCAGTTATTACCTCAGTTGTACACAGTTATTACCTCAGTTGTATACAGTTAATTCAAGAGAGGCAAAAAATTCATTTTAAAAAATCAAAAAATCATAGCTACTCATCAATAAATAAACATATATATATATCTTATTAGATACTAATTTGAAAAAAACTGGACAACCTATTAGAATAACAAGGTTTTAAAAAGTAGTAGAAGTAAAATAGCAGAAGTAAACCTAGAAAGACTTGTATAAATGAAACAACTTGAATGGTGCAGTGTACGGCGAATGGCGTTCCACTGAATATGCTGTGGCAATTGGCGTGGAAAGAGGTATAGTTTAGTTTAATCACCAGATCATCATCAATGCACATAGAACCAACGAGTCCATAGGTGATCCGATCTTCTTCTCAGTATTTCTCTCAGCATGTGACAACTAATAACACCAATTCTGTGTTGGTTTACTATTTTTCCGGTATAGTATTCTTGTCTAGCTACACCACATTTCACTTGGTATTCTTGTCTAGTTACACCACATTTCACTTGGTATTCTTGTCTAGTTACACCACATTTCACTTAGTATTCTTGTCTAGTTACATCACATTTCACTTGGTATTCTTGTCTATTTACACCACATTTCACTTGGTATTCTTGTCTAGTTACACCACATTTCACTTAGTATTCTTGTCTAGTTACATCACATTTCACTTGGTATTCTTGTCTAGTTACACCACATTTCACTTAGTATTCTTGTCTAGTTACATCACATTTCACTTGGTATTCTTGTCTAGTTACACCACATTTCACTTGGTATTCTTGTCTAGTTACACCACATTTCACTTGGTATTCTTGTCTAGTTACACCACATTTCACTTAGTATTCTTGTCTAGTTACATCACATTTCACTTGGTATTCTTGTCTAGTTACACCACATTTCACTTGGTATTCTTGTCTAGTTACACCACATTTCACTTGGTATTCTTGTCTAGTTACACCACATTTCACTTGGTATTCTTGTCTAGTTACACCACATTTCACTTGGTATTCTTGTCTAGTTACACCACATTTCACTTGGTATTCTTGTCTAGTTACACCACATTTCACTTGGTATTCTTGTCTAGTTACACCACATTTCACTTGGTATTCTTGTCTAGTTACACCACATTTGACTTGGTATTCTTGTAGTCTGGTTATGGTTGTAGATTCCCAACCATTACTTGAATTCTGAAAGAGGACTGATTTGAACAACAATGGGAAGTATAGGATGACCTAGAGTTCTATAAAAAAGCAGCATCGAATAGTTCCTGAAGAACAGATGATTGGAGATATATATAGATATATATATACACAGAGATATTTCAACGAGATATGTTAAATGTATATAAGTTATATATTTACTTCATTTTTCATTGTTTCTCTTCTTTTTCCACTTCTAGATTTTCTGCATTTATTTCGTTACTTGTTTTTAGTCACAGATATTCATCTTATGCGCTTGGAATATCTCTATCGTAGTCTACATGTGGTGTGGTGTGAAATTCATCATTCCTATTATATCATTTGCTTGATAAAGGCCTTTTGGTTGAAACGTTGCTGTGTATTGTTTTTGTATTTTGTAAAACTATATTTCTTTATTATTACGTGTTTCGCCATTCTACATAGTTTTACTGTAATCTCCCCCTGTATCATCATCATGTAAGGAAAGAAAGAAACCTTTTTTCATACTATGGAGTATATTGAAGGATACAGTGTTAGGCACATATTTTTATTTACCATTGGCACATGATGGCACCCAACTGATGCTGGATCGATCTGAGAGTTGTTACAATTGGAAAAATTCCACTCCCACTGCGGAATTCAATCTGGGATCATGGGACTAAAAGATGAGTATACTACTCACTATGAATTCACAAGGCTGAAACTCCTCTGTTCTTAAAGATTCTTTCAATGCGTTAAGAATGTCATTTCGGTCCATGGCAGCTCCCTCTGATATCATAGTCATGCCAACCAATCTACCAGATCGTTCATTACCCTCGACTTCTGCATGCACAGGGATGAAAATGAAGGTAATTTCTCTGATCCTTTAACTGTCTTCCATATAACAACTTTGCTGAGAGAGGCAAGAAAACTCCATAGAAGAGATTGAGCAAGTTGCTCAGGACAGAGCATTATGGAGAAATTAATAGCAGGACATATGTAACATACAACGGATGCGAGAGGAAAATATATATATATCTTTCTTCTACTTTTGTCAGCACATCCGGGTTGTTAACCCAGTGTTGTGGTTTTATGTATTTGTCTTGTGCTTCTCTGGTGACTTGTGTGATGGTTTTCTTAGTCCCTGGCAGAATTCAAATACGTTATCTATCCACCTTTTCCTCGGTCTTCCACTTGCCTTCCTTCCTGATATTCTGTTGTGGAAAGCTTCATAAGCAGTTTGATCTGTTCGCATTCTTACTAAATGACCAAACCACTTCATTCTCTGTTTCGCTATATAGTTCAAGCATGGTCTTGTTCCAACCCTTTCTCTGATGCTGGTATTCGTAACTGTTTATTCTTGTGTTGTTGGTGACTTTCTCTGATGCTGGTATTCGTAACTGTTTATTCTTGTGTTGTTGGTGACTTTCTCTGATGCTGGTATTCGTTACTCTGTTGATTCTTGTGTTGTTGGTGACCTTGTGGAAACATCTCATTTCGCATGTTGCTATTTTCTGTGCATGTGTCTTATGTTTAACATTGGTGTATGTATGTATGTATATATATATATATATATATATATATATATATATATATATATATATATATATATATATATATATATATATATATATATATATATATATATATATATATATATATCGAGCGCATTGAAAAGTAATGCCTCCAAGTCCATAACTTTGTTAATATACATAATTTACAAATGAAACATACATTTTCAGAAAGCTTGAGATGTCCACTACACAATAGAGTCATTATTTTTCGACATAGTCACCTCCACATTCCACACACACACGCCAACATCGTACTAGTAGTTGCATCCCGTCGAAGAAAAAATCTGATGACATCGGGCGTGTCAGGAACACCTGATGCGATATAAAGCGAGAGGCGATGACTTTATCTGCCGAATTGTCACTGGCGATGAGTCATGGGTGCATCATTACGACCCTGAAAACAAGCGCCAGTCTATGGAATACAGGCACAAAACTCACCCACCCCAAAAAATTCAAAACTATCGCGTCAGGAAAAGTTTGATGACCATTTTTGGGACTGCCAGGGCGTAATCCACACAGAATTTTTGGAACCGGCAATACTGTCAATTCTGATCGGTATGTGGAAACGATGAAGAAACTACGGGCAAGACTGCTACGTGTTCGTCCTGGAAAACACGCAGTCCTTCAACATGACAATGCTCGTCCACACACCAGTAGACAAACAGCGGCAGCATTAGAGCGTCTCAATTTTGTCGACATTTTAGCGCACCCACCATATAGCCCCGATTTGGCACCTTGTGACTTTTCCTGTTCCCAAAGCTCAAGGAACATCTCAAGGAAACAGATATGCTTCTGCGAGGATGTGGCAGCAGATGTGCGTACTTGGCCGTGAAAATCATTAGATTTTTCTTCGACTGGATGCAACAACTAGTTCGACATTGGCGTGTGTGTGTGGAACGTGGAGGTGACTATGTCGAAAAATAATGACTTTATTGTGTAGTGGACATCTCAAGCTTTCTGAAAATGTATGTTTCATTTGTAAATTATGTATATTAACAAAGTTATGGACTTGGAGGCATTACTTTTCAATGCGCCCTCGTGTATATATATATATATATATATATATATAAGAACTAAATAGCTCATTATAGTTAGCATGTGAAATATTGAATGATAAAGTAATGTGACCTGTGTTTTACGTATCCTGAGATCTGCAGAAGACTTGTTTGTGTGCTCCTCTTGTTCTATGTTCTGTTCTATAACTGAAAGTAGAACAATTTTCATAATGACGCACACATCAGTCAACTAAAAATATATTACTGTGAGACATTATGAACTTATGTTTCTTCCAGAGTACTTTGATGTTGGTTCTCTATAACCAATTATTCATCATCATCCTCTGTGCTATCTACTAATAATAATAATAATGGCAGTCCACTGCAAGCGATGATGACAACAGCCTCAGACATGTACTGCTGCACCTCTCTGGTGTGTGCGGAGGTGACTGTAGAGTTCAATCCTAGAACATAATCTCCTACCACAGGTCAAGGTTACACATGTGGGTGTTGTGTATTCTGTTTTTCGCGCAGCTCATTTTCTCTGTGCCTCAACGATCGATGATTCTCAGGTATGTCGGTTCCTCTTATGTTATTACAGCGCCACAGTTGGCGATCTTGAGCCATGGATTCCCAGCATGTAGTGTCTTTATCGAAGCATTTAAGAGGCACTTTAAGAGTGACTTTAAAGCGTTTCTTGTATTCACCAGCAGAATATTATCTACTATCAGTTATTTAATTGTGAAGTCTTATTACTTACTGAACTGATGTCTCAGCGCTTGGGCAGACCAATAGGTGCTCAGTCTCCCCCAAGAGATGTTGAAGTGTATGCATACTGATGGTTACTGTGGCTTGCTGGTTAAAAACACTCCCCTCTCTGCCCCTCTAGCATGCTGCTCTACCGACATGTAATTACAGCAAACTTCTTAAATCGCTGGATTGATTAAACGTCAATTTTAGTGTCATCTGATTTAACGTCAATTTTAGTGTCATCTGATTTAACGTCAATTTTAGTGTCATCTGATTTAACGCCAATTTTAGTGTCATCTGATTTAACGTCAATTTTAGTGTCATCTGATTGAACGTCAATTTTAGTGTCATCTGATTTAACGTCAATTTTAGTGTCATCTGATTGAACGTCAATTTTAGTGTCATCTGATTTAACGTCAATTTTAGTGTCATCTGATTGAACGTCAATTTTAGTGTCATCTTTGTGAGGTGTCCACTTTCATATTGTCTCAATACCTCTGAAGTCAGTGAAGGTTAGCGTCATCTGATTGAATGTCAATTTTAGTGTCATCTTTGTGAGGAGTCTACTTTCATATTGTCTCAATACCTCTGAAGTCAGTGAAGGTTTGCCTGCATGGTGAGGGACACCAGTCAAATGGCAGAAGCAGGCCGTCACGCAAAAATCAGTCCATCATGTTGCTGTGTGTTATGATTGATGTGTGCTATAATCTCTGTGTGACACAATCTCTGTGTGCCATGATAACTGTATGACTCTCTGTAACAAAATTGTTAAGCAGACATGCGTCATGGTTTTGAATCCTGCGTCATTCAGTTCATGGGCACCTTCATTTCTTGCAGATTCCTTAAGACTGTTGCCAGAGCTACGAAGTTTGTGCTTTGTACAACCACAGAATTAACAGTCGGTGAATGGCACTATTTAAGAAGCGTACACAAAAGTCAGAGAGCCACTGTAGCGTAGTTGTTAGTGAACTCGCTTCGCAAGGTTGGTGGTCTGGGTTCAGCTCCGCAATGTGCGTGGAATTTTTCCCGACCACGACGGCTCTCAGGTCGACCAAGCCTCAACTGGGTACCAGACATGCTCTGGGAAAGTAAAGGCGGCGGCGTGATGCTGACCACATCACTCATCGTGTGCTGACGGTCAATGGAAAATACAGTCCTAACACTGTATTGACCTATATACCACGAGGTATGTAAGGGTTCCTTTACTTTTTTTTTTTTTACTTACACAAAATTCAGTTCTTTTTCTTCCTATTCTTCAAACGCTCCATATCGACAAGTTGTTAACCACTCTTTGTGATTTGTATGTGATCGGAGCCTAATAGCGATTGTACGTTGTGTCAGCTATGTGCCTACAAGTAGGCCAGCACATCCAATTTCTGCAATGCTTTCCATTTACTAGGGTAGCTTCCCTAGGCTCCTACCTCAGTCGCCTCTTATGACATGCCTTGTAGGTTGCAGGTACTATTCTTTGCTTCTCTTGCAGACCCCAGCATCACACTGGCAAATTACTTATCACAATGAGGAGGGAATACAGCAGAAGTTTCTAATTGTCAACTTGGAAAGAAAGCCTGAAAGAAAACTAGCTAGAATTGAGATCCCTACAATCAAATTTGGTACACCATACTAACTCAATGACATTCAACTAATTGATAATGTCAACTGCCGAGCATTTAGATAGCACCTTTGACAATGTATTAGGATTGTCCCCAAGCTCATACCATTTTTGTACCCATTTTAAGTTGGATATACTGGGGAACTGACTGCACCAGGAATTGAACTCTGTACATTGGTAAATGTAATCAGTGCACTGACAGTGTATCACACCAACTAAACTTGGTAGGGGGAGGGGGTCCATATTTCCCTTACTGACTTATTCTCTTCAATCATCATGGAGCATAGGGTCTCAACAGTTTGCCACTTTTCCTGTTCTCTGACTGTTTTCTTGATGGCCTCCCAGAATAGTCCAGCACTTTTCCTGTTCTCTGACTGTTTTCTTTATGGCCTCCCAGAATAGTCCAGCACTTTTCATGTTCTCTGACTGTTTTCTTTATGGCCTCCCAGAATAGTCCAGCACTTTTCAGTTCCTAAAGCATATATTTAGTCAAAGTGGCCTAGCAGGATAGTCCAGCACTTTTCAGTTCCTCAAGCCTATATTTAGTCAAAGTGGCCTAGCAGGATAGTCCAGCACTTTTCAGTTCCTCAAGCATATATTTAGTCAAAGTGGCCTAGCAGGATAGTCCAGCACTTTTCAGTTCCTCAAGCCTATATTTAGTCAAAGACAAACAATGTAATACTTACCCTTTAATTTTGCTCGAACTTTATTTGCATTCTTTTTTATTTCTGACATCAGTTCCTCAAGATCCTCTTTCATTTCTGTCAGAACAAATGTATTGATAATTATTATAAGAAAAATGTATTGATAACTGATATAAATAGAACATGATGTAAGATTATGATATTCGCCTGTGTGTTTCTGGGTACGCATAGGAGCAAAGAATAGAACCACTGTTACCTGCCCCGCATGTCGTAAGAGTTCAACTAAGGAGGTTTGGCTGAAATCAGAAGCATGTGTCCTAAATGTGTAGAAGTCAACCTGCTGCCTTGCAGGATGGCTGGGAACAGCCAAAGTCTAACGGGAGAGCAAACCCAGTAAACGCTGGCTGAATCTGGACACATCGCCGAAGGATAAGCACCAGAGCTCCAAATGGCACTGAAAATGTGATGAAACCCACCCATGCTAAGGCTGCATGAATCAGATTTCCATCTGAATGAATTTATGGAGAGATCTGGTACATCGGTCTTTAGGTGATCGAGAAAAGATGTGCTGGCCTACTTGTAGGCGCATAACTGGCACAATGTACACTCGCTCTTAGGCTCAGATCACAAAGAGTAGTTTAACAAGTGGTTGATATGGAGCGTTCAAAGAAGAAGATTATGATATTTTGTTATAAAAGAACATGACTAGAAATTCAGAAATTCGTAGATACTAAAACTAGCAAACACAGATGTCAGTAAACTGATGGAAACCTTAAGCAATAATGAGGGAAAACCATTAAGGATGGACTTGTGTGTGACAACTAGCTTGAAGGTTTCATTGCTAACTAAGATTAATGAAGAACGTGTGGCAAAGCACCAGCAAAATATCACAATTAAAAATATTGAGAACATGCATTTTTCCAGTGGCTACTTATGGTTGTGAATCATGGACTATTACACAAAAACAAGAACGAAAATCCAGTCCTTCGAAACTAAATGCTACAGAAAGATCCTACAAGTACCATTGATGGAAAAAGAAAGAACACTGATGTCCTGAAAGAACTGAATGTTAAAGACAATTGGCTGATAAAAAAACATATTATACAGACAAATTAGATACTTTGGTCACATCAAGCGCACTGGCGTAGCTAGAGTAACGTCACCGGGCGGTCGGTTCAAATGTCACCCCTGTGACCCCACACGACCCTATGCTGAATGGTTAGGTGTAGCTAAATTTTCATACATACTCTACCTCTAGGTGCTACTTTACTCTACTGACCGGTACGTTACTGCTTACATGTATGATCCAAGACAAAATCCGAATCCAATACCACAAAACAAATAGTTCAAATCCAAAGATTTTTAAAATGCAACTGTTCACTTTCAGAACATCTAAATGCAAAACACGGCAATGCACAGACCAAAAGAATGTCCTTCTACACTATAGTCCTAGAAGGAATGTCTTCTTGTTTTCATTGTGGCAAACAGGTCAATGACATCGTCAAAATCTATTTGTCTTGTAAGCTCGTGTTCAATGGACAGAACAGCCAGATCCGACAATGTCTGTTCTTTCCTGGAGTCTGACAAGATGTTCTCTTAACGCTACATCGTAGTGAGATAACAATTCAACAAGCTCCAAGAAGTTACCTGCTTTTTAGTCCATTAGCAAAAGGAGATTTTTAAAAAGTTCTTTTATTTATATTTTACTTTCTGTTTTTAGTCCTATAAATTTGACGAAAATTTCATAAATGTCCATTGTAGTTTGTAAATGGTAAACAACTGCTTTGTAAAATGTACATCTTTACATCTTGCGGACTGTACATGCCCAGCATAATATCAATGGAAGCTGTCGTCTTTCGACAACTTCCATTGATATTATGCTGCTGTCGACGTTCTTTCATATAATTCGACAAAGCCATGGTCATCATTTATTTCGAACATTGTTCGAAATAAATTATAATAAAAATAAAAGAAAAATGACTCACCAAAGAGCTGTACTCGCTCAGACAATATTTTCGACGGTTTATAGATTCAAATTTGAAATATGTGACGTCATAACGGTCACATTTCCTGTGTTGGTTGGGTTTTATCACAATTCTATTTTCAGACTATTTTCGCACCTTAGCCTGGCTGAAAAATTTTGTTGGAGGTGACAGTGTCACCCTCCATATGCTGTCACCGGGCGGTCCACCCCTCGCCCCCTTAGCTACGCCACTGATCAAGCGTCATGATGGCCTATAGAGAACAATATTGGAAGGCAGGGTCCCAGGTCGCAGAGGCAGACCAAAAAGGGTTACAAGATATTAAATAAATCATGAATATGACCATCGACGAAGTGGGTGAACTGGCTAGAGACAGAGTGAATTTCAGATGCACTGCAAAAACAGCAACATCCTATAAAGGATACACACCTTGATGATGATGAAGATTAATGAATAAGAAATAAAAAATAACACAAAAATTCCAACTTTTTTGGGTTTTGCTTGATGTCATTTTATCAAATGAATATATTTACAAATTATACGAGGCGTGTTCAAATGAAAACAGGACTTGTGGATTTATTTTAAAAGTATCATTCGCAAATTAACAGTTTCAACGGAATTAAACAAAGCAACCACTTGTGAATAAGAATGCACCTGTGTTCATCAGAAAAAATCTCCGTATGCATTTAGGCAAGCATCCCACTGTTTAGGTAGACGTCGAATGCCATCCGAGAAAAAAGGGTGTGGCTGCTCACTGAACCATGTGGTCACCGCTGTCTTCACGTCTGCGTCGCTGTTGAATCGCTGTCCCTTTAGTGCTTTCTTCAATGGTCCGAACAAATGGAAATCACACCGGGACAAATCAGGACTATAGGCTGGGTGATGAAGAACTTCCCAATTCTTTTTGCCAATGTTTCCTGCACAATTTTTGCGACGTGCTGACGAGCGTTGTCAGCAGATCTTGCACTGCCAGGTCAGGCGCATATTGTTGCAACAGAAGAAGCCATAGCCTTGCTTGATAAAGCAGTACTGACTGACCGTCGTCGGAGCAATCGTCGCTTACAGAAGAATTCCATATGTCAATTGGGACAGCCCACATGGTCGTTCTGAAGAAATTGAACTATCGGAAGGTGTGTTCACAGTGGGTCCCACGGATGTTGACTGACCACCATAAGGAAGAACGGATGGGGTGGAGTTTGAACCACTTGATGTGATACAGGACAGAGGGTGATGCATTTTTGTTAAGCATTGTGGCAGGTGATGAATCGTGGTGCCACCACTATGAACCGAGCAGCAAAATTGACAGCATGCAATGGAAACAGACAGGTTCACCAAAACCAAAAATTCAAGACACAGGTTTCTGCTGGGAAGGTTATGGTGAACGAATTTTTGACCATGAAGGGCTTTTGTTGGTCGATTTTAAGGAACCTGGTGTCAACATCAATGCCGCCCATTATAAAGACACTTTAGACAAGCTGCATAAGGCCATCAAGGCTAAGCGACCAGGCAAGTTTTTTCAAGGTGTGATTCTTCTCCACGACAACGCTCGTCCGCACGTCGCAAAATTGTGCAGGAAACATTGGCAAAGAAGAATTGGGAAGTTCTTCATTACCCAGTCTATAGTTCCGATTTGTCCCTGTCTGATTTCCATTTGTTCAGACCATTGAAGAAAGCACTAAAGGGACAGCGATTCAACAGCGACACAGACGTGAAGACAGCGGTGACCACATGGTTCAGTGAGCAGCCACGCACCTTTTTCTCGGACAGCATTCAACGTCTACCTAAACAGTGGGATGCTTGCCTAAATGCATACAGAGATTTTTCTTGATGAACCCAGGTGCATTCTTATTCACAAGTGGTTGCTTTTTTTAATTCCGTTGAAACTGTTAATTTGCAAATGATACTTTTAAATAAATCCACAAGTCCCGTTTTCATTTGAACACGCCTTGTATGTTCTCAAGTAATGGCATGTCCCTTACAGAACATTACTTTCATCACAGCCCGTCTGAAAAACCCGGTCTCTTGCAAGTTCTCCCACATCCTCCAGCATCATGTTCAAGGATTCTTTGATGTCCTGTTCATCTTGGTCAGCCCTTGCCTCGTACTTTAGGAATCATGCCTTTCATTACTGTTCTCTTGAAACCAATGTGACGTTTAACGTTTAATTTGGCCAAAATATTTCCTCTTCAGGGACATGTTATTTATCAGCCAATGTTTCTCAAAATGCAGGTCTTGTGTTTGTGTTATGGTCCACAATTCCCATCCTTATGTTGTCACATGGAATATGCATGTTCTCAGAAGTCTTACTTTTGTTTCTTTTCTTCTTCATCCTGACCATTCTCTGGAAAGCCATGACTAGTCTTCTTCTTCTTCAACCGCTTCATATCGACCATTTATCAACCACTCTGTGTGATTTGTATGGGATCTGAGCTTAAGAGTGATTGTACGTTGTGCCAGTTATGCGCCTACAAGTAGCGAGCACATCCGATTTCTGCAATGCTTTTATTTACTGGGGTAGCATCCTAGGGCCTACATCAGTCGCCTCTAACGACATGCATTGTAGGTCGCAGTGGTACTATTCTTTGCTTACCTCACAGGCCCCGGCACCACATGGGCGCCATTGTTGTTAATTATAGAGCCAAGATATTCAAAATAATCTGATCATTGCCAAGACAAAGTTGTAAAAACAAATTCATGAAATCACAAGGAATTAACAAGAATTAGTACTGCCTTCGGATAAAAGAACTCACTGTTATTTGACTGCCTTCGGATAAAAGAACTCACTGTTATTTGACTGCCTTCGGATAAAAGAACTCAATGCTATTTTACTGCCTTCGGATAAAATAACGCAATTTTATTTTACTGCCTCAGATAAAAGAACTCAATGTTATTTGACTGCCATCGGATAAAAGAACTCAATGTTATTTAGTATGTAGGTTAGCTTAACTTTAACAATCTGATGAGATTTGTTGTAGTTACATTATTATGAAATAAAAAGCTTTTCCAGCACTTCCGTTTCAAATAAATTTAGTGTCAATGTGGTTTCCTTTTTTTTCTTTGTGAAATATACAGAAGGTAAAGCACAATGAGCAAAGCAGTCACAAAAATAATTACATGTGAAATGCGATGCCTACGAAAAGTTACCGACAACACCAGAAAAGACAGAAAGAAAGTTGGCACAGAACCTTGCTTGAATTACATTGAGAAACAAAGAATGAAATGGTTTGGCCACTTAATAAGAATGCATCTAAACTCCACAGTATACAGAGTCTTCTACAACAGAACATCAGGAAAGAAAGCGAGAGGAAGACCACAAAAAAGATGGTTAGATGGCAAAGCAGAATACTATCAAAGAGCAAACATAACAATCACCCAAGCCCCTAGAACAACGCAAGACAAAAACAGAAAATCATGACACTGGACAACAACCCGGTAGCAGTGTGACGACAAAAGACGAAGACAGAAAGTAACAATAAATTATTTCTTGACCCTGAAAGTGTTGAACTTTGAGTACCTTCTGAAGGCCAAATAGAAACATGTCAGGGGTCAGATCGACTCCAGGGTCTATAGATTCACATCGATCGATTTCTAAGTGTTCTTTAAATCTAACCAAGATTAAGTAGGCAAAAACACAAAAATCTTAGAAATCGTTAGCTTTTGTGTTTGTTTATATATTAAACTATGTGTTGCTAATATTCTTTTTCTTCTCTTCCACCATTTACTTCTTTATAGACTTTTACACTTTTTCTGTGTTACACTTTGTTACACTTTTTCTGTGTTACACTTTTTCTGTGTGGCTCTCTGTGGTAGGCGATACCAGGACATTAACATTTTTGTTAACATTGTGTACTATTAAGAATGCATTATAAAAGATCGACAAGAAGCGTCTGGCTGAACGGATTTAGAGGGTGGGCTTCCATTCGAGACACAGGTTCGACCCGGTACGGCCAAAGTTTTTATGTCGGGGCATAAAGAAAATATCCTAACCTGAACCGTCTTGTGGTGACTGCACTAACCAAGCTGCAGTTAAATTCATCAGGCACATGACCCCCTGTTGTACACTCCCCTAAAAAGTGGTATTACAGGTGGTCAAGACAATTTTTTTTTAAACTAAAAGATGAGAAGAAAATGAATGAAGAAATCAAATAAACTTACTGTCATCAGTCTGTGGTGCTGACAATATTGCACTGTGTTTCTTCTTGACTTCATCCACATTCAATGCAATTTTGTCAATCATCTCCCGAATTTCATCAACCTTCAAGAATTAGATTTCAATATTGAACACACTGATAATATCAAATGCACAGACTCTATCAAACACATAGAATTTTCAAGTTATGTTATTTGATCAACTTCATGGCACATTGGGTATTCCTATATGTGCTCTATCCTCCACTTCAACAGCCATCCCAAAGTCCACTTATTCACCGTACCCGTGAGAAGTTTATTAGTATATCTTCTCTCTCTACCACAAAGACAACACTGTCTGACATGTCCAAACTTAGCTCCTAATTCTTGCAATCGGTCCACTGTCTGAGATTTTCAAGTACAGACATTGACTAGCAATCAAGATTATAAGTATTTCCCTAAGAAGAGATTCTCTTTAAGAATTATTGAATAGTTTGTTATTTGCTGTGGCCAAGCCTTTTGCATTGGAGTCAAAGATCATGGGTTCGAATCGGGCCACGTCATTCTGTTCATGAGTGCAGTTTTTTCCAGAGACCCTAGGATTGTTGCTGGAGCTATGGAGTTTGTGCTTTGTGCAATACTCTTGGAAGGTGCTGTGCCATTTCTGAGGAGAGGGGCTGAGCCATATGGGGTAAAACCGGTGCAATGAAGTCAATCCTTCAGCATTAAAACCCTTTTTTTTTAAAAACTATTTGAAATATCTGTACTGCACTTCACTCGACTTGAAAGTACCCTTAGCAGATCTATACATGCTCAGTTTACCACAACATATCACACAGGCTATGTATGCTAACAGTTCCCATGTTGCTCTGGTTAAACACATTACTTACTCAGGACAATAGATCCATGTAAGATCGTGAAGGTTATAAGCCTGTCAGTTCTCTCATTATCTTGAATTTCTACGTGTCCAGGGTATCCACTTTTTT
This sequence comes from Arion vulgaris, assembly GCA_020796225.1. Lineage (NCBI taxonomy): Eukaryota > Metazoa > Mollusca > Gastropoda > Stylommatophora > Arionidae > Arion > Arion vulgaris. Next base: position 522,545 of record CM036775.1, on the reverse strand, counting down.
AAATACTTGGTTAATGGCTGCTGAACTGACGTCACAGCACTCTGAGCAGACCCATAAGTGCTCAGTTTCCCCAACAGACATCAAAAGGTATGCATACTGATGGTTCCTGTGGCCTGCAGGTTAACACACTCCTCTCTCTGCCCCTCAAACATCAAGCTCTACTTGTACAATGTGTAATTCCAAACTCCTTAAATCGCTGGAATGATTCAACATCAATTTTAGTGTCCTCATTCAACAGGTCGCATGAGACCAAAGAACACCCCCCTCACCCATCCTAAACTCCCCAACAATCGATCTCTTGTTGCTGCGAACACCGCATGCCCAGGACAGTAGATCCATGTTAGTCCCTGGAGGTTGAAAACTTATATAGATGACATCTACTCATAACGCAAACTGCCATTCTGGATCTAGCATTGACTGAGATACATTATCAAGAATATGTGCAAATTGTATTGTAGTGGCAATATTTATCACAATATAGATGCACAATGCAGTAAAACTATTTGATTCTAATGAAATCATTCCCAGATTTTCATTAGAAACATTTGAATGTCTCCGTATGTAGTCGTCCATATGTTATTGTTTTTTAAATTCGTCACTCCTGTTGTTCGTTTGTTTGATAAAGGCCTTGTTGGTTGAAACGTTGCTGTATATTGTCATTGTTTTTGTAATTTGTAAAACTACAGTACTTGTGTTTCGTCAATATTTATCATAAATATTAATTATCGATATAGGGGAAGACCTTTGGTCAAAACGTTGCTGTGTATTGTTATTGTATTTTGTAAAACTAGTTACTTTGTTATTATGTGTTTCACCCTGTAACGTTTGGGTACTAAGAAATTCTCATTTATAAATGAGATGCTACATGACTCCGGAACTAGCCGTATTTGTTGCATTATTTATGCATTTAAATGCATATAATATATGTTACATAATGCAAAACATGATATGACCAGAATACATTTTTTTAAATATATTATTTATTTTTAAGATGTCTAATCTCGTTGATTAAAGCATGTTTTTTTGTTCTTCTTCTGTGTTCGCCCACTATGAATTCATGCGTGGTCAGGGAGCCTGGTATGGCGCATCGGACTGATTTTTGCGGGAAAGCCTACTTACCATTTCTACGGTGTCCCTAGCCATTCAGGCAAACCTTCTCCGACTTCAGTGGTAAGAGCATGCTTTTATTACACCAACATTTCCGATCGGCCAGTCATTTTCGATAATCTCTGCAGATGTGTTTTCACTTTCTCTTGTCAAAAATCACACATTTGCTTATAAAATGGCATCTAAAGACTCAGATTACTGTCCTGATCAAGACTATAAGTGTTAGTTCTTTATGGGTTGCTTACTAGACCAGTTCTGCATAATTTTCTCTTATTTATTTATTATTTATTTATTGGTGTCTTCAAAATATGGAAATATTTAGAAGTCATAAATTTCTTGATTACAGCCTTATACAGGGTGTTCAAGATTAAAGCAGCCCCATTGACAAATCAAAAGTTGCCAGATAATCTATCGCGTTATGTTTATGTACTATTTAAACCGGTTCTGGCTAGCTCGTTTTACTTCACATTTGTTCATCGCCCCTTCCCGCACTACAATTACATACCGTCACATAACCTTGACCTATACTACGTCATAACTGAACCTTCTCATTTTCATACATATATGCCAGATTAACTCCATTCACAGGCTGCTATTATCTTGAACACCCTGTATATTGTCCAAACAACAAAATGTTTGGATATATTGTGTAAATGTGAAGGTACTAAGAGAATGTGTTAATAGTTTTCATGATATATTTCATACTTTATTTTTCCTTTTTTGTGACTGTATATATTTTGAAATTTGTAGAAAAATCTATTTTTAGCATCACCAAAATTAGGTCACTGATATCACATATTACACGACATTGATATTAAAACCAGATATCTTGATAGTACATTCAAGTAGTTTTCAATACTTGAAATAATTGACCCAGAAGGTTGAAGGCAAGTTTGTATGCTGTCTAGTTACTCTGAACAAATGCACATCCAGGACAATGGATCAATGTAGAGGTGTCTTCTGTGGCAGAGTGGGGTGGTAAAGATGTTTGCCGTGTGTTCAGCAGGTTGTAGGATTGAATCTACACCGCCAAGTCAGTTTGCAGATGTATTTTTTCCTGAGATCATTTAGGATTGTTGCTGGAGCTATGGAGCTTTGTGCAATCAATAATCTCAGCGGGTGGTGTATCATTTCTACAGAGAGTGGCCAAGCCATGTAGGAGAAACACATTGGAGTGAAGTCAATCTTTCGCCTTTAGAAATCATAGAAATGGCATTCTTAACGCACTGTGAGAATCTTTCAGAACGGGAATTTCAGGGCTGTGAATCCCACACTCACTGACCAAGATTGAGAGAGATGGGTGTCGATATTGGTGCAGCCCGAAAAGAACAACATACCAAATATGCAAAGAGATTGATTAATCAACATCAAACTGGCGTGTTGGGTCGCTGGATGCTGCTGGATTTGTTGAGGCAGAGATTGGAGCATCTATGGATGTGTCCGGAGTGCTATGATGATAGTTCTCTGATAACTGATCACAGAAAGAAAAATCTAACATTATATGTCTTATTATTTCATAAATGATTTCAAAATTAAGAAAAATGACATCACCTGTTCAAAAAATTCTTCCATAAATCCACTGCTATCAACAGTGACAGCAACATCATCATTGTCATCATCATCACTCTGAGCCTGTTCAGAGAAATCAAGAGAGCAGCTAAGTATTATCATACAGATTATTAAAGCATTATAGTAACTATATCAATATATTTTGTCTATAGTTCGAAAGTGTTAAGCATGACACCCTGTAGATGAAACTTCAGATGCAGTGAATGAGATGAAAGAAGTCAACAAATTAGAGCTGACCAATACTCTTTCTTTCTTCCTTTCGTTCGCTTGAAATATTGTCTATATATTCAATGTTGTCTCTTGTATAAATTTCACTGTCTTTTGTAGATCACACAGAGGTCCATTTAGTTTTCTGTCCAGTGTTGTTTAGTTAGGCCAGTGAGTTTGCCTCAGTATATCATATTTGGGAAATTCTTGAAGTATGTGCTCTGCAGTCTGATGTGCCTGTCCACATGTACACATGGCCGAATTGCCAATCTTGTATTTTTTATACATGTGGCTGCGGAGTCGATTTGTTCCAATCTGCCCATATTATAGTAATCGTCTTGTGTTGGTATTTGTGGCTTTCTGATTGATTTAATCATCCTTTTCTTTTGGGTAGTAGGTAACTGGCACATTCGTCTGCTCTCCTGCAGCACCTACTTTGGCCAGTCCATCTGCTGTTTCATTTGCTGGTATTCCAACCAATACTCTACTACACATCCATGGCTATTGGATATGAAATCATATAAACTAGCCCTTCTCCTCCTCTTGCAGACACTGTCTGTGTAGGTACCTTCACAATGCATGCCATGACTAGAGTTTTGGTGTCTCCTGGGTTATAAATACAAGTAAACAAGCCCTTCTCCTCCTCTTGCAGACACTGTCTGTGTAGGTACCTTCACAATGCATACCATGACTAGAGTTTTGGTGTTTCCTGGGTTGTACAAGATGTATACAAGATGGAGACAAATCTCAACAGTTCTACATATGAAAAAATTGAAAGTTTGTACTTCCATGAGCTTATCAAAACATAAATACCCTCCAGAGAAGGACATATTTTTGTAAGGAGCAGATACATTGAACCAATTCAGACACATTCCAAATTCTCACTAAGGATAATCGCAGGAATCCTACTCTGGTACGCCTACAGTCATGGAGTAAACTTTGTCAACAATATGTGCCAATGTTCTCTGTATATAAAAGTCACTGCCCGTCATTGAATGGATTCAAATACTAGTTGTGTATAATGCTCCGTGTATATATATATATTTATATCCTTTTCGTGTACCGTTTGGCACATAAAGGGACCCTTTTTCATACCTGGAGGTGTATTGGGTAATACGGTGTTAGGCCCATATTTTTCATTGACCATCTGCACGCGATGAGTGATGTGGCTAGCACCACACCGGCCACCTTTACTTTCCAACACTTTTCATTGACCATCTGCACACGATGGGTGATGTGGCTAGCACCACACCGGCCACCTTTACTCCCCAGCACTTTTCCTGGTACCCACTAGATGCTGGGTCGACCTAAGAGCCGTTACTGTCTGAAAAAAATCCACTCCTACTGTGGAATTGAACCTAGACCACTAGCCTAAGAAGCGAGTTGACTAACAACTTCTCTACTGCATCTCTCGTTTGACATATAAGGCTTCACAAAGATTTCCATTGTGGCATTTCTGCCATCTTTCTATAACATTATAGTAATTGTCTTCCATTGTCATGTCATAATCTTTGAACTCTCTTTCGACAACATTATAGTAATTGTCTTCCATTGTCATGTCATAATCTTTGAACTCTCCACAGTTCTTCATGTTTTCTTTGGACATCCAGAACTTCTCTTTCATCCACTGTCCATCAGAGATCTTCCTTAGCCAATGCCCCTACTGGCATAAAAAACAAATGACCAATACATCTCCACCATCGTCTTTTAATATACATATGCATATGATGCAAGTGTACATTAATTGCACAAATCTGCTAACATATTCATAAAATAACATCAGAAATCCTGATGAGTTATACAAAGAAGACCCACAATTGTCTATTCCCAGGTGGAAGATGTAGTTGGCTGTCCACTCTTGCCGTTAAGCGTAGGGAAGGGAGCTTTAATTTGCATTCTAGGGCTAGATGAGTCGCCCTTGCTGTGTTGTATCCGTGTTTATGTAGTGTGGTCTTGATATTGTCTGTCCATCTTTTTCTTGGTCTTCCCTTAGCTCTAGTACCTGATCTCTTTTATTGTATGCTGTTATTGGTGGTTGGTTGTATTTCATTCTCATTAAATGTCCAAACCACTGCATTTGTTGTCTTTTGATGTATTCGATGCATGAAGTTATGCCCACTCTGCTTCTGATGTCTTCATTTCGTAGTCTGTCTTTCCTGGTGACCTCCACTGCTTTCCTCAAGCATTTCATTTCACATGTGGTGAGCTTTCTGTGATGTGTTGCTGTAAGAGACCACGTTTGGCACTGGTAACAAAGTGTTGGTAGGAAAATACTTTTTATCATCTGTCTTTTCACTTCCATCTTGATCTTTGGGTGTTGTAGTAATGGTGCCAGCTGGTAGGTCACTGCATTTGCTTTTGACACCTTGTCTCTATTTATCTATCTAGTTTTCCGTCCTCTGTGAAAATGCTGCCTAAATGTTTGAATTCAGAAACTTGCTTTACTCTGGTGTTATCTATTTGTATGTTTGCTTGGCTTGGTGTTCTGCTGATTTTCATGGTATCGGTCTTTTGTTTGTTGATTTTCATGTTGTACTTTCTACATGCTATTAGCAGTGAATTCATGTGATGTTGTAGCTGATCTTCATCTTCATAGATTAAACTTTGGTCGTCCGCAAAAAGCAATTCGTTGATTTGGTTGTTTAATTGGTCGTCATGATCATTGTCTATGTCAATAAGGTCTTTTTCGCAATGTGCCTCTTTCACTATTCTGTCGATATATATGTTGAAGAGAAGAGGTGAGAGCACACAACCCTGTCTTACTCCTGATTTTGTTTCGAATGAGTCTGTCATTCCGTCTGTTGTTCTTACCACACTGTGGCTATTTGTGTATATTGCTCTGATATTGTCTAGCAGTTGTCCCTTGATTCCATAGTTTTCTAGTGTTTCCCATAGAATACTTCTATTTATTCTGTCAAATGCCTTTTCTTGATCGATGAATAATAAGTGTAGCTATTTATTATATTCTATTGCTTTTTCACTCAGCTGTCTCAGAGTGAATAGAGCGTCTGTGCATCCCACTCCTCTTCTAAATCCAAACTGTGAGGGGCTTATTTGTGGGTCAGTGATGTGTCTTATGTGCTGTTCTAATATTTTTGAGTATATTTTACCAGTGTGGCTTAATAGTGAAATGCCTCTGTATGTTTCGCATTCTTTTTTTTTGTCTTTATTTTTCCATAATGGGACTATTACTGATTTTTGATAGTCATCTGGAACTTTTCTTTCTGTCCAAGCTGCTGTGAATATTCTATTTAACCATTTTACACCTATTTCTTTGCATGCTTTAATCGCTTCGTTGGGTATGCCATCTGCACCTGGTGATTTGTTGTTCCTGCTGTTCTTTATTGCTGTTTCAATTTCTTGGATCAATATATATGGTTCTATTTCTTCACTTTCCTTTGTTGTGTATATATATTCTGTTAATTTAGTAGGGTTGTAAAGTTCTTGAAAATATTCCTTCCATCTGGTCATTCTATCTTGTCTGTTGAGTAATGGTGTTCCTTCCTTACTGTTTATGATAGTGGTAGGGTTGTAGCTATCGTCTCTCACTCTCATTGCCTTGACACTCTTAAAAATTCTCTGGTTTTGTCCTACACAAGTCTGTTAGATGTTCTCCATATTTGCACCAAGAGTTTTCTTTCTTGACTATTCTTTTCACCTCTCTCCTGGTTAGACGGTAATGTACATAGTCATTATGGTTTTTAGATTTCAACCATGTTTGGAAACAATGTTTCTTTTTGTGTATGGCTGTTTGTATCTCTTCACTCCACCATGCTGTTTTTTATGAGCTTTAGCTGGTCCTCTTGTGCCACATACTTTTAGTAAATTGTTTGATATGGAGGTTTTAAATACTTCCCATTCCTTCTCGATGTTATCAATTCTCTTGGGTAAGGTATTGTAGATCTGGTTCATTTCTTGATATAACTCGTCTCTGGTTGTTTCTTCCTCCAACTTTTAAAAGTTTAGACCCACAATAACTAATCTAATATATCATCCATGTGTTGCCAGGGCTCCAAGGAGCAAAGAATAGTAACACTGCGAGCTACAAGGCATGTTGTAAGAGGTGACTGATGTAGGGGCCTAGGAAAGCTACCACAGTAAATAAAAAACGTCACAGAAATTGGGTGTGCTGGCCTACTTGTAGACGCATAACTGGCACAATGTATAATTGGTCTTAGACTCAGTTCAAATACAAATCACAAAGAGTGGTTAACAAGTGGTCGATATGGAGCGTTGAGAAGACGAAATTTTAATACTACAGACTTAACAGCTAATTAACCGCTACTACAGAATTTAACAGTTAATTAATCACTACTACAGAATTTAACAGTTAATTAATCACTACTACAGAATTTAACAGTTAATTAACCACTACTACAGAATTTAACAGTTAATTAATCCCTACTACAGAATTTAACAGTTAATTAATCACTACTACAGAATTTAACAGTTAATTAACCACTACTACAGAATTTAACAGTTAATTAATCACTACTACAGAATTTAACAGTTAATTAATCACTACTACAGAATTTAACAGTTAATTAATCACTACTACAGAATTTAACAGTTAATTAATCACTACTACAGAATTTAACAGTTAATTAATCACTACTACAGACTTTAACAGTTAATTAATCACTACTACAGAATTTAACAGCTAATTAATCACTACTACAGAATTTAACAGTTAATTAATCACTACTACAGAATTTAACAGTTAATTAATCACTACTACAGAATTTAACAGCTAATTAATCACTACTACAGAATATAACAGTTAATTAATCACTACTACAGAATTTAACAGTTAATTAATCACTACTACAGAATTTAACAGTTAATTAATCACTACTACAGAATTTAACAGCTAATTAACAGCTACTACAGACTTTAACAGTTAACCACAACTACAGAATTTAACAGTTAATTAACCGCTACTACAGAATTTAACAGTTAATTAACAGCTACTACAGAATTTAACAGTTAATTAACCGCTACTACAGAATTTAACAGTTAATTAATCACTACTACAGAATTTAACAGCTAATTAATCACTACTACAGAATTTAACAGTTAATTAATCACTACTACAGAATTTAACAGTTAATTAATCACTACTACAGAATTTAACAGCTAATTAATCACTACTACAGAATTTAACAGTTAATTAATCACTACTACAGAATTTAACAGTTAATTAATCACTACTACAGAATTTAACGGTTAATTAATCACTACTACAGAATTTAACAGTTAATTAATCACTACTACAGAATTTAACAGCTAATTAACAGCTACTACAGACTTTAACAGTTAACCACAACTACAGAATTTAACAGTTAATTAACCGCTACTACAGAATTTAACAGTTAATTAACCACTACTCAAATACATTAAACAATAAACAGTGTATCAGATTAGCTGCACAATAATATTTCAGAAATATAAATTACACAGAAATGACTAAGATTACACAGAAATGACTAAGAACTCCAGTTTACAACAGCTGTCAACCACGGTCATGTTATATCATCCCAACTAATGTTTATCGTACATATGGATAAAATCATATTAAAAGATAAAGAATAGCTGGGAAAAAAATCAATAAAATGTTATTTGCAGAAAGCAAACTGGATGTGTAACATCGAGAAGTCGTTGGAATATATAAACACAAGCTGTTCACAAGACATCTTTCAAATAAAAGAAGAAAACATCATACTTAATTCTATCTATTGTCTATTGTAGTCACCAAGTTAAATACAAATATAATTCAGACCTTTGTCAACTGATGTTTTCGGTGGATTCTCAAACTGAGATAATATGATAGAGTTGCAAACACAGACCTGTGGATAAGAACCGGACAGGAACCCATGAAGACCCAGGTCAAGAGGAGAAAATGGTGATGGGTTGGCATACCCTATGTAAGACACAGTTGAGTGTCCCTATACAAGCACTTGAGTGGAACCCACAAGGAAGATGAAAAAGAGGACGCCTAAACAGACCTGGAGACAAAGTCTTCTTGTGGAACTGAAGAGTGCTCAACTATCCTGGGAGACCATAAAGAAAACAGCCCGAGACTGAGAAGAGTGGCGAACAACTGTTGAGGTCCTATGCTCCACAAGAAGTGGAGAGAAATAAGGATTGTCTATTTGTCTTTCCCCAGGTGGATGATGGAATTGGTTGTCCAATCTTGCCGTTAAGTGTAGGGGTGGGAGCTTTAATTTGCATTCCTGGGCCAGATGAGTCGCCTTTGTTGTGTTATATCCGTGTTTATGATACCGTGTGCTTTTGATATTGTCTAACAATCTTTTCCTTGATCTTCCCTTGGCTCTAGCATCTGATCTATTTTTATTGTATGTTGTTAGTGGCGGTTGGTTGTATTCTATTCTCATTAGATGTGCGGACCAATATATAATTCTAAAGTAATTAAACGAGCAAAACAAAGGAATGTAGATATCGTCTCACTGATAATCACACAAAGAAAATGTGTATATCTTCTCACTGATAATCACACAAAGAAAATGTTGATTTCTCACTAATAATCACACAAAGAAAATGTTGATATCTTCTCACTAATAATCACACAAAGAAAATGTTGATTTCTCACTAATAATCACACAAAGAAAATGTTGATATCTTCTCACTAATAATCACACAAAGAAAATGTGTATATCTTCTCACTGATAATCACACAAAGAAAATGTGGATATCTTCTCACTGATAATCACACAAAGAAAATGTGTAGTTATCTTCTCACTAATAATCACACAAAGAAAATGTGTATATCTTCTCACTAATAATCACACAAAGAAAATGTTGATATCTTCTCACTAATAATCACACAAAGAAAATGTGTATATCTTCTCACTGATAATCACACAAAGAAAATGTGGATATCTTCTCACTAATAATCACACAAAGAAAATGTTGATATCTTCTCACTGATAATCACACAAAGAAAATGTGGATATCTTCTCACTGATAATCACACAAAGAAAATGTGTATATCTTCTCACTGATAAAGATAACTCAGAATAAAATTCATTAGAAAGATTAAACAATAACATTCTTACAAAATATTTTCACCATCTTCTAAATTACATTGAGGACCCTTGCCGGTGCTATGAAGTTTGTACACTGCCGAGCTGAGATCTTCCTGTGTAAGAAAGAGCTCAGAGCACACATGGTTACTCACCAAAGTACTAAATTCTAACTTAACTAAATGGGCATGAAAATTTTAAAACTGAAACGTTCTATCCATGTTTTCACGTGCCAGTCACATGTTTACAGCGATGATAAAGTTACATGTTACGCTAATATTTGATGCTATTTAATGGTATTTCAACACGTCTGGCAATGGCTGACTGGGAAGGTCAAAAATTGTTTTCAACTTTTATTTTTATTAACACATCTGGCCACTATTGGATCACTTTATAATCTGAATAAATTCAATTTGTCAATTGTTATTTGTCAACTTTCAATGGAATTCTATTGTATGAGGTTTCTCTGGAAATTGGAATGAGGACATTTTAATCTTATGTGGTCAACCGACAAAGTTTTCCCACCAAGCATGGAGAGAAAACATATTGTTATTAATGGAAAAGCATCCGATTTTGAGGGGATGGGACATGTTACTTTAATATGCTCAGTTTCACACTGTTTGGGACTTAAATGTTTCGGAAATTATACAATTTCATAGATCTATCAAAACTAATGAAGTTGCGGTTATAAGGTGGCGATAATCTGCAGCTGGAGAATGATAAGAAAAAAAAAATGAAGGCCGAAACATGGAGACAGAGGAGGAAAGATTAGTGATTAGGCTTGACTACAAGCGCCTGAGGAGTGTAAAGGCGATTGATGAGGAAACTAAAGACGGACAACCTGGCAGATCAGCAGAAAAGGACTAAATTCCCATGCGAAGAACTTTTATCTAGTTAAGAATAAAAGAGATAAATGTTTGTTTGTTTGTTTCCATTCTTTCTTATCAACCAAGTTAACCACTCTTTGTGATCTGTATAGTTTGCACCGAGAACTTGAGTATATTGGGCTCCCCGTTTGGCCCCTACAGCAGCATGTATATGGCCCTTTTCATCTTTACAGACGGTCAATAGGCAAGTGTTTTACTGTGACAACTTCTGAGTTTCGCTTTTCTCTCTTGTCATTCAGCTCGTACATAAGTCTCTTCTCAAAAGACTCTGCGCTCTTCCATAATTTGGCTTTCCACACAACTCTGTCATCAGCTAGTCCCTCCCATGTGCTGGGATCTATAGAAAAGTTTTCATTGAGGTTTTGCAGACATCTTTATATCTGAGCAGTGGTCTGCCCTGGTGCCTCTTCCCTCCGAAAGTTCACAGAACAACATTTGTTTTGGTATGCGATAAGTTTCCATTCTTCTCACATGTCCCAACCATCTTAGTCGTCTACTGCTGAGCATGCCCATGATGGAAGGCAGATTTGCACGTTGTAGTACTTCGGAGTTGGTTATCTTGTCGTACCACCTGATGTTCATAATCTTGCGGAGACATCGAAGGTGAAAGATGTTAAGTCTCCTCTCGTGTCTTGAGTAGGCTGTCCATGTTTCTGAGCCATATAGTAAAGAACTAATTACACAGGCTCGATATATTTGAGTCTTCGTCTGCAATGTCAATTTTTGTTGTCCCACGCTCACTTTGATAGTATGCCGAATGTAGTAGCCGCACTCCTATCGAGCGTTGATTTCTTCATCAAGAGAAAGGCTGGCAGTGACCGTGGACCCAAGATAGCAGAATTTTTGCACTGGTGTTAGATGGTTACCATTTAAAGTGATATTTGATGTCTTACCTCCCTGACATAATACAACTGTTTTGGAGACACTTATTGTCAGAGAAAAGAGGTCGCATGCCTTTGACAAATTATTAATTAGACATTGCAGTGTAGTCTCACTGTGGCGACTAAGGCAGCATCGTCAGCGAAAAGGAGGTCTTTGAGAAGTATTTCCGTCGTTTTTGTCTTGGCTCTTAAGCGAGCCAAGTTAAACAGTGAACCATCAGATCTAGTGCGGATGAAAACATCACCATCAGCGTCCCCTAAGGCGTGGTTCAAAGGACTGCGAAGAAGATACCAAAGAGAGTGGGGGCAAGGACACAGCCCTGCTTGACTCCACTCTTAACTTCAAAACTATCAGATGTGCTGCCATCGAACTGTATGCTGGCTTTCATGCCCTCATGGAAGGAAATAATCAATTGGAGCAACTTTGGGGGACAACCAATATACTTCAATATTTTATAAAGACTTGGCCTGCTGACTGTGTCAAATGCCTTAGTCAGATCCACGAAAGCAATACATAGAGGCTTGCTCTGCTCTCTGCACTTCTCTTGTAGCTGTCGAAGGGTGAATATCATGTCAGTTGTTGACCGTCTAGCTCTGAATCCACATTGTGACTCTGGAAGAACACGCTCCGCCAGTTTCTGTAGTCGTTTTGAAAGGACTAGTGCAAAGCTTTGCCTGTTACACTTAGAAGGAGATGCCTCTGTAGTTGTTACAATCCCCCTTATCCCCTTTGTTTTTATAGAGTGTCACTATCTTTGCATCCCTCATGTCCTGAGGAAGTGTTCCCTCTCTCCAGCACTGAATAAGGAGATTGTAGAGGTGGGGCAGCCCTATTGTATTTGAGGACTTCTGCAGGAATGTTGTCTAGTCCTGATGCCTTGCCATTTGAAAGTTTGTTGATTGCTCGGAAAGTTCCTGCTCCGTGGGTTCGGTATCCAGCTTCCAGCTCGGTCTGGTCATGATGTTTCGGTATGATCTGATCGAGGACTGGGTGTGCTGGTTTCTCCACAGAGTAAAGATTGGAATAGTGTTCCACCCATCTTTCGAGCTGTTTGGTCATATCTGTTATTGGCTCACCTGTTTCTGATCTTAGTGGTGCAATTTTTGTTATGTTTGGTCCCAGAGCTACTCTGATATTTTCGTACATTGCCTTGGTGTTGCCCATATCTGCAGCATTTTGTATCGCAGAACATAGATTTGACCAGTATTCATTTGCACACCTCCTTGACTCTCGCTGCAATACTGATTTTGTGTGCTGAAGATGGTCCTTTGAACTTTGCGATGGTTTATTTTTGTAATTTATTAGAGCTCTTTTCTTTTCCTCAAGTAGATGGCTTAGGGTTGTTTCATTTTGTTCTACCCAGTCTTTGTTGGAGAATTTCTTGGTGCCAAATGAGTCAATGGCACAGTCATATATGTTAGATTTTAGAATGTTCCACTTTTCGTCTACGCTACATTCTCCCATTTCATTCTCACACAGAGCAGTAAACGCCTTTCTGAAAGTCTCCCTATTCTCTGTCATCCCCATTTTGGTGATGCTGACTTTGGGTTTGGGTGGTCTTCTTGTTGAATAGGTTTTCCTTGGAAATATTTTGACTTTGCTGATAACTAGTGCATGATCTGTATCACAGTCCGCGCTGTGGAAAGTACGTGTGATTTTCACTGTGTTGAGGTGTTGTCTGCGTGTGAGTACAAAATCAAGCTGGTGCCAGTGACCTGATCTTGGGTGGCACCATGACACCCTGTGTCTGTGTTTGACAGAAAAAACGTATTTGTCACACACATGTTGTTTTGGGAGCAGAATTCAAGCAGTCTTTGACCATTATCGTTGATATTTCCAATGCCATGATGACCCAGGCATACTGGCCATGACGTGATCAGATCCAATGCGTGCATTTAAGTCGCCCAATATAAACAGTTGCTCATCTACTGGAAATGAATTAACGACATTCTGTAATGGGTCATAAAACTTGTCTTTATCTTCTGCAGACACTGCTAGGGTTGGTGCATAGACACATATGATGTTTAGGAGCATGTAGAAGAGAAGTAAACCCATATTTCAGCCAATGACAGAAAATGAAATATCAATAGTAAATGAAGGGAAGGCTTAGAACACATTGTGACAACTGGTAAAATCAAGGGGAGACGAGACAGAGGAAGGCAGAGAGCAAAGATTTTGGACAGCCTGACTTCATGGCATGGAAGAGCGTCAACAACTGAGATGATAGCAAACACCAAAGACAGAGATTTGTCGAGATCCATGATCGCCATGACCTGAGTTCAAGAATGATCAGGAATAAAACAAAGATAATGATATTTAACTCAAATGTCAAGGCTGTCATTCTATATGGAGCAGAGACATGGAGAACAACTAAGGGAACACCAAAAGGTTGCAGACATTCATCAATAGATGCCTGCGCAGGATACTCCCTCTGCAATGGTACCACATGACTACAAATATGGAATTCTGGAATAAAACGGGACAACGACAGGTGGAACAAGAGATAAGGAGCAGAAGGTGGCGATGGATAGGACCCACACTGAGGAAATTCCCTAACAGCATCACGAGACAGGCTCTCCGATGGAACCCCAGGGCAATAGAGGTAGGGGAAGACCCAGGAACACTTGAAGACGGGAGTTGGAGACGGAATTCAAGAAAATGGGGAGAGAGTGGAGAGATTTGGATAAGATGGCCTTGGATAGGCGGGCTTGAAAGGCCATGGTTGCAGACCTATGCCTCCTAGGGCGAACGGTGAAGAAGAAGATGATCGCCTACACCAGCAGGAATGGCAACGGAGGATGATGACTTATTTCCATTTTGATTTAAGTATGACTTTTATAATTATTTTGGTCACGTTATATATTGTTTCAGTCCTTCATCTTGTCTGACACATACAACAGTCAGGTCATCTTGTCTGACACATACAACAGCCAGGTCATATTGTCTGACACATACAACAGTCAGGTCATATTGTCTGACACAAACAACAGTCAGGTCATCCTGTCTGACACATACAACAGTCAGGTCATCTTGTCTGACACATACAACAGTCAGGTCATCTTGTCTGACACATACAACAGTCAGGTCATCCTGTCTGACACATACAACAGCCAGGTCATCCTGTCTGACACATACAACAGCCAGGTCATCTTGTCTGACACATACAACAGCCAGGTCATCTTGTCTGACACATACAACAGTCAGGTCATCCTGTCTGACACATACAACAGTCAAGTCATCTTGTCTGACACATACAACAGCCAGGTCATCTTGTCTGACACATACAACAGTTAGGTCATCTTGTCTGTCACATACAACAGTCAGGTCATCCTGTCTGACACATACAACAGCCAGGTCATCTTGTCTGACACATACAACAGCCAGGTCATCTTGTCTGACACATACAACAGCCAGGTCATCTTGTCTGACACATACAACAGCCAGGTCATCTTGTCTGACACATACAACAGCCAGGTCATCTTGTCTGACTCATACAACAGTCAGGTCATCTTGTCTGACACATACAACAGTCAGGTCATCTTGTCTGACACATACAACAGTCAGGTCATCCTGTCTGACACATACAACAGCCAGGTCATCCTGTCTGACACATACAACAGTCAGGTCATCTTGTCTGACACATACAACAGTCAGGTCATCTTGTCTGACACATACAACAGTCAGGTCATCCTGTCTGACACATACAACAGCCAGGTCATCCTGTCTGACACATACAACAGCCAGGTCATCTTGTCTGACACATACAACAGCCAGGTCATCTTGTCTGACACATACAACAGTCAGGTCATCCTGTCTGACACATACAACAGTCAAGTCATCTTGTCTGACACATACAACAGCCAGGTCATCTTGTCTGACACATACAACAGTTAGGTCATCTTGTCTGTCACATACAACAGTCAGGTCATCCTGTCTGACACATACAACAGCCAGGTCATCTTGTCTGACACATACAACAGCCAGGTCATCTTGTCTGACACATACAACAGCCAGGTCATCTTGTCTGACACATACAACAGCCAGGTCATCTTGTCTGACACATACAACAGCCAGGTCATCTTGTCTGACTCATACAACAGCCAGGTCATCTTGTCTGACACATACAACAGTCAGGTCATCTTGTCTGACACATACAACAGTCAGGTCATCCTGTCTGACACATACAACGGCCAGGTCATCCTGGCTGACACATACAACAGCCAGGTCATCTTGTCTGACACATACAACAGCCAGGTCATCCTGTCTGACACATACAACAGCCAGGTCATCTTGTCTGACACATACAACAGTCAGGTCATCCTGTCTGACACATACAACAGTCAGGTCATCTTGTCTGACACATACAACAGTCAGGTCATCTTGTCTGACACATACAACAGTCAGGTCATCTTGTCTGACACATACAACAGTCAGGTCATCTTGTCTGTCACATACAACAGTCAGGTCATCCTGTCTGACACATACAACAGCCAGGTCATCTTGTCTGACACATACAACAGCCAGGTCATCTTGTCTGACACATACAACAGTCAGGTCATCTTGTCTGACACATACAACAGTCAGGTCATCCTGTCTGACACATACAACAGTCAGGTCATCTTGTCTGACACATACAACAGTCAGGTCATCCTGTCTGACACATACAACAGTCAGGTCATCTTGTCTGACTCATACAACAGCCAGGTCATCCTTGTTATTGATGTACGAACTTGCACAACTGTCCAGCCGTGTGTTGCTCAGGCTCTCAAGGGGAGCAAAGAATAGTAACACTGTGACCTACAGGACATGTCATAGAGCGACCGAGGTAGGGACCTAAGGAAGCTACCTAGTAAATAAAAGCGTCGCAGAAATCGGATGTGCTGGCCTACTTGTAGGTGCACAACTGGCACAACATACAATCACTCTTAGGCTCGGATCAGATACAAATCACAAAGAGTGTTTTAACAAGTGGTCGATATGGAGTGTTCGAAGAAGAAACACAACTGTCACCTTCATTTTATTTCGCTTACATGTGCTCATGAGAGTTTGGTCACTGACTGTGATGTACACAAGTGGTGAGTATTATTATCCATTATTTGTCAGGAGAAAACCAACCTTCCCTTTATATTTCCTCAGAATATATGAATGTCTCTTCTGACTGAGAAGAGGCAACCTTGTGTAACGCATTTATGTTTACCAACTTCTAAAGCGTCTGTCTGTTTTTATTGTTTTCATTGCTTGACTGATCATAAAAGTTTTTTCTGGAAATAGGTTTCTTATATTCCAAATTCAATTCATAATGTGTTCTTTAGCCCAATTTTAGGAATTTCCACAGTAAGTAATACAGTCAGGCTATTGAATCATTACTAATATTTGTACTTTCTATGACACCATTCTCTTCCCCAGATTAAGTGGTTGGTAGGCCTGGTGACTCACTGTTAGAGTTTCTTCGTACTTGGCTGCCATGATTTCTTGGCAGTGTTCGTTCAGTCATTCGCAGTTGCTTTCTAATACAGTTTAGGACACACACTAGCATTTTTAAAAAAAGATCTGGCATCCAAAATATAATTGCTAAAAAAAGACAAAAGAAAACCATATACATAAAACATAGCTAAACACTGCCATGGGCATGCAGGTGTTTACGGTAATGAGAGGGCTTGCATCAACATCATTGTTTGTTGGAGAGTTGAAGATGGATAAGAGCCGGATGTTCTTCGGTCTCTTCGCGACCGTCTGACACTAAAATAGATGTTGAATCGATCCAGCAATTTAAGCAGTTTGGAGTTACCCGTTGTACAAGCAGAACTGGATGCCTAAGTGGCAGAATGAGGAGTGTGTTTAATCAGAGAGCCACATGAACCATCAGTACGCATACTCTTCAATCCTTTGAGTTAAAGAATTAGGCGTTAAGTTTGGACATGCCAGTGTCGTCTTCGTATGAGAGAAGAAGATATAGTAATCAACTTCTCATGAGTACGGTGAGCAAATGGACTTTGGGATGGCTGCTGCAGCGGAGTACAGAGCATAAATGGGAATGCCCAATGTGCCATGACGTCGATAGCAAAACATACTCTTCTATATCTGTTGGGGGAGACTGAGCACCTATGAATCTGCCCGGAGTGTAATGATATCAGTTTTAACCAATTGCGTGCATAGTCTCTAACGGCTGCGCGTGCCTCCTCGCTTTTTCACGCGAGCGAGGCTCCCAGCGAATAAGGGACAAGGTAGCGTCTGCTATTAAGACTAGCTCGCTGCGCCTGGTCTTATTGGTGGTGTGTGTGTGTCCGTATATCGGAGTTTCTCGGTCGCGGTGTGATGCAGTCAGTCTAAAATTTTAAACGCTCGACGGTGGTCTCGTTAAAGGCCCGGCTCTCCACGAGCTTGTGGGTCCGAGGTAGTAACATGGTGTCGTTTTTTTGCTTGGCGGCGCAAGTCTTGCCGGCAAAACTGTGGGAAGCGGCGCCGGTCGTTTCGCTTCAAATTCGCATTTTCGCCGGGGACGTCGGGATCCGCTCTGCACAGGCGCTGTCCCCCTACCCGAGCATTGTCGGTCTGGTCTCGTCCATGACAGCTATCTGGTTGATCCTGCCAGTAGTCATATGCTTGTCTCAAAGATTAAGCCATGCATGTCTAAGTTCACACTGTCTCACGGTGAAACCGCGAATGGCTCTTTAAATCAGTCGAGGTTCAATAGATGACACGATCATAAGGCTCATGAGGTCATGGTGGTAACATGAGCCAGGGTTAGCGAGGCGCGCTAACCAAGACCCTGCCCCTAACCTCCACGCGGTGACCCTGGAAACAGACTCTGGTTCTGGTCTGGCTAAGAGGGGCAGGGATCGGGGGGAGGAAACTACTGGTAGTGGTAGCAGTGCAATTACGGAAAGACGATAAAGATACATACAAATAAAATGCACAATTCTCCTGACCGATGTCCAACAAGATATTGCCCAAGTCCCTGAACGCAAAGAAACAGCAACGAAACGACTCAGACATGGATGAGAGGTGCATCCAGTGACCAAGCGTATGCCCACGTAGGGCGAAGCTCGAAGCCCTGAGGAGGGGCAAACATTGCCAGCCCGTCGGCAAGAATAAATAAGACAGGACCGTAACGAATGAAAGTCTACCCTCGTGTTGGTGCGAGAGAAGATTGCAGCTGACCCCGCATTGGTAGCCTGGTGCAGATACATGTACTGGGCAAGGTTTGCCCAGCGCAAAAGAACAAGTTGCGTTTAGTGCATAACGAAACTACCCGCCCTGGGAAAACCGTGCAAGGTACTGTGCGATTAAAATTAACATCCCCGGAAGAACTGAGGTTGGTGATGCCTAAAGGAACTGCCAGCCTTGGGCAACTGGGCAAGGTTCGATTGCAGTCGTAACTAACATCCCCGGAATAACTGGGGCGGGTGATGGCGGCGCGCGCAAAATCCTCAGTTACGCTTATAGTGCCCACTGAAACGACCCTCTACATTGTTTGTACTCGGTCCCATGCCAGTGCTTTCGAGGTAAATTGCAAATTGCCACGTACCGATATGCGTCTAGAAAAGGCTGAGAATGTTCCTTCCCCGGATCAAACTCAAAATGTACGGTAAAGCAAGGCCGACAATGTACGGATCAAACAGGAAGTCCGGGTCCTGAACATTGGCGAAGGCCGATACTTTACACGGTGTTTTATACGAGTAAGGCGCCGTCCGAGGACAAGCTGACAAGCCCGAGAAATATTTCTCAGTCAGAACGGGTAAAGCAGCGTAACTCACTGTCTTGGCGTAGATCACAAAGCCCAAATATACGGCAAAGTTGATCGAAAGGCGTAGATCCGAAAGGATCGTTCTAAGGAAAGTTCACCCTAGTAAATCAAAAGCTGGCAGAAAACGGATGGGCGGGCCTAGTCACCATGGGCGCACAATCGTCCCGGCGTAGATCACTCCGTTCTTGCCAGTGGACCAATTATACATCACAATAAGAATGATCAAATTGGCCGTGAAGAATGTTAGCAGAAGAAGAAGAAGATATCAGTTTAGTAACCAATAACATATCTCAACGATATATGGATATAATGTACACGGATTTGGTTGATCAATATAATATATATATACTGGGAACTGGTTATTCGTTGGGTCACTCATACAACAGGATATTTGAAGAAGTGGAAAAATGCCAAGAAAAGTGGAAAAACCCAGCCTGGTCACATCCTGCAGTTGAAACTAGATATTAAAAATAAAACAAAATGTTTTAAAATCACTTGCAAAAACAACAGGATGTTTCAAATCACTTGCAAAAATGGTTAAAAGTGAGAAGTGGGGAGAGTTCTGTGAATGGATGAACAATGACAAATCATTCGATCTGTTCTGGCAATTGTATGAATGATCCTACGAAGAATAGGTGTGTTCCTGAATTCCATAGCGTGGAACTTAGCACGCTGTCTGATGAAGAGCTGAAGGAACTGGCTGGCATCTACAACAAAAGCATTGATACTGTAATAATCAAGAAAGAATGGTTGCATAACTACCTGGTGCCTCTGTCGAACACAAAAATTCAGGGATATCCAGTAATCATAATATAGAATACAATAGGCAGGTTGCTAGAGAAAATAATCACCAGAACAATATCCTGTCAACTTCTTCTTACCAGGGCTGCAAGTTTTCACTCTTGGGAAGCCAATGCCAAATTGTAGAATCTGCATGTGTTCTGTAATTGTGGGAAGACTAGTATAAAGGGTATTATGAACAGATGGGTGTGGTAGGAGGAGTTCTTGTCTAGCTTTATGTAGTCCAGGGCATTCAAGCAAGATATGCTGTACTGTGTCACATGAATGACTGCACTTTCTACAGTGTGGTAGGTGTGGTGGGTTTATTCTGTGTAGGTGGTAATTCAGTCCAACATGTCATGTTCTCAATTGGAAGATAGTGCTTTGATATTTTCGTTGTAGTAGATTTATATTGTCCATAGGGTTTGTTCTATTCATCTCTGCATACGGATTAATCCTACCAGTCGTCCCCATAGCCGCCCAAGTGGTTACGGGCCCAAATTTGGGGTGTAAAGAATAGAACCACTGTTGCCTGCCATGCATGTCGTAAGAGGCGACTAAGGAGGTTTGGATGAAATCGGATGCACATGTCCTAAACGTGTAGAAGTCTATGCGTCTAGGGGCCTACCAAACCAATATGCAACGTATACACGTTCTTGGCAAAGATCAAACATATCACAAAGAGTGATTAAAAATTGGTAGTAAAGAACGAACGCAAAGATGGAAGTCCCCATAGCCCATCGAATAAGTCAATCTTTGCTGGAGTAGTTTTTCAGAATCTGTTTTCAGTGTCAGTTTGAAATATCTTCATTGCACTCCAGACATGTCCATAGGTGCTCCGATCTCCTTCGCAATATCCCCAACAGCGTTCAGCGACTGACCATACCAGTTCGATTTTGATTGATGAGCCTACTCACGTACCTGTTATGCTGTTCTTTTCTTGCTACTCCAATCTTCAAACCCAGCTCCTGTAATCTAGTAATTGAGGTGGATTGGTTTAAATGAAAATCTTCTTGGCGGCCACACTCTATGAGGGCTTTCAAAATGTCAGCTCTATCCATTGACTGGCCCTCTGATATGGTGGCAGAGCCAGCCAGCCTGTCTGCTCTCTCATTGCCAACGACACCCATGTGCCCCAGAACGAAGATAAGTGTAATTCTAAGTGTAATTTTATACTTTGTATGCTAACAGCTTTGTCTATTTGTCGTTTTGATGATCCCTGTTTGGCCTTGTCATTTCCTGGGATATTTGTGTGCCCAGGGATCCACTGTAGAATGACATTAATATCAAAGGAGGAAATCAGATTGTGGATGATTGATACATCCTGTCCACTAGAGAGATTATGTCTTCTTTCACCTACCCTTGGAGGATGCTGTCCAAATAGAGAGACATGGCATAAAGCTGTGGTTTTTGCGCAGGATGTCTATGAAAGTTTTCTCTCGGGCAATGAGACATGTCTCTTTAGTCTGTTATGCCCTTGGCGTTTAGGTTCATTTCTTTCAGCTCCTGCTCTATCGTTCTCCTCCAGGTTACCTTGGGTCTTCCACGTTTTTGCCTACCCTCTGGAGTCCATCTCAGTGCAGTTTTCGTGTCAGAGCCAGTCTCCATGCGCATCACATGCCCGATCCATCTCCAGCGTCTTCTTTGGATGATGGTGCTCATATTCTCTAGTTGACATCATGCGAGCAGTTCTTATTTAGAGATAGTATTTGGTCAGAAATACTACGGTTGTGAAAGTTGGAAATCAACAAAGAAAATTGATAAGAAACTGGACAGCTTTGAGAATAAATGTCTACGAAAATTATTAAAAGTCAAATGGAGTGATTTCGTTTCTAACAACACAGTGAGAGATAGAACACACCAACAACCCATATCAAATATTATAAGGAAACGAGGTGGAAATATTTAGGTCATGTGCTTAGATCAGACGAAAAGAGACTAAATCGACAAGTCCTTATGTGGTCACCAGTTGGGAAAAAAACGTGGAAGACCAAAGACCACTCTTGAAGAACCATCCAACAAGAAAGTAAACTATTGGGATGTAAAACCATACAAGATCTGCAACTGCTAGCAAAGAACCGTATCACATGGAGATCTAAAACCTCTGCCCTATGTGCCGCCTTTGCACGAAAGGAACAAACTAACTAACTATTTGGTCAGAGCACACGTTAGATTTTTCGTAGACAATCTGCATTGAGACGTGCTGCTGCAATTGACCTTGAGGATGCATATAATAGAGTGCCTTTACATTTTAAAAGGGTCAGTTGACTGAACTCAATATCAGCTCATTCCTCCTCAATTGGGTCTTTATGGCCCTCTTCCAGTGAAAGATAAGTGTTTAAATGTGGCAGCTTGGCTTCGACACCAACAATACACCTTGGTTTATCACAAGGGTCACACTTATCTCTGGTGCTGTTTAACATCTATACTGTGTGAATCACAGAAGAGCAGACCACAGGTAGAGGAAGGAGACAATGTCATATGCAGATGATGTCTTGGTATATCGTTAAGGCAAGGATTGAAAGCAGGTTGTAGAAGAACTTCAAACAGAACTCAACCGCATTAGTAGGTGGTGCAGTGGAGCCGGAACATTGGTAAACCCCACAAAAGCAGCTGTGACATGGTTCTCTTTGAACAACCGTATTGTCAATACTCCACACCAACTGTGATTTTGTGTGCAGAGGTGGTAGAAATCTCAGCCTATGAAATACCTGGGGTTGTGGTTTGATCAAAGTCTTGCTTTTACGAAACACATAGACCATGTGATAATGAAGGCAAGGAAGGGTATGACTGTGATGAGGGTAACAGCTGCGGTAAATTGTGAGCAGTGCCATCTTTGTCTCTTATACCAGGGTCTGGTTCTTTCTGTGATTGAGTATGCTCTAGCGATCCTGACTCTCAGCAAAATGAAGATCCTGACTCTCAGCAAAATGCAGATATAAAGACTGGAAAGAATACAGAACGAGGCTATGTGCATGATACTTGGGTGCACTAAAGACATATTGTGCAGGGCGATGCAATACCTTCTTGATTATCCTACTATGGAAGATAGAACATGGATGTGTGTATCGGCATACCTTCGAGTCAGTGCTGACACACAACATCCTCTGCACATGGAAATAAAGAGAAAAAAGGAAATAAGTTTTTAAAAAAGGAAATCTTGGATGGGTCAGGCCGAGGACTGTGTTCAACAGGTGTGTTCACTTGAAGACATTGAACCCGGTGAAGAATGGATGCCAATAGGAATCAATACATCCTTTTCAGTATGTATAAGACTTGATAAAGAATACAGACAAGAGAACCCAGTAATTGTGGAGGCAGAAGTTTAGGCGTTAATTTCTGAGAATTATGTAATCATTTATACAGATGGGTCAGTGATTCTACATGTGCGGAGCTCATAGACTTTCATTGCTCAAGTGAGAGGGGATGTTCTGAATGAAGACGGTGGTACTACAAGAAGTATCACTATGAAAATCATGGCAGTAACTAAAGTGATGGTCTGGCTGGAGTCACATACTTTTATCTCAATATCACTCAATGAGTATGTTCGGTAAGATTGAAACTGGCTGGGTTATCTCAATATCACTCAATGAGTATGTTCGGTAAGATTGAAACAGGCTGGGTTATCTCAATGTCACTCAATGAGTATGTTCGGTAAGATTGAAACAGGCTGGGCTCGAAGGCAATGGTTGGAATCACTGAAGAGGTCTAGGTTAACAAAAATCTGTTTTATTTTTGTGCCAGTGCATTCAGGTGAAAGGGGAAATTAGCGTGCCGACAGGCTTGCAATTATGCCTGCTGTAAAAAACGGGTGAACAATGGACCAGGCTGATATTCTGAATTTCCTAAGGGAGTGTGAATGATTTTAAGTAGAACTGGATGCCTAAGGGACAAAGTGAGAAGTGTGATTAATCAGCAAGCCACAGGAACCATCAGTACACATACTCTTAGATATCTGTTGGGGGAGACTGAGCACCTATCGGTCTGCCCGAGTGCAGTGACATAGTTAGTAATAAATAACCAACAATGATTCAAGTAATGATGGTGAATCTACAACCCTAACTAGACTGCAAGAATTCCAAGTCAATTGTGGTGTAGCTAGACAAGAGCTCTGTACTGGTAGCCAAAGAAAAATAGTAAACCAACATAGAACTGGTGTCGTTAGTTACCATACGCTGAGAGACATACTGAGGAGGAGAACTAAACTAAACAGTATATACCCTAACTATATTCACTGGGAATTGGTTGGTTGTTAGGGTCACCCATACAACAGCATTTAATGTAGTTTTAAGTATAGCACTGATTAGAGCGCAGGCTTCCTATTCAGTCGGGAGAGTCCGGTTCGATCCCAGGTAAGGTCAAGATTTTTCTGACAGAGGTATAAAGACAAAATCGTAACCTGAACAATTTCACAGTGACTGCACTAGCCATTAAATTCTTCACGCTCATGTTCCCCTGTCCTAAACAGGAGTGTTACACAGGCAGTAAAGATAGCGTCCTGTATGTTCAAGACAAGTCACTTGATGCTGTGAAATAGGTGGCCTCAGATGGAGGAACTTCTTGTTCTCGAGCGCTTCATAGTCCTGTATGTTAAAGACAAGTTATTTGATGCTGTTTAAAGTAAAATAGGTGACTGCAGATGGAGGAATTTCTTGTTCTTGACGCTCCATATCGACCACTTGTTAACCACTTTGTGTTTTGTATGTGATCCAAGCCTAAGAGTGATTGTACGTTGTGCCAGTTATACGCCTACAAGTAGGAAAGCACATCCGATTTTTACGATGCTTGTTAGTTACTAGGGTAGTTTCCTGGGGCCTACATCAGTCGCCTTTACGACATGCCTTGTAGGTCGCAGTGTTACTATTCTTTTATCCTTGCGAGCCCGGCAACACACGAACGAGGCGGAGGAACAGGAATCGATAGTGACACTATGTGAAGAAGAAATAGAGAATGTCATGCTCCCAGCAAACATAATCCCCCAAACTCTTAAGCAGAAATGGAAGCTTTGTTGTTTGCGTTCCTTCTAATTAACAAATTTAACCACTCTTTGTGATTTGGTGGTGTCTATGCTGAGAGTGTTGCGCGCACGTCCCCTCCCTCTAAGGCAGTTACGGCATGTAGGACAGGCGCATCCAAATTTTGGCCAAAGTGTACGTATATTATCCAACAGCAACAGATCTATAGTATGTAATAGTATATTAGAGACCGGTTATTTTATGCTGCATATTTGCCATGCTTGCATAACCAGAGAGCACCACAATTATGTCAGAATGACAGATACCCTGATTTCAAGCAGGCACTTTTTACCCCTGATTTCAAGCAGGCCCTTTTTACTCTATGTGAAAGAACGTATCTTCACTGTCTTGACAACGTTACTCTCCTAATCATCACACACACACACACTTCACACAGCAATATCGTCATAATAATAATATAAGAGTGCGTTTCTCAGTCACTACAATTATTTTCACTCTCCTAAGCTCAATCAAAGTCAAAATAGCACAATAAAGGCACGCCCATGACTTCACGATACTGAGATAATGTATGCAATTGATAATTAGTGGTGAATTGTCGATGTGAATCATAGTGAGTGCTGAATGTGTGATAGTGGTTGCTAGACCGTACGTAACATTTAAAAAATTACACAATTTAGATTAAATCTCAGTCATTAAATTGTTGCTTTTGTTGAAAAACTTGCCCATCTTGTGGACAAATTCAAATATTACCAGGCAATTTTGCTGTAAATACTAAGCCACGTTGAACAGACTTAGCTTACTAGGATATAAACTAGTCTGTCTATAGCACAGAAATAAAAGTGGGCAGGTCCCTCGTTATACTCCTCGTTTTCAGTCACTAAGTCAAAACTGGACAAAACCTACCGCTTTCAGAGCAGCCAAACGATCTTTCGTCATGGTAACTGTTCGCCTTTGTTCTTTAAGATATGTCCCTTAAAATATATATCCACATTAAATTGAGATTTCCATTCATTCTGCTTTTGCTGATATTACATTACTGTTTCTGTATTTCTCATAGATCGATGCAATTGTAATATTGCGAATAGAGTAAGTTCTCCTCTCACTCTGCGCAGGACTAACTTCAGTTTTTCTACTTCCGACATATGAATAAATTACTACAGCGCCATCTGTCTTGTAGATAAATCAGCACTATACCACTTTCGATTTTTACCGTATATCTTCAGTTGATATACATACATATGTTAACTCCATCATGTTCTAGAATTTTGTGTTTTCCTTTGAGAGGAATAGCGTAATGTTATGAGCAAGAGTTAGCGTCAAACAATGATGACCAAAACTGGGTTAATGTTTTCACTTGACCTCTTTATTCTACACATTTAAGTCACGATACGAGAAGTTCAAATGAAGCGAGACAACCAACAACAAATCCGCCATGAAATCATTATGAATAACAATAATAGAACATGAAATCATTATGAATAACAATAATAGAACATGAAATGGTTCGGCCACGTAAGCAGATTACCAACAGACAGTGCACCTCAAAGAGCAATGCTGCTCCGATACAAAAGGTACAAAGCAAAAGGCCGGCCACGCAAAAGATGGGCCTCAGAGATAACAGAGGCGACGAAATTGCACTTCGGTGAGTAACCATGTGTTCTCCGATCTCTTTCTTACACATGAACATCTCAGCGGCAGTGCACGAGCTCCGCAGCACCGCGAGTGTCCCCTATGTAATTTTGAAGATGGTGAAAATATTTTATTAAAATTGTATTATTTTTATCGTTCTAATGAATTTTGGCCGGACAGCGGCTTTCCAGTCTGCTCTTCTCGATTTTGAACTGTCATGGTTTTTCGAGTGTGTTCAAATTGAAGACGGAACCTTCTTTTTTATCGTCTGTCTCCAATAGGACTAGGAACTCGATTTCACCTACACGGAGATCACGATCTCTGGAAAAATATCCCAATGACTCCATGAGGGAGTGAATCGAGTACCTTTGAAGAGAGAGACTAGCACCGAACTTCTACGTCACAGAGATCAGGAGTCATATGTTTTAGGGTGCGACTGTTGTACATATATTTTATATATTGTAAAACCCGATGCAGCTGCGCGTGTACTTGCCGAGGGGCTGCTACCTCACCTTGTAGACAAAATAAGCCAACAAATCTTCAACAAACATGGGAAGCACAACAATAAGAAATAACCTAACCCAACCGTCCGAACCAGGGAAAGGTCCCCAACAGGGGGAAGGGGAAATGACGAATCGCCGGCAAGGCCTAGAGACATATCTGGAGACATCCTAGAGACATAATGGAGGTACTGGCGGTGACTAATGGTTTACGTTGGCTGGAGTCACAAAACTACACTCATGCGTGCATTTTGAGTGATTCATTGAGTATGATCCGCAAGGTAGAGGCTGGTTCGGTGCGCAGGCAATGGACTGAATCACTACAAGCGTCAACAATTTGCAAAAGCACATCTTCGTTCCGGGACACATGGGTGTCGTTAGCAACGAGAGAGCAGACAGGCTGGCTGGCTATGCCACCATATCAGAGGGTCAGCCAATGGATAGAGCTGATATTTTTAACGCCCTCATAGAGTGTGGCCGCAAAGAAGATTTTCATTAAAACCAATCCACTTCAACTACTAGATTGCAGGAGCTGGGTTTGAAGATTGGAGTAGCAAGAAAATAACAGCATAACAGGTACGTGAGTAGGCTCATCAATCAAAATCGAACTGATACGGTCAGTCGCTGGGCGCTGTTGGAGATATTGCGAAGCACCTATGGAAATGTCCGGAGTTCAATGAAGATATTCCAAACTAAAACATACCTGGAGAAGAGAGCTGGAGGCTGATATTAAAAGGATAGGTAAAACATGGACATAATTGGAAGGGATGGCAGGAGAGAGGAACAAAGTAAATCCTGCTTTATACCCCTTTAGACATAGATTTGAAAAGATGTGGTATCCGTGGATTTTCTACCCACCACGGACAGGAGACTGCACTACACTAGCACGTGGGGACGGACTCTCTGTGTTACTCAGGAGTCTGTGGCGTAGAGGTTAGGTGCTCGTCTCTCGTGCCAAAGGTACCAGGTTGCTCCTCGTAGAGCCATCTGGATATTTTTCCAGAGATCCCTGATCGCAGTGTAAGATCGAGTTCCTAGTTTTATCGGAGACGGACAATAAAACGTAGGTCCCGTGTTCAATCTGAGCACATAAAAGAACCCTTAGCAGTTCAAAATCGAGAAGAGCAGGCTGGAAAGCCGCTGCCCGGGCAAAAATCATTAGAAAAGATTAAAACTATAATTCCTACAAAAATATCTTCACCATTCTTCCAAATTACATCGGGGACCTTCGCCAATACTAAGGAGTTCGTGCACTGCCGCTGAGATCTCGCTGTGTAAGAAAGAGATCGGAGCACATATGGTTAGTCACCGAAGTGCAATGATGATGTCCCTATCAATCTTTCTATCTAACACGTATCTATGAACAATGACATTATCATCACTGGTGTTATTTTTGTATGTACTGATTCATTTCAATGTCAGCTTTCCCATGTCACAGTCTCTGCATTCCATTCCAAAGGTAACAACGAATCTGTGACATTTTGTCATATTCCCATCAGACTGGATACGTTCTTGGCCTTTAGATCGCAAATGTGGCTACTCATCCAATTACTGCGTCTGACTCACCAATGACATTCCATATTTGGCTCTCGTTCTTTTGAAAATAGTAATGTTCTTGTGTCGGCCTTGTGTTGCCAGGGTTCAAAAATTCTGCTGATTGCTGGTTCAATTGCAAACCACCTGGTTGCACAAGAATTTAAGATCTTCAGTGGTTCCTTATCATTAATGCTCTGGTAAAGTTGACTGTAAGAAATTTGTCTCAGTGAACTCTTAGAAAACCATTTATAAGTCTCACTTACTAAAAACTCTAAGTTTATTGGCAATGATGCAGCACAAGCATGGGATACTGATAATTGTATGGAGTGGCATACACATTTAAATAAGATTAATCCAGGAATTCCTTCCTTCAACTTCTTGAAAACACCGTTATTTGTCCCTACCATGACACTGGCGTTGTCAGTGCCAAAGCAGAAGTTTTTTCATGTTTAATTTCTTTTCATCTAATTCATTCTTGACTGCATTTACAATGGCATCTGCATTACATTTGTCTAGTAACACCATATTAAGATATGTATAAATTACTTTCTTGTGAGTTTCACTGTAATAAATTACAACAATACCCAATAACTTGTTTACAGTGATGTCAGTTGATTCATCCAGTAATAAACAGAATTTTCCTTGCCCAAGATCAGTAGTCAAATCTTTCTTGAAGTAAGGAGCAATGATATTCTTTACAATATTTGCACACTTTGTACGATGCATCCTAACTTTATTTACCATTTCACTGTCCGATATGGTATTTTTGCACAAGTCTACCAAGGGATCACAAGAACTGAATGATGAATGACAGCAAATAAACATTGCTAAATTGGCCTCATGTGTAGATATCTTATCATCTTTCTTCGCAACGAAACTTGTAAGAGAAGCACTTTGACATGGACTAGCAAGTTTATGTTTCTTTGTTTCACAATGTCTTGCTAAAAGAAAATACTTAGCTAAAATGTCATATCTACAATACTTGCAATGAGCTTTAGATGAATCAGTTGGTACTTCAAGTAGCCACTTTGCAAAAGCAGGATCTTTTAACAATTCCTTTCCAAATTTTTGCGAATACGTTGGTTTTGCTTTACTCATTGCTGAATGATGAATTCTCTTTATGATTTGAACAGTCCTCCGTTGGTTTGGAAATGATTATAGCACTTAAGAACAGTCACTGATGAACTGAGAGCAAATACAGAAGCTGGTGGAAGTCAACAAGATTGAACAAGGTACACCATTTGCTTGATTTGTTTGTTTGTTTATTAAGGGATTAAAGCCTCTTTAAGCCGAGGCACGCCCTTTCAACCTAAGGCGAACCTTTTATTGATTATATCAGAGCGTGTAGGCCAACAAACATGAAAAATAGGAATTAACTCCTTTCGGAGAATTGTTTGTTTGTTTGTTTATTTGGGGATTAAAGCCTCTTTAAGCCGAGGCACGCCCTTTCAACCTAAGGCGAACCTTTTATTGCTTATATCAGAGCGTGTAGGCCAACAAACATGAAAAATAAAAATTAACTCCTTTCGGAGAATCCAAGTCAAACGCGCGCGGACTTCTCATAGAGTTGTTCTCACACTGAGAAATTCATTACCCGGATCTCGTTGTAATAAATTTTCTGTGCTTGTTCGTCTTTTTTTTGGTCGAGATTTACTGATTCA
Organism: Arion vulgaris; assembly: GCA_020796225.1. Taxonomy (NCBI): domain Eukaryota; kingdom Metazoa; phylum Mollusca; class Gastropoda; order Stylommatophora; family Arionidae; genus Arion; species Arion vulgaris. The sequence goes on along the minus strand of CM036775.1, from coordinate 492,021 downwards.
TATACCAAACTAAAAGAAGTGCTAAAAGTGCTAACTAATTTTTTTTTTCAGTGCTAGATTTGGTGCTAGGTGCTAGATCTAAATTTGTAGTGCTAGATCACAAAAATAGTGCTAGATCTAGCACTAAAAGTGCTAAATTTGCAACACTGGTTATATGTATCGCCATATGTATTGCTATCGTCCGTTTCGTATTCAATATACATATGTCTTCTACAACGCACACTAGTTTACGATTTGCGATTTGAAAAGTAGGACAAGTTGTGACCTACTTTTGAAGTTGTGGCTTACTCGAAATTCAAAATGAATCAAGTGAATTATTTATTACGAAATCCGTTTCCTTCGTTAAAGATAGAAGAAAGCTTGAAATTAAACGGCTAGGTGCACATCAGCTAAATAGCTTTGTATATGTGCAACAAGATGGCAAGAAAAAGAGGACTTTCAATAATAAGTGGTTTAGTAAAAAATCGTGGTTAACTGTCAGTGAAGAATAGCAAAGTCTTTTTTGTTTTTATTGTTTGCTATTTCATGGTGAAGGACTGTGGTCAACGGTAGGTTGTAGGGATCTCTTTGTACCTTAGTTATATGGTATATATTTTAGTTGTTGTTGAACCCCAGGAATTATGAGTTTTCACCATTTTGCCTATAGTGCGTTGGGGAGAGTGCCGGCTTTCTTGCAATGAGAGCTGGCAATTATGGTTGACCATTGATTCAGGAGGAGAGTATACGCTTACACGCGACACGTACGTTGTTACTTCTTACATTTGCTTTGCATTTATGCAACTTTTTTCATTAGACATCGGCCAGAAGATGCGTGCATTCACTAGTATCTAGGACCCAAGAAGCGTGTCTGCGTTTGCTTTATTATCTATACCAGAGTAGCTCTCTCTCGATCCTTACCTACTTAGCCAGACATGATCTTTTATCTATTTCCAGGGTCACCACGAGGAGGTGGAGTAGGGTCTTGATCCGTGCCAGCTCACTTACCCTGGTGTAACGTTGTCCCGTTTGTTATTTGCGCATGCGGCGCAATATCATTATAGTAAAGAGTAATAACTTCGGAATAGACAAATAATAGTAAATACTAAAATATAAACCTAGCCTAAAAACCATGATTTTCCGAAATTTTTGTCTGGCCCTACCACCAAAAATGACCACGAGCCGCCACTGTGTATCGCTATATGTATCGTTATATGTATCGCTATATGTATCGCTATATGTATCGTTATATGTATCGCTATATGTATCGCTATATGTATCGCTATATGTATCGCTATATGTATCGCTATATGTATCGCTGTATGTATCGCTATAAATATCGCTATATGTATCGCTGTATGTATCGCTATATGTATCGCTATATGTATCGCTATATGTATCGCTATATGTATCGCTATATGTATCGCTATATTATCGCTGTATGTATCGCTATAAATATCGCTATATGTATCGTTAAATGTATCGTTATATGTATCGCTATATGTATCGCTATATGTATCGTTATATGTATCGCTATATGTATCGCTATATGTATCGCTGTATGTATCGCTATAAATATCGCTATATGTATCGCTGTATGTATCGCTATATGTATCGCTATATGTATCGCTATATGTATCGCTATATGTATCGCTATATGTATCGCCATATGTAACATAATAGCCGTCCATCGCAAGCGATGATGACAACAATCTCAGACGTGTACTGTTGCACCTCTCTGGTGTGTGCGGAGGTGACTGTAGAGTCCAATCCTAGAACAGAATCCCCGACCACAGGTGGGGCATACATGATCAAGGTTAGACATGTGCGTGCTGTGTGCTCTGTCTTTTCGCGCTGCTCGTTTTCTCTGTGACTCAACAATACGATGATTCTCAGCTATTCGGGTTCCTCTTTGTTGTTACAGCGCCACATTTGGCGATCTTGCGCAAGGGATTCCCAGCACATATTGTCTATATCGAAGCATTTCAGAGACACTTTAAGAGTGTCTTTAAAGCGTTTTCTGTCCACCAGCTAAACGTCTGCCCCTTCAAGCTCGCCATACATCAACTGTTTTGGGATGCGTTTATCAGGCATTCGAGCAACGTGACCGACCCATCTCAGTTTGGGCCTTCTGCAACAGGGTGTTGACGCTTGGGATCGTTGCTCTTGTGAGGACTTCGCTGTCTGGAATTTTGTCCTGCCAGTTTATTTTTAGCATTCTGCGTAAGACAGCTTTGTGGAAATGGTTTAATTTTCTTGCGTGTCTGCTATATACTGTCCATGTCTCGCTTGCGTACAGCAGCGTGGTTAGCACTATGGCCTGGTAAACTTTCAGCTTTGTGACTATGCTTATCCCTTCCGTTCCACACAGTGACACGTAACCTTCCGAACGCAGCACTGGCTTTGGATATCCTATTTATCGCCATATGTATATGTATTACAACGAATAAGTAATGGAATAACCAGTAGCCAAAATTATAACCACTAACTAATTATGTAGTCCGTAATAAGTGGGATAACCAGTAAGTAGTGTTAGAGACAGTAACCAGTATTATAACCAGCACACAGTAACCAGTCATCATTATTGCAACCATAAACCAGTATTATAACCAACATACAAGTAAACAGAGGTATGTTTATAACAAGAGATAACATTGAATATATAGACAATATTTCAAGCGCACGAAAGGAAGGAAGGAACAGAGGTAAACTGTGTCTTCTACAATAGAACATCAGGAAAGAAGCAGAGAGGAAGACCACGAAAAAGCTGCTTAGAATGCATAGCAGAATCCTGTCAAAAAACAAAAATAACTATCACACAAGTCACCAGAACAGCGCAAAACAAAAACAGAAAACCACGACACTGTGCAACAACCCAGTAGCATTGTGACGACAAAAGAAGAAGAATGCAAGGAAACTAGTAAGAATTAGGAGCTAATTTATCAAATGGGTCATATTTTGTATGGCACCATCAACACCGGGAAATCTGAGGTCATGTTTCAACCTACTCTAGAGAGTTACTATGACCCAGCCAGCAATGTTAAACACCAGCGTCTCCTGTCAGTAGACTACTTTGTCTATTTTGGCAGCATCATACCGAAACAACAAACGTCGACTCTGAATGGGGGCAATATATAATGTCCTAAAACAGAGCTGCATTTTTAAAACTGCGTGTATAGTATAGTGTGTCGAACCGGAAGGGGATAAACAGCGTCACAGAGTTACACTTTTACTGTGTCGTAGTGCTCATCGCTCATATTGTACATCATCATCAAATAACTTGTCCTGAGCAGAACTTTGTCACCCCAACAGTCCTCCAGAATTTCTCTCTCTCATAGGCCAGATGTTCTGCCTCTGCAGCCGTCATGTTCAAATCATGTTACATCTTGAATCCATCTTTCCTGTGGTCTTCCTTCTATTTGCCGGTATGCCTCCTTCCATGATGATCTTCTCCAGCCCTTCATGTCTTTTTACATGTCCAAAATACCTCAATTTTCTCTTTCTTATTTGTAGCACCAGCCAGTTTTCTTTGATTTTGAATTCTTCTATTTGAATAGATCTATTTGTTCTCTTCTCTGTCCATGATATTCTTCTTCTTCTGCGTTCTCACTAGATTGGGATTTTGGATTCTCTAATAAAGGCAGCCGTCTGCCTCAGATTATCAGCCACGTCATACAGTTTGTCTTGAACGCTAGTGTAAGTGGGCCACCTCTTTCTTCTCAAGTCTGCATACTGGGGACAGTTCTGTAGGATATAATTCCTATGATTTCTGCTTCCCGTTTGTGCCGACCTCTTCCCGCAGTAAGTTTTGGCCACCCTCGTGATGGTAGGTATGACATTCTTACTGTGCGGCTAAATCTCTGAGGCAGATTGGCGACCGTAGAATCTGTTATCCCATTCCTAATTGTGAGGGGTCGTTGCACCATATTATGCGCCTTGCGACCTGGTGCATCCGCTTTCTGCAAGCATTTGTTTCGGGTTAGCGTTCCCTAGCGGACACGTGCATCCGATTTCATCCAAACCTCCTTAGTCGCCTCTTACGACATGCGTGGCAGGTAACAGTGGTTCTATTCTTTACACCCCAAATTTGGGCCCCGGTAACCACTCGGGCGTGTCCATGATATTAGTTAGTTTATTCCTTTCGTGCCAAACGCGACACATAGGGCAGAGGTTTTAGATCTCCATGTGATGCGGTTCTTGCTAGCAGTTGGAGATCTTGTATGGTTTTACATCTCAAGTTTACTTTCTTGTTGGGTTGTTCTTCGAAGAGTGCTCTTAGGTGTTCCACATTTTCTTTTCCCAACTGGTCTTAAGGACTTGTCGATTTAATCTCTTTTCGTCTGATCTAAGGACATGACCTAAATATGTCCACCGACGTTTCCTTATAATATTTGCTACAGTTTGTTGCTGAATGGGGTCAATATGTAATGTCCTAAAACAGAGCTGCATTTTAAAAACTGCGTGTATAGTATAGTCCTAACCTACTTAAACTGACAGGCCAATTTACTGACCTAAATATTGCCTTATGACGTCACAACTACCGGCCGACTATCACGATAATGAATATTGAACTAAACTAAGATAGGGAGACTAAATATGAGCGTATTTTACATTGTTTATATTTTACTCCTTGTACATACAATCGATAAATTGCAGGCCCTATGTAACGTATAATGGTACGAGAGATAATGTCATCGACGACTAGTTACACCAGTTAGATAATGCCATCGACGACTAGTTGATACTCAAGAAAAGCTAAACCACTTGTACACAACCTTCGTAGATTACTCATAATAAAATGTCAGGACAAAAAATGTAGATATCGCGAAGTTTTTATGAGAGCCAATATTTCAGGTGTCCACACTATGTTGTAGAAATCCCAGGTGAGAAAAGAGTTCCCATGTGAGAGTAGAATTGCCAGGTAAGAGTAGAATTCCCAGGTGAGAGTAGAATTCCCAGGTGAGAGTAGAATTCCCAGGTGAGAGTAGAATTCCCAGGTAAGAGTAGAATTCCCAGGTGAGAGTAGAATTCCCAGGTGAGAGCAGAATTCCCAGGTGAGAGTAGAATTCCCAGGTGAAAGTAGAATTTCCAGGTGAGAGATGAATTCCCAGGTGAAGGATTAATTCATATGTGAGAGTAGATATCCCAGGTGAGGTAGAATTCCAGGTGAGAAAAGAGTTCCCATGTGAGAGTAGAATTCCCAGGTAAGATTACAATTCCCAGGTGAGAGTAGAATTCCCAAGTGAGAGTAGAATTCCCAGGTGGGTGAGATGAATTTCCAGGTGAGAGTAGAATTCCCAGGTGAGAGATGAATTCATATGTGAGAGTAGATATCCCAGGTGAGAGTAGATATCCCAGGTGAGAGTATAATTTCCAGGTGAGAATATAATTCCAAGGTGAGAGTAGATGTCCCATGTGAGAATAGAATTGCCAGGTGAGAGTAGATGTCCCAGGTAAGATAGAGCGGGCACGGTTGGAATACCTAATAAACTCATCCAAAAGCAAGTGATATATTGAGATCTAGATAAGCAGGAAGGGGTTAGGGCAAGCAACATCTCGGGTTGACAGATAAATCGCTTCCAATACTCTCTTAAGATGTTTCTGAAAAGCTTCCATAGAGAGATCACGTGCTGGGAACACCTCACACAAAACTATCAAATGAGTGGGATGAGGTGAAAAACAACAATAAGTACCCACATACACGAGAATCGTAATAGGTACCCACATGCATGAGAATCGTTATAGGTACCCACATACATGAGAATCGTTATAGGTACCCACATACATGAGAATCGTTATAGGTACCCACATACACGAGAATCGTAATAGGTACCCACATACATGAGAATCGTTATAGGTACCCACATACATGAGAATCGTTATAGGTACCCACATACATGAGAATCGTTATAGGTACCCACATGCATGAGAATCGTTATAGGTACCCACATACACGAGAATCGTTATAGGTACCCACATACATGAGAATCGTTATAGGTACCCACATACATGAGAATCGTTATAGGTACCCACATGCATGAGAATCGTTATAGGTACCCACATACACGAGAATCGTTATAGGTACCCACATACATGAGAATCGTTATAGGTACCCACATACACGAGAATCGTAATAGGTACCCACATACACGAGAATCGTTATAGGTACCCACATGCATGAGAATCGTAATAGGTACCCACATACACGAGAATCGTTATAGGTACCCACATACACGAGAATCGTTATAGGTACCCACATACATGAGAATCGTAATAGGTACCCACATACACGAGAATCGTTATAGGTACCCACATACATGAGAATCGTTATAGGTACCCACATACACGAGAATCGTTATAGGTACCCACATACACGAGAATCGTTATAGGTACCCACATACATGAGAATCGTAATAGGTACCCACATGCATGAGAATCGTTATAGGTACCCACATACATGAGAATCGTTATAGGTACCCACATACATGAGAATCGTTATAGGTACCCACATACACGAGAATCGTAATAGGTACCCACATACATGAGAATCGTTATAGGTACCCACATACATGAGAATCGTTATAGGTACCCACATACATGAGAATCGTTATAGGTACCCACATGCATGAGAATCGTTATAGGTACCCACATACACGAGAATCGTTATAGGTACCCACATACATGAGAATCGTTATAGGTACCCACATACATGAGAATCGTTATAGGTACCCACATGCATGAGAATCGTTATAGGTACCCACATACACGAGAATCGTTATAGGTACCCACATACATGAGAATCGTTATAGGTACCCACATACACGAGAATCGTAATAGGTACCCACATACACGAGAATCGTTATAGGTACCCACATGCATGAGAATCGTAATAGGTACCCACATACACGAGAATCGTTATAGGTACCCACATACACGAGAATCGTTATAGGTACCCACATACATGAGAATCGTAATAGGTACCCACATACACGAGAATCGTTATAGGTACCCACATACATGAGAATCGTTATAGGTACCCACATACACGAGAATCGTTATAGGTACCCACATACATGAGAATCGTTATAGGTACCCACATGCATGAGAATCGTTATAGGTACCCACATGCATGAGAATCGTTTTACTTCTGAAGAACGGAGAAAACAAGCTGTCCGAAAAGACAGAAGACTCACAACCCACATGTCCAACTCTGATCATGTGTGCTTCACTTGTGATAGGGTTGAACTCTACGATCACATCCGTGTACAACAGAGAGTTGCAGCAACGCATCTCTCTCTCTCTCTCTCTCTCTCTCTCTCTCTTTCTCTCTCGGGCGCGAATATTCTTCACGGCCAATTTTATCATTCTTTTTTTATGGTAGATAATTGATCCTTTGACAAGAACGCTTGATCTACGTTTTGCGATTATGCGCCCATTGTGACTAGGCCCGCCCACCCGATTTCAGACAGCTGTTTATTTACTAGGGTAGCAGCCCTAGGAACGATCCATTCTGCCATATATTATGGCCCGGATCTACGCCCTTTCGATCAGCTGTTGCCGTATATTTGGGCTTTGTGATCTACGCCAGAGAGTGATTTTACACCGAACATGCCCTTTCTAACTGTGAGGTCGTTCCGGATAAAGAACATTTCACGGGGCTTGTGAGCTTTTCCTGGGACGGCGTCTTACTCGTATAACACACCGTATAAAGTGTCGGACTTCGCCATTGTTCGGATCTAGACAGCCTGTCAGATCTTTGCATTGTCGGCCTTACTTTACTGACCACTTTGAGTTTATTCCGGAGTAGGAACATTCTCAGCCTTCACTAGGTGCGTGTCAGCACGTGGCAATTTGCAGTTTCTACCCTGCATTTTACCTGGTCCCGGGAAACACCGGACTCAGGCCAAGCACAAATAATATAGAGGGTCGTTTCAATCGGCGCTAGCAACGCAACTGAGATTTTGCCTTCGCCAAATATCACCCGCCCAGTGTTCTTCCGGGGATGTTAGTTGTAAATGCAAACACTACCTTGCCCGGTTGTCCCAAGGAGGGCAGTCCCGTTAGGTATCACCCGCCTCAGTGCTTCCGGGGACGTTAGTTGTTATTTCAACAGTACCTTGCACGGTTGTCCCGGGAAGGGCAGTTTCGTTAGGCACTAAAACGCAACTTTAGAATTCGCGCTCGGCCAACCTTACCCAGTAAATGTATCTGCGCTAAGCCTTTGATACGGAGTCTATCGCAATCTTCCCATATATCGACAGGATACATCACCGCGTTTTCGAAGACACTTGCCGATACTTTTTTTCCTTATCTCGAGACTACCTGGACATGCAGCTCAAATCGAGCACAGGGCTCCAAGTTTCGCCCCATGTAGGCCCACGTCTATGCTTTATGATGCACCTCTCATCCCTACATGTTCGTCCTTTACCATCGACCGGGAGGCTGAAAATTGTGGTGCGACCGTGTGTTCACATTTTCCGTGCCACGAGACTGCCCTGACACGCAGCTTGGCTTGGGAGCAGGGCTCCAAGTTTCGCCTCATGTGGGCCCACTTCTCTACTCTGGATGCACCTCTCAACCCTTTAATTCGGTTAATTACTCCGGGGGAGTAAGCATTCGTTCGCAGACGACTCGTACACTGCTGTTTCTTGTTAGCAACTCGGACAAATTTTAACGTACATTCGGCCAAGAGAGTGCTTTTTGTTCGTAATTTTGTGAACCTGATGTCCTTTTCCGTGCTTGCACTGCTACCACTACCAGTAGCTCTCATTCGACCCCTGTGACCACTTGGCCAGACCGGAACCAAAGTCTGTTTCCAGGGTCCCCATGTGGAGGTGGGAACAGGGTCTTGATTAGTGCCCCTTCACTAACCCTGGCGCAGCGTTGTCTCCATGCGCATTTGACCCCCAACGCATGTCTGATGCTGCTGTCAGCATTACTTGCTAAGGCTATTAGTATTATAATATTTATCCTCATAGAGAGTGGTACTATTACAGACCGCTTCCTATTACAGTTCACTCCATGTCCCTGCCCACTTCCTGTTACAGTCCACTCCTTGTTATGGTTCATTCCTTAAGTAATTCGTAAAGTCGAAATAGGAATGGTGAGACGAAACAGAGTTGAGGTACTGGTTTAGACAAGGATCAAAGAAATCACCTTCATTTTCATCCCTGGGTATGCAACACAAAAGTTCATTCAAGAAATTCTGACGCTGTGATGTAAAACAGAATTCGAGAAAAGAATAAAGAGAAGAAGAATGCAAACTATTTTGGCCAGATAAGATCATGAAGCTATGGAAGCGTACAAAATACCCATCACTGGCAACCATATCAGAGAGAGAATATGGAGATGGCTTGGATCCGTCTGCGGAATATTACCAGAAACTTTGGCAAAGACATGCATTAGACCCTGTTTCCAACGTGGGGCATACGCCCCACAGGGGAATTTTCATCGTTTAGAGGGGCAATGGACTCGTTCGGAGTTTAACTAATGTTCATGATGTTGCAAAACCGATATACTGACTTTTGGATGTCTGTTTACAAAAACGACTGTTGCTTCACAATCACTTTACTGAAGTTTAAAAATCTTCAATAAACGGAAAGTACTTATATCTAGGTACATTTCTACCTCCTTTTAACAGCTTTGAAAGCGGGAACTCGTATGTTATTGTGTTAAAATCGAGTCATATAAAAAAAACTGTAATGTGTCCGTCATTTGCCAACCTTGTCATGAAGGCCAAAATGAGTTTATATAGTGCAATCTTGAGTATGTAATAGTATTGGACAGAGCCACGCATATCATATTTCCGCCATAGAAAGCAGGTCTGAAGTTTGATTTGGCTTGGAATGTTAGGTACGATGGGAAAAGAAACCAAGAAATATCAAGGTGGTTTGACTCAAATACAAGTTATGGGCCATTAGTCTGATTACCAGAGTAATGGATACTCACTGTACAGCTGGATTATACAGGTGTCCCTAGAGTACCATTTTGTAGTTGTATAGTTAACGAAGAAGCATTTATATATGAATTACAGTAGAATATCATGAGATCTTGTTTTCCATGTTTAGCGACAGATTGAGAAGGCGTGGTTGGGACATACATTTGTAGACAATAACAGAAGAATGCCGATAGTCGAAGTAAAATGAGTCTTTTCCAAAGGAGTAGCAGATGTGGGAAATCGCAGTCCTGAGAACAAAGTTTTGGAATAGTAAAGTAATAGAATATTCACCCATATATATATACACGATGGACTTTAAGAAGAAGGAATAATAGTGCAGATAGAGAGCCAAATACAGAACAGCTATGAGGTAGCTAGAATAAAAATAGAGAACTAGACACAGAAAAGCTAAAGTACAGGACTGTTAGGCCAGATTATGGAAAAAGCAGAAGAGAACCGAAGAGCTTCACGTAGAAGATATAACTATTGGAGGTTAGAATTTATCAGAGCTAATTAGAAGAGAACACCGCATACTTTTTCAGAAGAGCAGATTTGTCCACATAAATATGAGGATAAATATTATTAATGATTTATTGGTTTTTTTCTTCAAATAGTCATGCTATAATAATCGAATTTGCTTAAACGTATATCACCTGATGTGAAATATTATTATATTAATGTATTCCACATTAATGTCTTTTACGCCAACAATGCTTGACCAACGAATCAATGAAACGAGGTCGTCTTGAAGATCATTTGAAGGCGAAACATAGTGCTCATATTATGTCAGATTTGAATTACTTTCAAAATTTAAAGACAAATTTTGAAAAAAGAGCAACATTACAGTCCCTGTTTACTGCTCATACTGCAACTGTCAATCGTACTCTTGAGACTAGTTATCAAATTTCCTTACTCATTGCTAAGTTTGGAAAAAATCATACTATGGAAGAATTTAATCAAACCATCAATATCATCATTTCTTAAAACGGTTCTGGAAAAAGATGACCAAGAGGTGAAAGCTATACCACTCAGTAACAATACTGTTAGCAAAAAAATAGACGAAATGAGTGAAGATATTGAAATACAACTTGTTTAAAAGCTGAAAACAAGAAAATTCTCAGTGCAAATGGATGAATCAACATTGAGAGACAGTGTTGATAAGTAATATTGATAACTTACTCAAGATATATTGATAAAGGGGATTGTGCTGAAGAAATGTTGTTTTGTAAATCATTAGAAAGCACCCCTACCTCCAAAGATATATATAATAAGCTAAAAAATTACTTATATGTCAAAAAATATACCAATGAAAAATATAACATCTTGTGCCGCAGATGGTACTAATAATATGATAGACAAGGAAAATGGCTGCTTAAAATTGCTGAAAGATGAGAATCCAGAAATGCTTTTGTGCATTGTGTTATTCACAGGAAAATTTAGTAGCTAAGAATATTTCTCTGTTCTAAATAAAGTACTAAATTTAGTTATAAAGTGTATCAATGCTATTAAAGCTAATGTCAAATGTGAGCGTCTCTTCAAGCTATTTTGTTAAGAACAAAGAAAACCACGTGAGACTTTACTTCACACTGAAGTAAGATGGCTCTCGAAAGGGAACTGCGTGACAAGATATATGAAACTATTTGATACTCTTAGTGATTTTTTAAGCGACAAACCTGAAATAAAGTATCTCTTCTTTTCTTTGCGATCGATTTTTTGATGATTATACCGTTAGACGCGTTCCTATGATGAAATCGACTGTAGTCTAGAGCTCATCTCTAGTGCCATGTAGTTTTCAATGTAGTGTTGTGTTGTAGGGCCAGCATTCCTTTCTTGGGAGGACATACAGGGGCAGTCTTGCAGGACATGTTCTGTGGTTTGTTCAGCGGAGCCACAGGGGCACAGAGGGTTGGGGACAATCGCAGCCTGTGGAGGTGTTTGTTCAGTCTGTTATGACCTATCCTGAGTCGGAAGATGATAGTCTGTCCTTGTCGGTCAAGTGTGTGGTAGTCATCGTTGGATGGTGTAGGTTCTTTTCTAATGTCCATGATAGCTCTTTTTAAAATAAAGTATCTGTTAACGGTCGATAGTAAAGAATTTGTGAGTTACCTAACCGATATCCTTGAAAAACAAAATATATTAAATAACCACCTTCAAGGAAGAATAAAACTCTTGTTGATGGAAAAGCTAAGATAATTGGTTTATTACCTTTATTGAACTATGTCAGAAATATATTTGCAACAAACATTTTGAAGAGTTTCATTGGCTCCAGAAATGTGAAGTGACTGATACTGCTATACTGATACTTGTTATTGTCGATCATATGAAAATTCTATCGGCTGATTTAAAAGAAAGATTTTCTGATTTCAAACAAATTGATTGCAGTCAATGTTAGTGGATTTGTCTATTTCAAATATGCAGTATCAAGAAGAACTCGCAGATATGCAAAATGATGAGTCAGTTAAAACTTTATTTAATAGAAAAGGAGCGACGGCATGGCGTTGTGAGGAAACAGAAATCAAATATACAAATTCAACCAAATGTGCAAGAAAACTTATTACCATTTCTATCTTCATATTTATCTGAATGTGGTTTTAGTGCCATAACTGATTTGCTGCTAAAAAAAAAGAAATTGGTTGAATATAACACAATGGGAGACTTGAGACTGAAGCTAACTAAATTGGAACCTAGCATAAAATCTCTTTGCTGCATGTATCAAGCGCAAGGATCTCACTAAGTGTAAGTAATAAATAGTTACTAATAATTAAAATAATATAGAAAATATATCATTAAAATGATATCGTACTTGAATTTCTGTTCTCTATTATATGTTTTGAAAATTTACTTACAGTTTTTCCTAAACAATTTCCTAGTGATTTCTTCCTAAAACCTATCATTTAAGTTTCTTCAGTGAACAATTCAATTTTGGAAAATCAAATTTTTGTATATGTTACATAGGAAGGGGGCATACGAATTTTGAAAGGTTTTGGTGGGGCATGGCACAAAAAAGGTTGGGAAACACTGCATTAGACAGAGACAGCAGACGGAAAGAGGGCAGGGAGTCTACTAAGAGAAACCTGAAGGACAGTGGAATAGTTGATGAATGTGGACAAACATGTGATGTCGTAGACTTGGATATATTAGCAGAATGTCACCACAAACGTTGACAAAGACAACCATTAGATGGATACAGCAGACGGAAGAAAGGGATGAGTTGATCTAGAGAAACCTGGAGAAGGACGATAAAATAGTTCATGAATGTGGACAGACATGTGATGTCGTAGACTTGGATATATTAGCAGAATGTCACCACAAACGTTGACAACCATTAGATGGATACAGCAGACGGAAGAAAGGGATGAGTTGATCTAGAGAAACCTGGAGAAGGACGATAAAATAGTTGATGAATGTGGACAGACATGTGATGTCGTAGACTTGGATATATTAGCAGAATGTCACCACAAACTTGACAACCATTAGATGGAGACAGCAGACGGAAGAAGGGGATGAGTTGATCTAGAGAAACCTGGAGAAGGACGATAAAATAGTTGATGAATGTGGACAGACATGTGATGTCGTAGACTTGGATATATTAGCAGAATGTCACCACAAACTTGACAACCATTAGATGGAGACAGCAGACGGAAGAAGGGGATGAGTTGATCTAGAGAAACCTGGAGAAGGACGATAAAATAGTTGATGAATGTGGACAGACATGTGATGTCGTAGACTTGGATATATTAGCAGAATGTCACCACAAACGTTGACAACCATTAGATGGAGACAGCAGACGGAAGAAGGGGATGAGTTGATCTAGAGAAACCTGGAGAAGGACGATAAAATAGTTGATGAATGTGGACAGACATGTGATGTCGTAGACTTGGATATATTAGCAGAATGTCACCACAAACTTAACAACCATTAGATGGATACAGCAGACGGAAGAAGGGGATGAGTTGATCTAGAGAAACCTGGAGAAGGACGATAAAATAGTTGATGAATGTGGACAGACATGTGATGTCGTAGACTTGGATATATTAGCAGAATGTCACCACAAACGTTGACAAAGACAACCATTAGATGGAGACAGCAGACGGAAGAAGGGGATGAGTTGATCTAGAGAAACCTGGAGAAGGACGATAGAATAGTTGATGAATGTGGACAGACGTGTCGTAGACTTGGATATATTAGCAGAATGCCACCGAAAACGTTGACAACCATTAGATTTATACTGCCCGTGTGGTGCCGGGGCTCGCAAGGGAAGCAAAGAATAGTACCACTGCGACTTACAAGCCATGTCGTAAGAGGCGACTAATGTAGGGCCTAGGAAAACTAACCTAGTAAATAAAAAGCATCGCATAAATCGTATGTGCTGGTCTACTTGTAGGTGCATAACTGGCACAATCTACAGTCGCTCTTAGGCTCAGATCACATGCAAATCACAGAGTGGTTGACAAGTGGTCGATAGGGAGCATTCGAAGAAAAAGATTTATACAGCATATGAAAGGAGGCGACGAGTTGACTGAGAGAAACCTAGAGAATGACAGAGGACATTGATGTCGTGGGTTGGGTGAGAAAGAAACGGACACGAAGCAAGGACGTTCATTTGTGAATGTCTTATGTGTCAACTCTGATATGAATATGATATAGAGATATACGTAATATAAAATATCAAACAACGTGAACATTCGAGTTAATTTGGTTTGTATCTAGAAATAAAAAGCAGAATATGGCAGGCCAAAGCAGCTTTCCAGAAAATAAGAAACATTGTATGCAACAGGTCACTGTCAATTGAGGTCAGAATGAGAGTTATTCAGTGCTACATACAGCCAATCCTGACATATGGATGCGAGTCGTGGACAGTAAACAAACGGATAAAAAGTATCTGGGGGCCACGGAGATGTGGTCTTACAGACGAATGATGAGAATCCCACAGACTGCTAAATTGACAAATGTGGAGGTGTTGCCTGAGGCCAAGACACAGAAAAAGCTTATTATCAATATAAAAAAGACAATCATCATTTTTCGGACATGTAATGAGAAAGGGAGGCTTAGCGCACATTGTGACAACCGGTAAAATCGAGGGGAGACGAGACATAGAAAGACAGAGAGAAACAATTTTGGATAGCCTGACTTCATGGTACGGTAGAGCGTCAACATCTGAGTTGATAGCAAACACCAAAGACAGAGATTTGTGGAGATCCATGATCGCCTACGCGAGCCGGCATGGCACCTGAGGAGGATGATGATCTAGATACACCAGTACAGTCATTGTTTGTGTTGGTAGTTTAATATCGACAATGTGTAATCTGCCTTTCACGCCTTTCTGATACGAATTACACCATACAATTTATAGTTGGTGCAATAATTCTAAATATAATTGTACTATTCACCCACAACTACAATGGGCTAGCTTGTGTTTGTACTGATCCTGTAGTGACTAGGTATCCAAGGAGCAAAATAAACGTGAAAAAAGTGGTCTGTCATCTCCCTTAGACGCGCACAGAGGGCGCAAGTAGTTCTATTTCTAGAAAATGGCAGCGACCAGGCGACTACAGAAAGTAATTATTTCTTGTATATTATTATATTATATTCATCTCGTATAGTTATACGTTACTTAGTGACTGTAATCAATTTCTCTATACCCTGCGCAACTCTTTCAATCTCTTCTATGAAATTGAGTCCGTTATTTCTCTCCTATCGAAGTTCATTTCAGGGTTTCCTTAGGCTCGTCTATTATAGTTTTAGAGTAGAGTGCGGAGGGTAGGGCGTCCATTCTTTCTTTATTGAATCCTTTGCCTCCCACTTCAGTGTTATCTTTGTGATTCTTTGATCATTTCTATGCCTAACGTATCTTCTCTTTCTAATAACAGTTGGTAGTAATGGCTGACCAAATATTAAGGTGAATTCAGCTCATTTTATGTTCATTGTTTAGGTAAGTCTGATTCTTGGTACCCCGTCAGATGAGGCCGAGTTTCAAGTAAGTTTCAGTTTGTGAATCTCCTTGTGGCAAAGATGGTACCTCCAATTACCAAGGTTGTTAGTATGCATAACTCAGCCAGTCTTTCTCACTCATTGCGTTTATTCATATTTCTATAACTCTCTCCAATCCTACATTGTAAGACTAGACTACGGTACACTGCTAAAAATTACTAACCTTCCCATCCATAAATATAGTGTCCCGTCCATTATAAACGGTTATTACTATTTCATGTTTTTGGGAGTTTGATTTTAAGTCATTATTTTGACCATTCTCTGACATTCCAGAATCCAGTTGGACCAATTTTAGTGTATATTTTTGAACCAAGTAATGTACAAGTTGGGTTGCAAAGCGGCTTTCATCAGCATCTGTCATTGATGCAGTAGGTGCACTGTACAACACCAAGCACTGGTTTGTTTTACCAATATGGCTAAACCTTTCTGGCAAGTTTCTGCAGCTATAAAAATTACTTGTGGTGAGGTAGCTGGCTTCACACACAAGTCCTACTTTGTCATCCGTGGAATCGGCAGCAGCTTCAGAGTTGTTGTATATTTTACATTTGTATAATATGGTGGTGGTGTCTGTGGCTTAAGGGATAGTGACTCGGTTTTTAACCCGACGTTCTGAGTTCGAATCACGCCTGGGCAGTTTGTTGCAAATTGTTTCAAGTGGATTTTTATAAAAGGACGATGGCACCACCCATTCAGAAAGCAATGGCAAACTACTGAACGTAATAATGCCTAGAAAAATCACAAACAGTGTTAAAGAGCTGGGGTTGATTAGCAAAGTCCTGTAAGGGATATGCAATTAACTTAACTATAATATGGTATGAACAATGATGGTTATAATGATAAAAAAATGAAGTCAAATTATGAAATCTATTGTGAAATATGTCCATCATAACTAGTTTTATTAAGTAATTTCTTCAAACGCTCCATATCGGCCACTTGTTAACCACTGTGATTTGTATGTGATCTGAGCCTGAAAGCAATTGTACGTTGTGCCAGTTATTCGTCTACAAGTAGGCCAGCACATTTGATTTCTGTGACGCTTCTATTTACTAGGGTAGCTTCCTAGACCCTACCTCAGTCGCAATTTACGACATGCCTTGTAGGTCACAGTGTTACTATTCTTTGCGGACCCCGGCAACACACAGGTGATTAAGTAATATTATTTAAATTCTATCTTGATTCCCTCAAAATAAATTTCTCCAACACATTGTTACAAGTGATCAATCCGTAGATTCAGTGTTTACTGAGTAACAATAACAGTTAAACGAACAACAAAATTATAAGTACAGAATGAATCCCTTGGAGGTTAGTTCTTCACAAGACAAGGTTTCACTGAAAAGTTAGACATGTAATGCACTGATTGTTCATAATTACTTTGCTTTACTACCTGTACAGCTCAAACAATAGGACTTTAAATAAATATAGTGAAGTCAAAGGCAGTGAGAAATAATCATAAATTTGAGAACCCAATTGTTTTACAAAATGATATCATAGAGAAAGTATAGGCTTTTGTATTCCTGGAAAGTACAGTATCACAAGATGGAGACTCAGAAAATGATGTCATTGAAAAAATCAAGAAGGCAAGACAAACTTTTGCCATGATCAACAAAATCTGGAAAACAAAAGGACTAAATCTTAGAACAAAACTTAAAATATATAGAATTAATATACTGGGAGTGCTATTATACAGTAGTGAATGCTGGAAAATGACCTAACACATAATACACAAGTTGGAGACATCTTAATGTATAAGATGTCTAGAACTTGTACATTAACTCTTAAACGTTCATGGGTTTTTAAGTTTTTTTTGTTATTTTTGATGACATGCACTATTACTAGCAGTCATATAAATTCCTTGCATTGAAAATAGGCATGTTATATATGGTTGGAAAGCTAATTGAATGAGCTATCAAGATATGTGGTTTAAATATTAGTTTGATGTAATATGTGATATCTGTGATTTTTTTTGTGTAGTGCAAAACATAAATTATTTTACAAATTTCAAATAATTATACAGTCACAAAGAAGGAAAAAAATAAGCATGAAGTTCAACCTGAAAACTTTTATTATATTCATTTAGTATCTTCATTTGTACATAACATACCCAAAAATAAAGTTGTTTGGACAATATATAAGGCAGCAATCAGGAAATTTGTAATGTCTAACTATTTTAACTTTTTTGAAGAAAAAGTCAATAAATAAACCCTTCAAGAGAAAATGATGCAGAATTGGTCTAGTAAGCAGCCCATAAAGAACTAACACTTATATTATCATACATAAACATTTAATAGATATATAATTTCTAAATATTACAAGTAAAAGATATTATTGAACAAAAATATGAGTATGCAATGATATTTGATAGACAAAATAATCAGGAAAGTAATTATATGGCATCTTGCAAATAGACTCAAAGTGACCCAGGCACAGAATTTTCATCTGACCCAAGCACAGAATGCTCATCTAACAGGCAGTTTCTATTCGGATTAAAACAGAAACTTCTTTTACAAGATTGACAGATAACTTTTGTTCTCTTTTCAAGTTTATAAATTTTGTAACACGGACACAATTTTTGTTTTTCCGTAAATGCTGGAACAACTTTAGAAATTCCAAAAACAATGACAAAATACAGCAACGTTTTGACCAACAAGGCCTTTATCAATCACTCTACTGTAAAGTCTAACTGACTATATCTCTTCGGTCTGACCAGTTCCGGAATATGCTGATTATCCCGGCGATATTCCTGAAATAGTGTAAAAGAATTGACCCTAGCAATGTCCATAAAGTGATAAAAGAGAGTTTTCCAATATTTTGTTGTTTTACGAAGAGCATTATATTTTTCAATCATTTGATCTGACCTATCCACTCCCCCCATGTATTTATTATAATCTTTAATAACGATAGGCTGACTCTCCTGGATCTTCCGAAACTGGTCATCCGACTATGTTCTACAGGCAAAATGATCAAAATGATCTACTACTTACAGATTTATGCATAGTGCTGATTAAGTTAACTATTTTATTATCTTTCCATTGAACAAATCCCACATTACCTTTCCTAACCCATCTCATTTTCCCCCTATCAGTATTTCTATTAAATAATTTAGTATCTTTTAGTTCTTGAGGAAATCCCTTTCTATTTGCCAAAATAGTCCCACATGCTAAAGTCTTCACCTTTAATAAATCTACAAATAAATGAAAAGAAGTATAAAAATTATCCATAAAAATTTGATATCCTTGCTGGAAAATAGATTTATATCATTTATAAACAACATATCCCAATCCTTGAGTTGAGCGAGCTGCGTCTTTCCCTGTATAAACATCGAAATTATATGTGTATCCCGTTATTGAATCTGCAACCACCCATAATTTCATCCCCCACTTAGTTGACTTATCCTTGATGTACTGTCTAAACCCATATCTTTCCTTATTCTTAACCATTCTCTCATCTACACTAATACACTCATGCGGCTGCCAAAACTTTATACATTTCATCCTAAGAAAATCATGCACGAACCTAACTTTTTTTAGCTTGTCGTCAGCTCGCTCAGTTTCAGGATTGGAGATTTTCAAGAATGCTTGAATTATTTTGTATCTGCCCAGAGACATAAAAGCCCTGGCCCACAAACCATGAAATAGCTGCTTACTAGACCAATATAACCCTGCATTTGGAGCCTGTACCAGACTCATGTACATGAGCAGACCACAAAATTTTAAAAGTTCCTCTTGTTGTAGGTCTGCCCATGTTCCATATGATGGCTTGGTGTGCCCTGTTGCAGCTGCTTGTTGGTTTGTAAAATTGCAGATTTGCTGCAACAATTCTTTGCAAAAGTACAACTTGAAGAAACTTACTGTGGATTGTTTTAAAATGAAAAAAAACAACCATGTCATCATATTTGTGAAATTATTTTAGTGAAGATACATTGACTAGAAATTCAGATACATACCTGCAAGGCTAATTTATAATATGCATGGAAAAGCAGTTAAGACGATGTGAATGAAATGAACAAATAAGACAATGGGAATGAAAAGAACAAATAAGACAATGGGAATGAAAAGAACAAACATTTTACATACATTAAAATCAACTGTAACAATTATCAATCGCACCTGTTTCCATAGATAGATGAGGAAAAAACTCATACACTTCATTGTTTTAAAAAATTACTTACGTTGGGTAAGATACTTCCGATGGTCTTTTCTTGTAATGACATCTGGCAGATGCAAACCAGGATGTCTTTCTGGTAGAAAGGGGGGCAATATATCCTTTGGACCATTGTCTGGGCTGTCATAAGACTGGTCACCTCCATCAGGGCTTGACAAACAAAAGAAAACAAATTTAATTTTTAGCACAAAGGAATATATAAATAATTGTAAAATTCAGACAGACATTCAGACTCTAGGAACACTGCACCAAATTAGAAAATCACAAAAACGTTGAGAAAAGCAACATATAATATCTACAATAGCGTAAATGAGACATCTCAAGAACATTGTATCACTAACAACAAAATATTGCTGGTCATGGCAACCAGTCGCTAGGGATAGTAAAAGATGAATAACTTATTTTTTCTAACATTTAAAAAAATATAACGCATCAATATTGCTAATTTATTTAACAAGACAACAAATTATTGTCACAGAATCCACCATAGCCCCCATAGTTAGTCTTTCCTCTTGGGCCTGTGGGCGGCGCAGAGGTCATAGCTCTCCATGTCTCGCGGTTCGCTGCTATCTGTTTTAGGTCTTTAATGTTTACTAGGCCCATCGTTGAGCCTTCTCTGATGATGGTTCTACGCAGAGTCTCTCTTGGTCTTCCTCATTTTCTTTTCCTTCTGGTGTCCATATGAGGGATTGGTAATGGAGTCTTCTCTCATCCATTCTAAGTGTGTGGCTGATGTAGTTCCAGGGCGCTTTCTTATAAAATTTGATACATTTTCTTGCTTGGTCTCTTGTTTTATTTGTGTATTAGGTCTGAAATCTAACCATTTAAGGTTCAGTATTCTTCTAAGACATCTATTCTCAAAGTTATCTAATTTTCTTTCTAGAGCTTTTGTTGCTTTCCAACTCTCGCATCCATAAGTTAATATCCATAGGTTTCAGTTTCACATTGGTAAGTCTAATGGCGAAAGTGTAAACTCTTACCTGTTCAATGTTACGATGTTTGGTGATAGTGGTGCTATATTTTCGATCTCCTCTTCAGATGTGCCATCTTCTGATGTTGAACTAATTGTAGAATCACTGCTGTCTTCATCAGGACAGTGATCTGAGCCATTAGATGTCATTTTATGAGCTAAATTGTGTTTTTAGTAGGAGCAAGTCAAAACGACATCAGTACAGATTTTCCAAAATGACGAGTGGACGGAAATTCGTGTGAAAAAAAGCATGCTTTTATCAACAAGATTAGACATCTTAAAAATAAATAATAAATTTAAAAAAAATTTTATTATGGTAAAATCATATGTTTTGCATTATAAAACATATATTATATGCCTTTAAATGCATAAATAATACACAAAAAACGAATAGTTCCGGAGTCACATAGCATCTCATTTATAAATGAGATTTTCTTAGTACCCGAACCGTACAGGGTTAAGATGTCTCAATAACTTGTACATTGTTAATGTATAAGACAAAGATGAATGGAATTATATGTCTGTCCCAATTGTTTGGAGATATCTGGACATCCTACGGACTTGAAATTTGGCAAGAAGGTAGCTTTCAGAGATACGAAGAGGGAAAAATTATCAAACTTACCTATTTGTTCCTTTCTATAACCATATTCTCAACTTAATGCACATAGTCATTCTGCATATAAATCACCGAAAGTGTCTTTCCATGTTTTCACAACATTCCCGTAACATGATCATGTTGTTATTTGGCAAACGCGTAATCACAAAGTACGGTAGTTTTACAAAATACAATAACAATACTTTGCGTTTCGACCAACAAGGCCTTTATCAAGCAAACGATACAACAAAGTGACGAATGTTACAGCACACTACATACAGACTTTGACAAAGATTATTATTTTCCGCTCAAGTCCTTAATGCTATGATAACGTCACTATTATTATAACGTATTTTAAACATATTTATTTATAAGTCTGTAGGGTAGTTGATAGCGTGTCTGCCTACATTGCAGTAGACGTGCGCTACATGCGCTCAATTCACGCGCGGCGAATTTTTTTAACACGTTGATAAGTTAATAATCTGAATAAATTTAATTTGCCAATTGTTATTTTTCAACTTCCGTGGGAATTCAATTGTATCAGGTTTTACTGACAATTGGAATGAGGGACATTAATCTTATGTGGCCAACCGACAAAGTTTTCAAAACTTTCATGGAGACAAAGCGTCCTGTTTTTAATGGGGAAGAAGCCGACTTTAAGGCAACGGGGCATGTTTCTTTAAGAGACTTTACAAATAGATTGAAACTAAATTCTCCATGCGAAGAATGGGTAAAACTGCTAGTTTCAGAATATTTGAGAAGAATTCTGCAAATTTTCTGGCCAAATACCATAACATATGAGGAACTTTTGAAATGAACAGACTGTGCATCCTTGGAGACCATCATTAAGAGACGAAGATGGAGGTGGTTTGGACATGTATGTCATATGCCAGTGGGGGCATTGGCTAGGACAGCTCTCAGATAGACAGCGGATGGTAAGAGAAGGCCTGGACGTCCAAAGGAAACATGGAGAGAGAGTTGAAGGAGTGTGGCCTGATGTGGGAGATGGTTGGTAGAAAGGCAGCAGAACGACAACAGTGGAAGTCTCTTGTGGAAGCCTTATTTGTCAATCGGGACATGAAGAGGATATAGATAGACTACCTGTACAATTAAATATGCGATCATCATTTTGCTACATATGAACTGACTTAACGTCTACTGAGTGGTTAGAATGCAAAATAATCAGATAACAGTATCATTGTGAGTTTATCCATACTGATGGGGGTAACAGTCGGTATCCACATCTTAGTTATTGGAGGTTTAAAGCTGAAGCATTGACTTCATGGCACGGGTTTGAACTCCTAGGTTCTCTCCGCAGAAATGGCACGTCACCTGCTGAGAGTGTTGCACAATCTCCAGCAACGATCCTAGGGGTCTCTGGAAAAATCTGAGTTAATGAATTAGCAAATACTTGTACTTGCTCAGTCACATCAGTGAAAAAAGGCTACTGAAATGAGTGTGTTAGATTAGAAGTAAATTATCAGCCACAAGAACAACAAAATAGCAAGTTCAGATTCACAAACAACAGAATTAATTGACACATTAAGAAATGTATCAATATTGTAGAAAATAAATACCACCATAATCGATAGAGATTTCCGACAATATTTATTGAATAAACATGAACAGTTGACAAATGTTTTATTTTGTTCACATTTTTGAGAGTACACTTTGACACTGTATAATGCAGAAGAATTAAGGCCACTTGCTCGATAACTTTATATATAGAACAGGATTATCAGATAGACAACAAATGTATGTCTTTGGTGATCAAAACTTGAGACTTCCAAATGTATTCTTTTTAAAAATTCTTCTTCACCCTTCGCCCCTAGGAAAGCAAAGGTCCGCAACCAAGCCCGCCTATCCAAGGTCATCTTTTCCAGATCTCTCCACTCCCCATTTTCTTGTATTCCATCTCCAACTCCCGTCTCCAGGTGTTCCTGGGTCTTCCCCTACCTCTTTGCCCTGGGGTTCCATCGTCTTGTGATGCTGTTGGGGGTTTCCTCAGCGTGTGTGTCCTATCCATCGCCACCTTCTGCTCCTTATCACTTGTTCCACCTGTCGTAGTCCTGTCATACATGCACATGGAGTATCCTGCGCAGGCATCTATTGATGAATGTCTGCAACCTTTTTGGTGTTCCCTTTAGTTGTTCTCCATGCTCATAGATATGACAGCTCCATATAGAAGGACAACCTTGACATTTGAGTTAAATATCATTATCTTAATTTTATTCCTGATCATTCTTGAACTCCATATGTTCTTCAGAATGGCAAATGCTGATCTTGCCTTTTGTATTCTAACCCTATTGTCTTCATCTGTGCCACCTTGAATGTTGATAACACTTCCCATACATGTAAATGTGTCCACCTCCTTTAATGGTGATCCTCTCAGTATGATCGGGCCTCTGTAATTAGAATTTAATCTCATGATCTTTGTTTTTCCCCATGAATAGTCAGACCCAGTTGTTGTGAGATTGTTTCCAGTTTAGTTGTTTTCTCTTGCATCTGTTGATGGCTGTGGGAGAGGAGTGCCAGATTGTCTGCAAAAACCAAATCCTCCAATTAACTCATCATGGTCCACTGAATTCCATTTCTCCCCCTGGCCATTGTTGATCTCATCCAGTCCATAGCCAGCAAGAAAAGGAAGGGTGATAAAAAGCAACCCTGTCGCACACAAGTCTTTATTTCAAAGGCCTCTGTCAGTTTTCCTTCATGCAGTTCCCCCACCCCCATTGTCTTCTCATACATTTTCTTTATTTGGTTGGTTAGCTTCTGGGAGGGCACCATAATGCCGTAGCAGTTTCCAGAGTGTTTCTCTTTCTAGGCTATCAAATGCCTTTTCATAATCAACAAAGTTGATATAGAGGGATGCTCTCCACTCTCTGCTATGATATGCAGCGTTGATGTTTGATCTGTTTTGCCTGTTCATCTCTTAGTACTGCATCTGTAACTTTCTTGAGTCTCTCTAGGATGATTCGGCTTAGTATTTTACCTGGTACAGACTCTCTTTTTTTAATGTTCACTATGTATTCTTTTTGGCATCGATTGGGTAGAAAATAGTCAACTAGAAGATTTGGATTTTGCAGATGATATTGCCTTGTTAAGTAGAAACAACCAAGATATGCAAAGAAAAACAGACAACTTGTCATCTATAGCATCAAAAGTTGGACTGCAGATAAGCTATGAAAAAACAAATATAATTAAGTCACCTATGGCAAGTAATGCATATATCACACTGGTATCTAAAATGATAAAAATAACAGAGCAGTTCACCTATTTGGATAGCAATTTTGATTGCACAGGAAATGTTAAAAAGAAATTATGATACGAATTGGCAAAGCAACATCAGCTTTTAAAAGTCTAAATAAAATATGGAACTGCAAGTTATATAGTATTAAAACTAAATTACGAATTTTCAATTCAAATGTTGTATCAATCCTAACATATGCCAGAGAGTTGGAAAATGACTAAAGATATAGAAAGCAAGTTGAATGCATTTGAAAATAGATATCTGCGAAAAATAATGAATATAAAATGGAATGAATTCAGGAGAAGTGATGAAATCAGAGACATGTCTGGTCAACCACTAGTGACAACTGTTATAAGAAAGAGAAGATGGAGATATGTTGGACACACCTTGAGGAGAAATGATCAACGAATATCAAAGCAGGCATTGAAGTGGGATGCAAAGGGTTCAAGAAGAGAGGTCGACCTAAGGAGACCCTGAAGTGAACTTTGCTGAGAGAGGCAGGAAATATCGGTCTCAGTTCCATGGAGGAGATTGAGCGAGTTGCCCAGGATAGAGCGGTATGGAGAAATTACTTGCAGGCCCTATGTAAGCAGTATACGATCGAGAGGAATTATTATTATTTTATTATTATGTATTCTTTTAAAAAAAATGTTGATGACTTTCTTTCAGGAGCTGGGGGATCTCAAATCTGCAACCTCAGTACTTAAGAAATCTTTCAGAGACATTTGTGTTGATGAATCTAATATACTATTGTGGTATGGATTAATAGTTCCGGTTGGTAATAATGTTTTATTATACTATTTATTACTTTTATTATTGAATATCAAGGGTGAGGAGTACAACATGAAAATAAATATAATAAAGACAGAGACAATGGCAATAAGTAGACAATAACTCCAGAATGTAGAAATAAAACAAACAATCGAGGAGCAATGATACTTAGGAGCAATTTTCATAGCAGATGGAAGTATCGATAGCGAAATCAGCAATCGTTGCACAAAATCTAACCAAGTACTGGGACAGTTAACACCACTGTTGTTACATAAAGAGATACCGCTAACCAGGTAATGGGACAGTTAACACCACTGTTGTCACACAAAGAGATACCGCTAACCAGGTACTGGGACAGTTAACACCACTGTTGTTACATAAAGAGATACCGCTAACCAGGTACTGGGACAGTTAACACCACTGTTGTCACACAAAGAGATAGCGCTAACAACTAAAGCAAATCTCATCAGAACAATTTTCTGACCAACACTATGTTGCCAGTGTAAACATGGCCAGTAACAACAGCTAATGAGCGGAAAATCATAATGACAGAGATGAGTTGTCTTAGAGAGCTGCAGGTGTGACAATAAGAGACAAAATTAGAAATGAAGAAATCAGAAAACTAGATGTGAAACCAGTCATGCAATTCATAAAAGAACAACGGATTAAATGGTTTGGACACCTGATAAGAATGCCCTGATATCGCCTACCACAGAGAGCCACACAGAAAAGTATAACGAGTACAAAGCAAGAAGAAGACCACACAAAAGATGGAGCGACAGCATCAAGAGCAGCCTTACAAAAATGAATATCAGCATTCAAAGTGCCTTAAACAAGCACACACAAGATCACTACGTCATCCACTCCCCACCACCCCACCCCAAACACTCTATAAAGAAGTAAATCGTGGAAGAGAAGAAGTTATTGAATATTGGCTACAGAATACTATTTATTACTTTTGTTATTGAATATTAGCTACCGAATACTATTTATTACTTTTGTATCTGAAGTTTTTGTTTGGTTTAAAAATAATACCGAAAGGTAAAGTTGCAGCCAAGCACTAGGTAATGTGGTATAAGTGGTAAGGACACATAGATTGATGACATCACATCAAACAGCTCGACAAGATGAGCATTAACACAGTTATGATGGTTTTCAACAACAGTAAACAGAATGCTGTAGTACCTAAAGATTGACTCCATAGCTATTTACCACCACTCACACTCGTGTGGTGCCGGAGCCCACAAGGGAAGCAAAGAATAGTACCACTCCGACCGACAAGGCAGGTCATTAGAGGCGACTGGTGTAGGACCTAGGGAAGCTACCCAGGTAAATAAATAGCATAGCAGAAAACGGATGTGTTGGCCTACTTGAAGGCGTATAACTGGCACAACGTACAATCGCTTTTATGCTCTGATCACATAGAAATCACAGTGGTTAACAAGTGGTCGATATGGAGCGTTAGAAGAAGAAGAAGAAGACCACCACTCAGCATCTACAGCATACTCAATTTGCAAAATATATGAGATGAAATAATTGGAGAAGATAGCATTCAGATAGGTAATATGTCAACTGGTGTCAGACCACATCCATTCGGATATACCCTGAGTAGCTACAGACCACGCCCGATTGATTACCTGGGCCCGGGTGTAAAGAATAGAACCACTGTTACCTGCCACGCATATCGTAAGAGGCGACTAAGGAGGTTTGGCTGAAATCGGATGCATGTGTCCTAAATGTGTAGAAGTCTTTGCGTTTAGGGCCTACCAAACCAATGTGCAACGTATACACGTTCTGGCAAAGATCAATCATATCACAAAGAGTGATTAAAATTGATCGTAAAGAATGAACGCAAAGAAGGAGAAGAAGCTACCGACCAATGAAAGAGATTTGAGATAATGCTGGCACGTTTGTTTATGATATTTACAAGTGCTTCCAATCCAAGCAAGAGACTGTTGTTGTGGTGATTGACTTGGACCTTGCGTATAACAAAGTGGACTTTTCAAATGATACTGTTAAAATATGTGAAACACTTACAAACTGCTGCTTCTTTGACCTAGAGTACTGTTGCACTACTTTTAGGAATGTGTACTTCAGACTCTCCACACTTATACCTGCAATTACCATAAGGTTTCGCGCAGTGGTTGCCGGGCCCAAATTTGGGGTGTAAGAAATGGGCCTGCCACGCATGTCGCAAGAGGCCACTAAGGAGGTTTGGCTGAAATCGGATGCACATGTCCTAAACATGTAGAAGTCTATGCGTTTAGGGGCCTACTAAACCAATGTACAACATATACACGTTCTTGGCAAAGATCAAACATATCCCAAAGAGTGATTCAAATTGGTTGTAAAGAACAAACGCAAAGAAAGAAGAAGACCATAAGATTCACCGTTATCACCTGTGTTGTTCATTTACACAGCAAATTTATACAGAGTGAATTTCAGATGCGCTGCAAAGAGTGCAATGTCCTATAAAGGATACGCACCTTGATGATGATCCTCAAAATAGCAGGATGGGGATCGCGAGAGAGAGAAAATATCAGGATCACAATGTGGATCATGTTAAGAATGAAGGCATGAGTATATTCCTTGGCTGCACTAGAGACACTCTCATTGTGAAAATGAGATATATGCTTGGCATTCTGTCTATGTTCCCGTTATGCTATCACGAAAATCAAGCATATGTGTGGGTCCCATATCCGAGACATCCACTCCCCAAGAATACTGATATTCATCATCATCAAGTAGCATGTCTCTTCTGGAACTTGGCTCCCATGACAGCAACCCTGAAAAACTCTATTCTGTGCAAGTTAACAGACGTCTGCAGCAGTCATTCTCAGATGGTCAATGATATCTCTCACCATTCCCTCCAACATGATTTTCTCTAGGTGCTTATGCCATTTGATGTGTCCGAAATATTTAATTTTCCTTGATTTTAGGCTCCTTAATAGTCAACTCTCATATCAAGCTGTTGCAGAACAGCAACATTTGTTCTTTTTTTAATGATACTACAATCATGATAATCAAATGCGGCATGTCGTTGATGGCCCAAGCTGAAAGAACAATTGATCAGGGAAAGAATAGATGCACATAGATTGTAGCGTAACCAACTTTGACAACGGTATTATTACTTTTGGAAGAGAATGTCGAGATTGGTTCAATATGAATACTGAACTCACAATTAAGCAGTTGATAACAGATAATGCAAGTGATGATGATACGGTTGTTGTTTATACCGATACGTCTGTGCATCAGGTGAGAAATTAGTAACTGTGTTTCTTAGCTAGCACAGTAGGTTTGTTGTAGAGGGAAGTGAAGCATACAGGACAACCACACGAGGACACTAGATTGTAGGAGCTGGGTTTGAAGATTGGAGTAGCAAGAAAAGAACAGCATAACAGGTATGAGTAGGCTCATCAATGAAAATCGAACTGGTACTGACAGTCGTTGGACGCTGTTAGAGATATTGCGAAGAAGATCGGAGCACCTATGGACATGTCCGCAGTGCAATGAAGATATTCCAAACTGAAACTAGGACACTAAAATTGACGTTGAATCCATCCAGCGATTTAAGGAGTTTGGAATTACATGATGTAAAAGTAGAGCTGGATGCTTTTGGCGCAGACAGAGGACTGTAACCAGCGAGCCACAAGAACCATCAGTAAGCATACCTTTCACCACATGTTGAGGGGAAACTGAGCACTTATGGGTCTGCCCGGAGTGCTGTGATGTCAGTTCAATAACCAATAAGTAATCTGATTAGCTCCTGTAACTTCACCAAATATTTACTTGAATGCATTCAGTTCAACAGTATTTCTAGTTGTCAAATTAGCTCCTGTAGCTTCACCAAATATTTACTAGGATGCATTCAGTTCAACAGTATTTCTAGTTGTCAAATTAGTGCCTGTAACTTCACCAAATATTTACTAGGATGCATTCAGTTCAACAGTATTTCTAGTTGTCAAATTAGCTCCTGTAGCTTCACCAAATATTTACTAGGATGCATTCAGTTCAACAGTATTTCTAGTTGTCAAATTAGCTCCTGTAACTTCACCAAATATTTACTAGGATGCATTCAGTTCAACAGTATTTCTAGTTGTCAAATTAGCTCCTGTAACTTCACCAAATATTTACTAGGATGCATTCAGTTCAACAGTATTTCTAGTTGTCAAATTAGCTCCTGTAACTTCACCAAATATTTACTAGGATGCATTCAGTTCAACAGTATTTCTAGTTGTCAAATTAGCTCCTGTAACTTCACCAAATATTTACTAGGATGCATTCAGTTCAACAGTATTTCTAGTTGTCAAATTAGCTCCTGTAGCTTCACCAAATATTTACTAGGATGCATTCAGTTCAACAGTATTTCTAGTTGTCAAATTAGCTCCTGTAGTCTCACCAAATATTTACTAGGATGCATTCAGTTCAACAGTATTTCTAATTGTCAAATTAGCTCCTGTAGTCTCACCAAATATTTACTAGGATGCATTCAGTTCAACTGTATTTCTAATTGTCAAATTAGCTTCACCAAATATTTACTAGGATGCATTCAGTTCAACAGTATTTCTAGTTGTCAAATTAGCTCCTGTAGCTTCACCAAATATTTACTAGGATGCATTCAGTTCAACAGTATTTCTAGTTGTCAAATTAGCTCCTTTAACTTCACCAAATATTTACTAGGATGCATTCAGTTCAACAGTATTTCTAGTTGTCAAATTAGCTCCTTTAACTTCACCAAATATTTACTAGGATGCATTCAGTTCAACTGTATTTCTAATTGTCAAATTAGCTCCTGTAGCTTCACCAAATATTTACTAGGATGCATTCAGTTCAACAGTATTTCTAGTTGTCAAATTAGCTCCTGTAGCATCACCAAATATTTACTAGGATGCATTCAGTTCAACAGTATTTCTAGTTGTCAAATTAGCTCCTGTAACTTCACCAAATATTTACTAGGATGCATTCAGTTCAACAGTATTTCTAGTTGTCAAATTAGCTCCTGTAGCTTCACCAAATATTTACTAGGATGCATTCAGTTCAACAGTATTTCTAGTTGTCAAATTAGCTCCTGTAGTCTCACCAAATATTTACTAGGATGCATTCAGTTCAACAGTATTTCTAATTGTCAAATTAGCTCCTGTAGTCTCACCAAATATTTACTAGGATGCATTCAGTTCAACTGTATTTCTAATTGTCAAATTAGTGCTTGTAACTTCACCAAATATTTACTAGGATGCATTCAGTTCAACAGTATTTCTAGTTGTCAAATTAGCTCCTGTAACTTCACCAAATATTTACTAGGATGCATTCAGTTCAACAGTATTTCTAATTGTCAAATTAGCTCCTGTAGCTTCACCAAATATTTACTAGGATGCATTCAGTTCAACATTATTTCTAGTTGTCAAATTAGCTCTTTTAACTTCACCAAATATTTACTAGGATGCATTCAGTTCAACAGTATTTCTAGTTGTCAAATTAGCTCCTGTAACTTCACCAAATATTTACTAGGATGCATTCAGTTCAACAGTATTTCTAGTTGTCAAATTAGCTCCTGTAACTTCACCAAATATTTACTAGGATGCATTCAGTTCAACAGTATTTCTAGTTGTCAAATTAGCTCCTGTAGCTTCACCAAATATTTACTAGGATGCATTCAGTTCAACAGTATTTCTAGTTGTCAAATTAGCTCCTGTAACTTCACCAAATATTTACTAGGATGCATTCAGTTCAACAGTATTTCTAGTTGTCAAATTAGCTCCTGTAGCTTCACCAAATATTTACTAGGATGCATTCAGTTCAACAGTATTTCTAGTTGTCAAATTAGCTCCTGTAGTCTCACCAAATATTTACTAGGATGCATTCAGTTCAACAGTATTTCTAATTGTCAAATTAGCTCCTGTAGTCTCACCAAATATTTACTAGGATGCATTCAGTTCAACTGTATTTCTAATTGTCAAATTAGTGCTTGTAACTTCACCAAATATTTACTAGGATGCATTCAGTTCAACAGTATTTCTAGTTGTCAAATTAGCTCCTGTAACTTCACCAAATATTTACTAGGATGCATTCAGTTCAACAGTATTTCTAATTGTCAAATTAGCTCCTGTAGCTTCACCAAATATTTACTAGGATGCATTCAGTTCAACATTATTTCTAGTTGTCAAATTAGCTCTTTTAACTTCACCAAATATTTACTAGGATGCATTCAGTTCAACAGTATTTCTAGTTGTCAAATTAGCTCCTGTAACTTCACCAAATATTTACTAGGATGCATTCAGTTCAACAGTATTTCTAGTTGTCAAATTAGCTCCTGTAACTTCACCAAATATTTACTAGGATGCATTCAGTTCAACAGTATTTCTAGTTGTCAAATTAGCTCCTGTAGCTTCACCAAATATTTACTAGGATGCATTCAGTTCAACAGTATTTCTAGTTGTCAAATTAGTGCCTGTAACTTCACCAAATATTTACTAGGATGCATTCAGTTCAACAGTATTTCTAGTTGTCAAATTAGCTCCTGTAACTTCACCAAATATTTACTATGATGCATTCAGTTCAACAGTATTTCTAGTTGTCAAATTAGCTCCTGTAGCTTCACCAAATATTTACTAGGATGCATTCAGTTCAACAGTATTTCTAGTTGTCAAATAAGCTCCTGTAGTCTCACCAAATATTAACTAGGATGCATTCAGTTCAACAGTATTTCTAATTGTCAAATTAGCTCCTGTAGTCTCACCAAATATTTACTAGGATGCATTCAGTTCAACAGTATTTCTAGTTGTCAAATTAGCTCCTGTAACTTCACCAAATATTTACTAGGATGCATTCAGTTCAACAGTATTTCTAGTTGTCAAATTAGCTCCTGTAGCTTCACCAAATATTTACTAGGATGCATTCAGTTCAACAGTATTTCTAGTTGTCAAATTAGCTCCTGTAGTCTCACCAAATATTTACTAGGATGCATTCAGTTCAACAGTATTTCTAATTGTCAAATTAGCTCCTGTAGTCTCACCAAATATTTACTAGGATGCATTCAGTTCAACAGTATTTCTAGTTGTCAAATTAGCTCCTGTAGTCTCACCAAATATTTACTAGGATGCATTCAGTTCAACTGTATTTCTAATTGTCAAATTAGTGCTTGTAACTTCACCAAATATTTACTAGGATGCATTCAGTTCAACAGTATTTCTAGTTGTCAAATTAGCTCCTGTAACTTCACCAAATATTTACTAGGATGCATTCAGTTCAACAGTATTTCTAATTGTCAAATTAGCTCCTGTAGCTTCACCAAATATTTACTAGGATGCATTCAGTTCAACAGTATTTCTAGTTGTCAAATTAGCTCCTGTAACTTCACCAAATATTTACTAGGATGCATTCAGTTCAACAGTATTTCTAGTTGTCAAATTAGCTCCTGTAACTTCACCAAATATTTACTAGGATGCATTCAGTTCAACAGTATTTCTAGTTGTCAAATTAGCTCCTGTAGCTTCACCAAATATTTACTAGGATGCATTCAGTTCAACAGTATTTCTAGTTGTCAAATTAGTGCCTGTAACTTCACCAAATATTTACTAGGATGCATTCAGTTCAACAGTATTTCTAGTTGTCAAATTAGCTCCTGTAGCTTCACCAAATATTTACTAGGATGCATTCATTTCAACAGTATTTCTAGTTGTCAAATTAGCTCCTTTAATTTCACCAAATATTTACTAGGATGCATTCAGTTCAACAGTATTTCTAGTTGTCAAATTAGCTCCTGTAGCTTCACCAAATATTTACTAGGATGCATTCATTTCAACAGTATTTCTAGTTGTCAAATTAGCTCCTGTAGTCTCACCAAATATTTACTAGGATGCATTCAGTTCAACAGTATTTCTAGTTGTCAAATTAGCTCCTGTAGTCTCACCAAATGTATATGTCTGTATACTAAACAGAACATTTCATACAACAATATTTATAAATGAACTTGTACAAATTATATATACACTTTACTATACAATTAAAGTACAGTTAAATGTACTGTCAGTTTTATGGCTGATTTAAGAAATTAATGCTGAACTTTGTGTGTTACCTTTCTTTTTCATCTTCAGGAAAATGCTCCATACAACAAAGGAGCTTTCAAAATAGAAATATCTTTTCCAGCAGAATACCCATTTAAACCACCAAAAGTGGTATTCAAAACCAAAATCTACCATCCAAATGTGGATGAGAAAGGGCAGGTGTGCCTACCTATTATAAATGCTGAGAACTGGAAACCTGCCACAAAAACTGACCAAGGTTTGTATCCATCTCACATTAAGTAGTAGTTCATGATTTTCTTTTTACTTGCTGGCTCTCCCTTTACTCTGGAAGGGAGAGGTCTGGTGGAATGGATTACAGCGCTGCTCCCATGCGGGAGACCTGAGTTCAATCCACAGTACGGCCTAAGGTGTTTTTTTCTATCGGGACATAAATAAAATCCTAGCCTGAATAGTTACGCTGCGGCTGCTCTAGCCATGCGGCCATTAAATTCTACAGGCACATTCTGCCCCAAAATTCTTGCACTCGTGGATCAGCTCTCCCATCCAGGGGATATAATTATCTACACTGATGGCTCTGTCAGGCGGGGAACCAGGTCATCGTGAGCTTATTCAGCACAACGAAACGGTAGCTCACTTCATGAGGACTGCGGCACTTTCGAGACAACAACATCGAGCATGACTATAGAGATCACCACTGCCTCCAGGGCTCTCTCATGGGTGGCTGAGCAACAGGTAACCCACACGATTACCCTATCAGACTCGATATATATATTCTTCAAAGGGTTGAATCTGGAAGTCTGTGCTTGGAAGGAGTGGACAGCATTCGGAGGTCACATCTCAAGAAAATGACTTTGCTGGCGTGCAGGGTAATGAGCTTGCCGATTTTTTTGCAAACAATGCTCCGATTCAAGCGGGAAGAAGTATGGACAGAGCCGACGTCATAAATGCGGTGCGCTATCATTTATGTGATATGGGCGAGTCTCAGGCACTGGAACGAGTCTGAAAATTAGGAGTTAAGTTTGGACATGCCAGACAGTGTAATCTTCGTGGTAGAGTGAGAAGGTATACTAATCAACTTCTCATGGGATACGGTGAGCAAATGGACTTTGGGGCAGCAGCGGAGGACAGAGCACAAATGGGTGTGCCATGATGTCAATCGCATAACATAACTGCCAAGAAAGTGGTATTAATGCAGTAACGCTTTTGTTTAATATGGGGAGGTCATTGAGAGAGAATGCTATGTAATTCAATCGGATGTTTTCTTCTGCACCATGATATGTTATAGAACATCAGCACTGGATACTATACTTAATGCTATATCATCTACACAATCCACATCTTCCAGTTAACTATTTTCTACCCAAGCGATGCCAGTTGTACTCCTGCAACGTTTCTCATCACCCAGTCAAGGGCCACTCCAAACAATAGTGGAGATAAAATACACCATTACTTTACTCTGATTTCAACCATAAACCAGTCGCTGTGGCCATCATCAGTGCGGATTGCACACTGCGATTCATCATAGTAGCTCTTGATAATGTTTATTATTTTAGCTCGTATTCCATAGCATCTCAGAATATTTCACAGGGAGATTCTGTGTAGACTGTAGACTATCAAAAAGCATTTTAAAGTTGTGAAATTTAATATAAGTAGTTTTTGCTTCTTAGTATGCTTAATATCCAAGATCAGTCTTATTGTAATTATTTGGTCTAAGCAGCTTCTCCCAGGTCTAAAACCAGCTTGTTCTTCTCTCATGGTTGTATCTACTGCTACTTTGATTCTATTGAGAATGATGTTGCAAAAATGTCTTGATCATTACTGATAATAGGGTGATCCCTCTCCAGTTGTTGCAATCTATGAAATCACCTTTTTTGGAGATCTTCTTCTTCTTCTAACCAGGGCTGCGAGTTTTCACTCTTGGGCAGCCAATGCCAAGTTGTAGAATCTGCATGTGTTCTGTAATTGTGGAAGACTAGTGTAAAGGGTATTATGAACAGATGGGTGTGGTGGGAGGAGTTCTTGTCTAGCTTTATGTAGTCCAGGACATTCAAGCAAGATATGCTGTACTGTCTCACATGAGTGACTGCACTTTCTACAGTGGGGTAGGTGTGTGGGGTTTATTCTGTGTAGGTGGTAATTCAGTCCAACATGTCCTGTTCTTAACTGAAAGATAGTGCTTTGATCTTTTCTTTGTAGCAGATTTATATTGTCCTTGGGGTTTGGTCTATTCATCTCTGCATACATGTCCCGACCAGTCGTCCCCATAGCCCATCGGTTCAGCCAATCTTCTCTGGAGTTGTTTTTCAGAATCTGTTTTATACTTTGTATGCTAACAGGTTTGTCTATTTGTGGTTTTGATGATCCCTGTTTAGCCAGATGATCTGCCTTGTCATTTCCTGGGATATTTGTGTGCCCAGGAATCCACTGTAGAATGACATTAATATCAAAGGAGGAAATCAGATTGTGGATGACTAATGCCAATGACTGGATCTCACTTGACTGATTCTGCTGTTCTTCTAAAGCTTGTAGTGTGGACTGTGAGTCAGTGAATACTATCATGTCTTGGACAATATTCTCTCCAAGTTCAAACTGCTGGTGGACTAGTTCTACAGCGGTCTTTATGGCTATAATCTCTGCCTCATAGTTGGAACATATATTACCACAAGGAGCACAGTAACTATAGGTAGTTCTTTTGGAGATCTTAGTTATTTCTTTCTTCCATTGTTCTGGGACTTGTTTCTTCCCATAATTTAAGAAATAGTTCTTGCACCTATCTGATCATCTGCTGCTTTGAGAATGTCTGCAGTAATGTCGCTGCCACCTGCTGTCTAATTGTTTATCAGTGAACGGATTGCATCTTTGATCTCAGTGGCATTTATCAATTCTTCGTTAATTGGTACGAGTGTTGTTTCTTGCCTCTTAGTCAAACTTGAGTAGTATTGGTGGGTCAGGTCTATTTAGGATTTCTTTAAAATGTTCTGTCCATCTTTCCTTCTGCTCAGTACATGATGTGAGCACTTTACTCTTGATTGGGCCACCCCTTGAAACAAAAGTTCCAGTTAGTTGTTTTCATGTATTGTAGATAATTTACTGTTTCCAATCTTAGCTGCCTATTCTGTTTCTTCTGCTAGTCGATCCACATATGCTCTTTTGTATCAGAAAAATCACAATTTTTCAATCCCTATGCATTGAGTCAGGGATAATGAACGAGCTGATAGATTGGCTAACATGGTCATTTTGAGTCTTTCAGAGCAGAATAGTTTCAGGGTTGTGAATCCCAGTCGCTGACAAGAGATGGGTATCGATATTGGTATAGCCGAAAAGAACAACATACCAAATATGCAAAGAGATTGATTAATTAATATCGAACTGTCGTGTTGGGTTGCTGAATTTGTTGTCATGGAGATCGGAGTGCTATGATGATAGTCTTCATATAACTGATGCTCTTTTGTCTCTTCTATCGACTTTTTATTTTACTCCCTTGTCTTTTAGTATTTATTGTTCTTTAGCTTTGATTTCATCTGTTGCATTCTTAATATATCACAAGTTTCTTCTTTCTTGAGTAGATTTCCAGGTGTCATGATTTCATCTATTGCATTCTTAATATTGAATATCACAAGTTTCTTCTTTCTTGAGTAGATTTCCAGGTGTCATGATTTCATCTGTTGCATTCTTAATATTGAATATCACAAGTTTCTTCTTTCTTGAGTAGATTTCCAGGTGTCATGATTTCATCTATTGCATTCTTAATATTGAATATCACAAGTTTCTTCTTTCTTGAGTAGATTTCCAGGTGTCATGACTTCTCTATCTTTGGTACATGTATAGTCTAATAAACATTTGTATTTATATGAGAATTATTTGATCTTATAACATATATCCATTTCTCTCTTCAGTTGTGAGTTCCCTGATTGCACTTATAAACGACCCAGAGCCAGAACATCCTCTTCGTGCAGATCTGGCTGAAGAATACACCAAAGACAAGAAAAAGTTTATAAAAAATGCAGAGGAACATACTAAAAATTCAGTGAAGCGACCAACTGATTAACATTGAATAAAGGATGTCACCAAACACATCCCATTCTTGCAATAAATGCTGATTTACTGAATGCATGTCAAGCATTGCATATGCTGGCAACTTTATCATTTTCAATTTGTCTTTCCTTATTTTGTTTTATTGATTGAATTATTGCTTTCAAATATGAGAGGAGAAAGTGATGTACATTTTCTACATTTTGGAACGACAGTTTGTGTATGTGTTATTTGAGTCAGTTTCACCAGTTAACTTGTTATATTAATACCAGACATTTCAATGTGAAGTATCCAATGAAGACATTTGTCAAGCTGTCAGAGAAGATTAGTGGAAGTACAATCATCTTTTACAATCTTGTCATCAGCAAGATCATTGTGACAATAAGTAGTTAGGAGGGTCGCAACATACCATATACACTCAGTAGGTTAGGAGGAGCGCAACATAACATATACAGTAAGAGGGCCGTAACGTATGGTAGACAATAAGTAGGTTAGGATGGATATGACGTCATAGACGGTAAGTGTGTTATCAGGGACATAACATGTCATAGACAGTAAAGGATTAACTCTTAGTGGACCAGGGCAAAAGCCAGTATATAGTAAAAACGCCACTTAGTGTGTCTCCTGGTCCACAAGGAGTTAATAGACCCATTATGTCATTTTTTTCAAATAAACACATTGACAAAAATGTCGTGGCACAAAGACATTTAGTTGGTTTTCCGGTTTCAAGATGGAAGGTGTTGTTTTCTTCCTACTTGCTATGGTCGGTTGATCTGAGGCCTAATAATCCTCAACCGTAAAAACCCCAGTATTTCTGAAACAGGATTTATCAAGGAACCGCATCACATGGAGATCTAAAACCTCTGCCCTATGTGCCGCCTTTGGCACGAAAAGAACAAACTAACTAACAAAGACAACTTCTGAGAACAGTTAACAAAAAATAGACTCATGTTCACGATTTGAGACCGACTGATACTAAACATTACATAGATCTGCTACTAAACATTTTGGAGAGTAAAATTTGGAGAATATAATGAAGAAAAAAAGTGGTACATCCTTGGATAATCTTTGTTGCATAGTTGTGCAGGTACATCAAAGTTGAAATATTTGCTTACCAACATAAATCTGATTGGGACAGAGTACAATGGAAAGACATGATCAGTAGACTTGCTCACAAGTTTTCACATTGTCTGGTGGCCTGTTGCAGTAGACTTGCTCACAAGTTTTCACATTGTCTGGTGGCGATATTTTTCCAGATATATCAAAGTTTATTCTTCATTTACATAACATGACAATTATTATATAGTTAACATTGCGATAAGAACAAATTATGTATATTGACCACCTTCTCCCTCCGTAGAAACCACCATCACAATACCTCTTTCTTGGCAACTCTTAAGGGAGAGAGGAAGTGCAAATGATTTAAGGAATGGTGGTTAATCTACAATACTAACCAGACTGCAAGAATTCCAAGTCAAATGTGGTGTATTGGTTATTGGTTACAAACTGAGCGTCATTGCACTCCGGGCAGACCCATAGGTGCTCAGTCTCCCCAACAGATATCAAAGAGTATGCATACTGATGGTTCCTGTGGCTCGCTGATTAAATACACCTCTCACTCTGCCTCTCAGGCATCCAGTTCGACTTGAACAACGGGTAACTCCAAACTGCTTAAATCGCTTGATCGATTCAACATCGATTTTAGTGCCCTCATCCAATAGAGAGTCGCGAAGAGACCGAAGAATATCCCCTTATCCATCTTCAACTCCCCAACAATCGAAGTAGTTGTCCTGTATGCCCCACATGAAATGTGGTGTAGCTAGACAAGAACACTATGCTGGTAGCCAAAGAAGAATAGCAAACCAACACAGAACTGATGTTGCCACTCACAGAGATATACTGAGGAGGAGGAGATCAGAGCACTTATGGACTAATTGGTTCAATGTGCATTGATGATGATCCGACAACTAAACTAAACTGGGAGATATACTGAGGAGGAGGAGATCGGAGCACTTATGAACTAATTGGTTCAATGTGCATTGATGATGATCCGACAACTAAACTAAACTGAGAGATATACTGAGGAGGAGGAGATCGGAGCACTTATGAACTAATTGCTTCAATGTGCATTGATGATGATCCGACAACTAAACTAAACTGAGAGATATACTGAGGAGGAGGAGATCGGAGCACTTATGAACTAATTGCTTCAATGTGCATTGAGGAGGAGGAGATCGGAGCACTTATGAACTAATTGCTTCAATGTGCATTGATGATGATCCGACAACTAAACTTTAACAAATAATACTTGGTCAGGAAAATCACTGACTATATGGGTTTAGTGTTGAGATTGTGGTCTTAGAAAAACTTTGCAGTTATCGATCAGATGAAATATTCTGTTAAGCCATTGATATAACAAGAATTGCAAAGTTAGAAGTTGAGTATGCAAGAACCTATATACAGGATGTTTATAAATTCTCACACCATTTCATATGTAGGTCAGTTTGAAAATGTACATGATGTCATCAAAAAAATGTGCTAAAACAAAGTAGTGAAATTAGTCATAATAGTTACTGCTATGGTCTACTGTTCTTGGTAAACTAGAAAGAACAAATGAAATATTCATTATAGCAGATGTTGGAAATATCTACCACAGGCTTCAGGATATGTCTGTACACGTTTCTTCATATTGTCAAATATTCTTTCCTCAGTTGAAAACACCATTCTGTTTTGAGTGAAAAGAATTACTCCAGCAGACAACAGTCATTCACTGCATATTGTACCAGAATTGACAATGGAACACATTTTTGATGAGGTCATGTACTTTGTTTTCACATTTGTTCTACATATGAAGTGTTGTGAGACTTGACAAACAGCCGGTATATATATGTATGGTTGATATTCTTCAGAAAACAGCATGTTATGAGACTTGACAAACAGCTGGTGTATATATATGTATGGTTGATATTCTTCAGAAAACAACATATTGTGAGACTTGACAAACAGCCGGTGTATATATATGTATGGTTGATATTCTTCAGAAAACAACATATTGTGAGACTTGACAAACAGCCGGTATATATATATATGTATGGTTGATATTCTTCAGAAAACAGCACATTTCAAGCAAGGATAATTCTAGAAGTAGACAAATAGACATCACATAACATTTCATACAACTATACACATTTTGGCTAACTAAGTAGTAACCTAGATTTGTTGAGAGACTAATTGTACCCTCACACATTCTGTGTAGAGGTCAGTATCTATGCTAATGATTCCAGATTTTAATGTTTATATAAATACATGTATGACCCAGGTTCTAAAATCAAATATTCACACTTTTGAAAGTTTCTTCATTTGAGGATAATTTTGGGATCAGGTCTCTTTGCCACTGTCTGTTGGATGAGGACACTAAAATAGATGTTGAAATGATCCAGCGATTTAGGCAGTTTGGAGTTACCTGTTGTACAAGTAGAACTGGGTACCTGAGTGAGGAGTGTGTTTAATCAGCGAGCCACAGAAACCATCAGTATGCATACTCTTCTATATCTGTTGGGGGAGACTGAACACCTATGGGTCTGCCGGAGTGTGATGACGTCAGTTCAATAACCAATCATTTGGGGATAAATGTGTGGCCTTCACATTGAACATAGTTATAACTCATAATGCCCTCCTGGACTAAATGAGAACATTCCAGGCATTGAATGTTATGCAGCACGCAACAATCTTTTGCCTAAGAACAGGTCATTGTAGGCGTAACCATCACATGCACAGAATAAAGCCTGTGCTGTGTGAGTGTCAGAAACAGACTCCAGAGCACATCCTGCAGTCATGTCCATCATACATACACCAATGAAATATGGCCTCATGAACGAAGCTTACAGAGCAAGCTATGGGGACTCCAACTGACATGCAGCTTCATTGAGGCAACCCATCTCATTGGTTTAGACGAGCGTACAAAACTGAATGCAGAGAACATTATATGATAGTTATTAGAACAAAGAAAGTGCTTAGCAACCAGCTAAGCTTTGAATATTAGTAGACACTGAAACTTCAGAATTATATTCCCACAAAGCGACTGGAAAGTACTGCAACATTACTAAAACTCAAGTTTGACCGGATAGCACTTCTGGTTTTTTGTATTGTAAAAGAACTGCTGTTTTTGCAATTAGGATGAGGACATTCCAAGACCAAGAAACTAACATGACAGAAATTAAGTCTGATGTACTAGATCTAACATAATTGCAATGGAATTTGTCACTTGAATAAAGCACAATTCTTGGACAAGCTCATTTAAAATGCCAACTATCTCAGGCTAGCCATTGCTTTTTAAAACGTATATACAGAAGAAGAAACTCAGACATGATCAACTTAACAGATCGCATCTCACTAATAGCAGTCCTAAGGAGTCGATGCTTTAATAATAATTTCGCCTGCCTCGCTCGGTGTTTAAAAAAAAGTGGATTGTCCATTGTAACATTCCAAGAAGTCACGTTACAATCAAATAACTTATCAAAGATGGAGTTCTGTAAGAAAATGATGTCCCAAAAACTATAAATAACACTTACATCCAAATAGGACAAAACAACACAGCCTGTATGCAAAATAATGGCTGTCTAAGTGGAGCTCATCTGTTTCTGGGTACATCTGTGACAACAACCATTCTACAACCACCTTTGTCATACTCTGTTCCCTTTCATTGAAAGTTGTACATTTGCCTGAAGTTTAAAATTGATCACCATTTCTGGTTTGAATTGTAGACATTTGAAAATGAGCAAAGAAGGATACCATGACTTTGTAATATATTTTCTTCTTGAACTTCATTCTGAAAGTCAAATCTGACTAGTTGTTTCTCTTCATATTTGGATGTTTTAATTGTTCCATTACTTTTTAGTTATCAGTCACACTTATATATTGTTTATTATTCACATACTGTTTTCTATGGGCATTCTTTGCATTTGAAATAATTTTCTTCTATTTGTCAAGGAAGGATATTACATCAAATTATGGTCTTATTGTTATAATTATATGTGGTAAGCAGCTTTTTGTCAGAACTTTAGTTTTGTTGCCCATATAGATGGTGCCTGGAAGAAGAACAAGAAGAAGACCTAGAAGACGATGGGTGCAAGATGTCATTGATGATCTGAGAATAACTGCTGCTGACACCGGCCAACTTGCACATAATGAGTTTTCAGGACTGCTGTTATGGGAGCCAAGTTCCGGAAGGGATTATGAAAAACAAACAGAAATTTCTGGAGGCTGCAGATGTGGTTTTGACAGAAGAATTATGGAAATTACATGGACTGCTACAATGGTGGATGTGTTG
Source organism: Arion vulgaris (assembly GCA_020796225.1). Classification (NCBI taxonomy): domain Eukaryota; kingdom Metazoa; phylum Mollusca; class Gastropoda; order Stylommatophora; family Arionidae; genus Arion; species Arion vulgaris. The sequence goes on along the minus strand of CM036775.1, from coordinate 448,985 downwards.
AATGAAGTCAAGACACACAGAAAATGTATTGTCAATATAAGAAAGAGACAGTCACCATTTTTTGGACATGTGATGAGAATGGAATGTTTAGAACATATTGTAACAACCGGTAAAATCGAAGAGAGGCGAGACAGAGGAAGGCAGAAAGTTCAAGGCATGGAAGAGCGTCAACATCTGAGATGATAGACAATACCAGGGACAGAGATTTATGGAGGTCCATGATCATTTATGCCAGCCAGCACCTGATGATGATAGATGACTATATTTCATGTCATGACACACAAAACCTATTTGACAGAGAGGTCAAATGAAAAATTGTCTTGGTCTGTGGGGACACTTGTTCTGTATGCAGTCTCTTAAACATCAGTTTCAAAATTTCTTCTGGGTGTCTTTGATTCAATCACTGATATCTAGGGATTTGATTTCCTTATTAAAAAAACAAAAAATCAGGTAATAGTCAAGACCTAGATGAAAACTGAACTGCTATCATTTAAAACAACTGTCTTTACTGCCTGTAATATGACTTTTTAGGCTGATGTAGGACATGAACCTGTGGAATTTAATGGTCGCATGGCTAGTGCAGTCGCAGTAAAACTGTTACGGTTAGGATTTTTTATGCCCTGATGGGAAAAAACACATTGGCCGTACCGAGGATTGAATCTGGGTCTCCGAAATGGGAGCCAGCAATCTAATCCATTTGACCAGACGCCACACTGGTATCATAGGTGAAGGAAAATGTGAATTTATACCTAGAACTACCCTTGTAAGATGACACTTTAACTATTAAATAAAACTTGAACACCTTTCGGAAGATCGTAACGGCAGGGAGCATCAATTCCAACAAATTTTTTCTAACACTAAAATAGGTGCACTAGTCTTCACTAACTTTGTTGTTGGCTATTGCACTTTCTCATATATCATCATGTGTTCAGTTTGGAATATCTTCATTCCACTCTAGACACGTCCAAAGGTGCTCATGATCTCCTTCGCAATATCTCCAACAGTGCTAGTTCGATATTCTTCTTTGCGTTCGTTCTTTACGACCAATTTTAATCACTCTTTGGGATATGTTTGATCTTTGCCAAGAACGTGTATACGTTGCACATTGGTTTAGTAGGCCCCTAAATGCATAGACTTCTACACATTTAGGGCACATGCATCTGATTTCAGCCAAACATCCTTAGTTGCCTCTTATGACATGCGTGGCAGATAACAGTGGTTCTATTCTTTACACCCCAAATTTGGGCCCGGTAACCACTCGGGCGAGTTCGATATTGATTAATAAGCCTTCTCATATACCTATTGTGCTGTTCTTTTCTGGCCATTTCAGTCCCAGCTCTTGCAATCTAGCAGTCGACATGGATTGATTTAAATTAAAATCCTCTTTGCGGTCACACTGTATGAGGGCGTTGAGAATGTTAGCTCTATCCATTGTATTTTCATCATGTGTATTTTTATTACACTGTACATTCCACTGCCATTTTTTGTTGTTGAGCAGTGGTATCAAAATATTTCTACTCAAACTAAAATCAGCCATGAATAAAATAATGACACTTTACCATCGATGTGTGTCAGAGTATTTGTTGACTTAACAGTGCTACTTCATCCAGAGCATTCTTCCATTCAAAATGAGGCGACATTATGTAGGTGGGTATACAACTAAATTACTATTTGCTTTGCTCATTTAACTCCTCTGTAGGAGGCTCTGCCTCAAAGTATTGCATCTCGCCACAAGTGGAAGTCTTCTGTTTTACAAAATGGTCCAGAGACACCATAGCAAAATAAAAATACATATTCACTTGAAGACAGAAATAGTAGTCTCAACAACCATGACATGACCAAGCCATATGGTGTAAAACCTGCTGGAATGAAGTCAATATTTCAGCAGAATTTTAAAAAAAAAAACTCCTGTTCAAATAGAATGATACTTATATAAAAGTTACATTTGAACAGAAATATGCCAGAATATTTATTCCTTGCATTTGTTTGTGAGTTGTCCATGTGTTGGTCTAAGTTAGATATAGTTTCAAGAAACCCAATAATGTTGAACTTTAGAAAACAGCAGATAAGTAAATAAAGAAATGTGAATTTTTGACAATAAAATCTGTATTTCAGTGTGTGAATTTTTCCCCCCCACAAGTTATCTTGGAATTTAACTAAATTGTGGAATTTAGTTAAACATATACACAATATTTGAATGACTTCTCTTACACAAGTTATCATTTAGTTAAACATATTATACACAATATTTGAATGACTTCTTCTCTTCCACAATTTACTTCTTTGTAGAAATGTTGTCACATTGTATGCACAGTCTTCTACAACTGGGAAAAGGTGAGAGGAAAACCACAAAAGATGGTTAGATGGCATAGCAGAATCCTGTCAAAAATAACTATCACCCAAGCCACTAGAACAGCGCTGTTTGTGATTTTTCTAGGCATTATTACATTCTGTAGTTTGCCATTGCTTTCTGAGCGGTAGTGCCATTGTCCTTTAGTAAAAATCCACACGAAACAATTTGCAACCAAATTAACAGAAGTACTTCATTGCAATATAGATTATTACTTCCCCAGAGTAAATGACCGAATTTAAAGGAGATGTGCATCCCAAGAAAGCCGAGACATGAAGTGAAACTCGGTGCCATGGGCACGAGTCAAACTGAGTGTTGGAGCAGCCCTGAGGCATGATACATGAAACGGCAGATGTGTGAACATGTTGGTCGTATCAGCCTCCCAGCAGATGTGTGAACATGTTGGTCGTATCAGCCTCCCAGCAGATGTGTGAACATGTTGGTCGTATCAGCCTCCCAGCAGATGTGTGAACATGTTGGTCGTATCAGCCTCCCAGCAGATGTGTGAACATGTTGGTCGTATCAGCCTCCCAGCAGATGTGTGAACATGTTGGTCGTATCAGCCTCCCAGCAGATGTGTGAACATGTTGGTCGTATCAGCCTCCCAGCAGATGTGAAAGGCTGCAAGCAAAGGGATGAGGTGCATTCTGAGCAGCGAAACTCAGAGCCATGAGCGTAAAATGGCCAGCGTGCCGTGGCACTCCTGATGCACGGTAAATGTGGTACATGAGGAGACGGTGGCACAAGGGAAGATTGCGATAAAACTCTGTATATGTGGCCGAGCACAGACAATGATACTGGGTAAAGTTGGCCGAGCGAAAAGCCCAAAGTTACGTTCTAGCGCCTTACGAAACTGCCCTCCCTGAGACAGCCGGGCAGGGTACAATTGTTCACGCATTAACATCCCCGGAAATATCAGGGTGGGTGATAACGGAGTGCAAAATCCAAAGTTGCGCTGATAGCGCCGAATGAAACGACCCATAAAATATGATGTGCGGGCCCCAGCCCAGGGTTTCCCGGATCAAAGGAACGACAGAGCCAACGCAAAATGCCTAGTGCCGACCGAGAGTCCATAAACGTCCCAGGACTCTTGTTCTCTTCGTAGGGAACCACTGTTGCCTTGTAGTTTTGGTTGGGGACAATCAAAGGCTAGCAGAGTAAACCGTAAACAAACTGGACGGTAGGCAAACCAAGCAGTCCATTAACAAAACAGGTATTGCTGGGCAGATGATGCTCATCAGCCCGGGAGGGCAGGTCGTCTAAGGGTCGCTGCCCTGAAAGAAAATAGCAACCTTCTGCCTTGTGGCTGGGGGCAGCCAAAGGCTAACGGAGAGCAACCCAGTAAACGTTGGTTGAAATCGGACACACGGCCGAAAGACAGGCAACTGAGCTCCAATTGGCACTGAAAGTTGTGACGTAGCTACCCATGCTAAGGCTGCATGGACCAAATTATTCATGAATATATTTAATTTAGAATATCGATATGGTGCTACGCCTGTGGAGATCCGTTGGGCAGGACAAGTGCGGGCCCCATGCCTTGAAGGGGCCCGTTTTCGCTACGACGGCCCCGTCCTCCAACTCTGCAAAGCAGCGAGCGAGGCCCACGGAGAAAAGTTACTGGTTCAATATGGCAAAGTACTGGCCAGCGACGATTAAACATTGTGCAATGGAATGCCGAAGGTATTCAGCACAAAAAGCAAGCACTCGCAATAAGACTTGCAGAAGATAAAATTGACGTTGCGTGCATACAAGAGACCCACCTAAATGCACAACATAGATTCGGGATTAGAGGTTACCAAACCTTCAGACTAGATCGAGAAGGGCACAAGTGTGGAATCCTCACCCTATTACGAAATGGCATTCCAGCAAAGCAAGTGGATGTAACCACAGGAAGTGCCGGCGCAGCAGAGATCATAGGCGTCCTAATTACATGTTAAGAAATGCAGATTCTTCTGAATAACCTATACTGCCCAAGTGACATCTTGCTATCACTCGATGAAATGAGTATCAATGATACAGCATGCATGGTGGTCGGCGATTTCAACAGCCACTCAGAAAGATGGGGCTACCTCGAAAGCGAACAGCAGAGGCGTAGAGACTGGGAGATAGAGAACAACCTGTTCCTCATCAATGCCCCGATGACCCGCAAACCTTCTACTCGAGAAGGTGGCATTCGACTAGCACCCGCGATCTGGCCTTCGCAACAAGTGACCTCTCCACAAAAACATTACGTGCAGTCACAAAGCAACTCGGAGTTAGTGACCATAGACCCGTCAACCTGCAAGTAGACCACAAATTTGTACCTGAGCCCAAAATGTGGTTGCCACGGTGGAACTACAAAAAGCCAATTGGAAACAGTATGGGGCACTGACAGATGCCAATGTTGAACGTATCAACATGCATGAAAAGAAAAACATGCGATCCGTGGCAAGGAAATTATCACAAGCAATCCTGAAAGCGGCACTGGAAACCATTCCTAGAGGCGCACTGAAGGATTACAAGCCATACTGGACAGCAGAGCTTCAGAAGCTTGAAAACGACATTGAATTGGCAAGGAGTGAGGCAGAAAAGGCACAGTCAGTAATGACCAATACTGCTTACAAGGCGGCAGCAGCAAAATACAAGCGTGAGGTCAAACGATCAGCAAGAGTTGGGTTGAAAAGCCTGAATCCCTGAACCTTGATAGGGACGGGCCATAAATTGTGGAAGTTAGCAAAAGTGCTGAAAACACCAGCCGACCCCCTATAGTCCTCGAACAGGACAAAAAGATGTATGTCCTCGGGAAGAGCAGCCGCAAACATTCTAATGCAAAAATATGCCGAAGTCAGCAGAGTAAGCACAGCAAAAGAAAAAGTCAATGACACTAAGAGAAAAGCGAGACCAAGAAAAGCTGACCTAATGGTTACTTTCACCAGTAATGAGTTGGAAGAGGCATCAAGGGAGCTGAAGCTCAGAAAGTCGCCCAGAAAGAATGGGATCACAAATGAGATGCTAAAGAACTTGGGCACTAGAGCAAAGGCAGCCCTACTGGCCGTCCTAAATATGTGGAGAACAGGTATAGTACCACGAGAGTGGAAGAAGCGATCATGGTACCCATCCTTAAACCAGACAAAAATAAAATCGACCCGGCGAGTTACAGACCAATAAGCCTCCTAAGCTGCGCGAGCAAACTCATGGTGAACAAACGGCTATCTTGGCACTTGGAAAGCAAAGGGATTCTTATGGTACAACAGGGAGGCTTTTGGAAGCACCAATCTACAGAAGATCAAGTAACCTATTTCGCCCAGGAAATCGAGGATGGTTTCAAGAAAAGAAACAGACACTGGCAGTTTTGGTAGATATGGAGAAGGCGTTTGACACGGTCTGGAAAGAGGGGTTAAAACAAACTCCTCACCCTCTGTATAAAGGGAAGAATGTACAAATGGCTTGATAGATACCTAGAGAACAGAACAGCAAGAGTTCAAGTTCAGGGTACACTAGCATGAAAGCCACATTAGAGCAAGGAGTCCCTCAAGGAGGAGTGCTCTCACCAACCCTCTTTCTAATCTTTGTCAATGACATAGCAATATGCCTACCAAAGCGAGTACACTCTGCCATGTATGCCGACTACCTGGCAATATGTCGAGGAAGAGTCAATGCCCATAGCAACAAATCGACTGCAAGCTACGTTAAATAACCTGGAAGTGTGGTAAAAAAAGTGAAATATGAACATAAATGTCTAAAACCACTTACACTGTGTTCTCCCAGAACAACCAGGATCACAAAATTAAGCTTAAAGTCAATGGGCAAGATCTTCCAGAAAACAAGACCCCAACGACCTTGGAGTCACACTCGACCGAAAACTGACTTGGTGCCCCCATATAGAAAATGCTACGGCAAAAGCGAGACAAAGGCTCACGATGATGCGCAAACTCGCAGACTCCACGTGGGGAGCAAACACCAGAGTCCTCAAAACTCTACTCTGGAAGAGTGCAACTGGTCCTAGAGTACGGCATTGCAACGTGGAGCAGTGCATCCAACAAGCAATTTGTCAAAGTGAGCAATAGTCAGAACCGTACAATGCGCATTATCACAGGAGCCATGAAGTCCATGTCTATCAAGGCGATGCAGGCATCCAACCAATGGCAGATCGAAGGGGCAGAAAAGTGTTGGCGGAAAAACTTTAATGGCTCAATTCCCACCCTATGTATGAAATAATGAATGGATTCGGAAGGGGCAGAATACAGAGAACAAGCTTTGCAAAAAACGCCAAAGCACTGATCGCAGACCATCCAGTCCTAGCAAACTGCAACGCCAAAACAATCCCGGCAACCGATAAGTGCCCGCGTGGAAAACCAAAATGCCGGAACTAAGGGAATCAATCCCAGGCATACTTAAAAAGGCCAGCAAGAAAACCTCGAAAGAAGAGCGGCCACAGAAAAATACAGAGACAGAGTACCCCAAAAATAAGTGGTTACACATCTATACTGACGGATCGGCTAGGAACGCAATCAGCGACGGCAGAGGAGGAATAGTGCTTAAACTCTCAAAGAAAATGACGGTCACAAAAGCGATTGCCACAGGAAAATACTCAAATAACTAGGAGGCAGAGGCAATAAAAACAGCGGCGAAATGATCCTAGAGAGAAGAGGCACCTCTCGCAACAAAGTCGTGATATTCACAGATGCAGGCAAAACAGAGCTCAATGAGCTCAAAGCAATCCTCGATGCATTAGTGCACACACTCAAACGCACATTCAGTGGATTCCATTACACTGCAATATAAGCGGGAATGAAGATGCTGGCAAGTTAGCTAAAGAAGGCGGGTGACTACCTCAGACTGATCTCAACAACCATCGACTGGCACTACAGAGACAAATGGACAAAAGACCATCCTCAGGCTAACAACAGCGATGGATACTATGGTCTGTCTCGTAGCGAACAAGTTGTCATACTTCGCCTCCGTACCGGCCACAACAAGCTCCGCGCCACATGTTTCACAAATTTAAAATTGGCACAACTAGCCTGTGCCCCTGCAAAAGGCGGACATGACGGCAGAACACGTTGAGCCTCGCGAGAAGCTGTACGGAGTCCCTTAAAAACACAGTAAAATTCATGATAAAAGTTGGTTCATCAGTCTAGGCTGGGATTGCGAGAGAGAGATTATAAATGCAATCTTCATACCAACACTGAACATGGGTGGACACTGACAAAAGAACAAGAAAGGAAAATTAACACCTCTGAAATGAAATGCTTGAGGAAAGCGATAAATAAAATAAGAAGAACAGTCGGAACAACACCTGCTATTAGATTCATTGAAAAACAGAGACTCGAATGGTTTGGTCACTTGGTGAGAATGAACCAGAATACACCAGTTGCAAGAGTGTACAATCTGAAAATGGAGTCAAGAGGATTGGGCAGACCAAGAAAAGATAGGTTGGTGGAGTTACAGACATCGTAAACCTTCATAATACCACACCATATCAAGCGTCCAAGCGTGCACTATCTCGGAAATTCGATCATCAGTTAAATCTGCTGCCCGTAATGGTAAAAAGCAAAGGACACACCATATCAAGCGACCGAGCGTCACTATCTCGAAACCAATCATCAGTTAAACCTGCTACCCGTAATGGTAAAAAAGCAGAGGACAAAAGAAAGAAGACTAAAGTTTATTATAACAAATTTTGGTGATGAAAATTCCAGAAATTTCCATTCTAAAAAGATAAGAAAAGAGCAAGCTGTTGAACTTGTTTTAAATGACTCCCAAAATGAATTAGACTTGTTCTAAGGATATCGAAAGTGGGTTAGACGATTATTTAGAGGATGAAGAATTGCTTGAATCAATGTTCATGCCATACATGTTTAATCTGGAGGAGCCTGGGATTCTCGGGGGCATTCTGATATGTAATGTATCAAGTAAATTTATTACATGGTCTCCTGCAAATATACAGGATGTTCAAGATAGAAGTAGCCTGGTCAAGTGAACCAATCTGGCATATGTTTATGAAAATGAGATGGTTCAATTATGACGTAGTATAGGTCAAGTGAGCAAGTCTTTTTGTGGTGTGTAATTACGATGCGGGAAGGGGCGATGAACAATAGTGGCGGAGGACGACCTAGTCAGAACTGGTTTAAATAGTAAATAAATTGTACTGCAATGCGTACCTCAACACTTTTAATTTGTCAATGGGGGTGCTTTTATCTGGAACACCCTGTATAATAAGCAGGAATATCAGAGATGATGGGGTAATTCAATAACTGATTAGAGCACTTAGTTGTGCCAAATTATCTTGTTTTTATTAACACTGATATGTGCTGTTTTTGCTCAGAAGAACACTGATATGTGCTGTTTTTGCTCAGAAGAACACTGATATGTGCTGTTTTTGCTCAGGAGAACACTCATATGTGCTGTTTTTGCTCAGGAGAACACTAATATGTGCTGTTTTTGCTCAGGAGAACACTAATATGTGCTGTTTTTGCTCAGGAGAACACATATGTGCTGTTTTTGCTCAGGAGAACACTGATATGTGCTGTTTTTGCTCAGGAGAACACTGATATGTGCTGTTTTTGCTCAGGAGAACTCTGTTAAGGTAGAGTCACCCAGTGTTCAAGGTTTAAAAGAAATAACTAGCGTATGTCAAAGAAATCAGGAACGTATACAAAATCCCCTACATACATTGTCTTTCAAGATGACCAGGATGTAGTCATCATGCTCCATGTGATTTGATCATTTGTGAGACAGAAATATTCAATGTATAGATATTACATTTAACAAGGCAGTGGAAAAACACATATATACTTTTGAATATAAGTGTTACAGAAGAGTCCTCCGCATATCATGGACAGATAAGAGAACAAATAAATCTATCCAGAAAGAACTCAAAATTAACCCTTAGAACCCAGGCTGCTGATATTTCGGGATTGAATGTAAGCGTTGCATTTCCCGAGCTCCCAATCTATCAGTCTGAGAATATTTTTTCATTATTTGTCAGTATTTGAAAATAAATTGTGTACAAATGTGACGTAAAACACAACCCACATGTTCTACATGGTTTTGTAAGATGACGGATGCTGTTGTGTGATTTTTTGTACTGATAAGGTAATTAGTTAAGTAATATCATGTTGAAAAGATAATTTTCGGAAATGGTCATTCTAAAAGTATAATAACAGAGCAAGCTGTTGAACTTGTTTTGAATGAATCTGAAGATGAATTAGACTTAGAATGTGATTATTCTGATAAGGATATAGAAAGTGACATAGATGATTATTTAGACGACAGACGAAGAATTGTTTTAATCAATTGATATTCAAGCTATATATGTTCAACCTGGAGAAAAATCTACATATACAGGAGGATTCGTGACCGTACTCACATATTAAATCAAATAAAGTTGGTATTCTGCAAATAGATATTAAGCAGGAATAACAGAGATGATGGGGTAAGTCAATAACAAATTATAGAGCACTTGAGAGTGCTAAATTATCGTTTTAATATAACTGATATGGGCTGTGTTTGCTCAGGAGAAGGGATTTTTAAGATACAGGTGGCCAGGATTCAAAGGCTTAAAGAAAACTGGCTGACACTACAGATAAAAATGAGAAAATTGAAGTATTTTGAACATATAAAGAGACATGAAGAGTTGGAGAAAACCATCAAGTTAGGAGGCATACCGGCAAAGAGGAAGACCACAGAGAAAATGGATTCAAACCATCAAGTTAGGAGGCATACCGGCAAACAGGAAGACCACAGAGAAAATGGATTCAGGATGATTTGAGCATGACGACTGCAGAGGCGGAACTTGTGGCCTATGAGAGAGAGAAACTCCAAAGGACTGTTAGGATGGCAAAGTTCTGCTCAGGACAAACTATTTGATGATGATAGTTAATTGCATATCCTTTACAGAACTTTGCAAATCAACCCCAGATTTTAACGCTGTTTGTGATTTTTCTAGGCATTATTACGTTCAGTAGTTTGCCATTGCTTTCTGAACGGTGGTGCCATCGTCCTTTTGTTAAAATCCACACAAAACAATTTTCAACCAAACTGTCTGCAGCGTGATTTGAACTCAAAACTTCTGGGGTTAATAGACTGAGTCACTAACTCCTAAGCCACAGACGCTGCCATTTGATGATGATAGATATTACAAATTATAATAATAAAATAATAGAACAAAGATATGAACAAGTTAGCAACCAATAAATAATAGAACAAAGATATGAACAAGTTAGCAACCAATAAATAATAGAACAAAGATATGAACAAGTTAGCAACCAATAAATAATAGAACAAAGATATGAACAAGTGACCAATAAATAATAGAACAAAGATATGAACAAGTTAACAATAAATAATAGAACAAAGATATGAACAAGTGACCAATAAGTAATAGAACAAAGATATGAACAAGTGACCAATAAATAATAGAACAAAGATATGAACAAGTGACCAATAAATAATAGAACAAAGATATGAACAAGTGACCAATAAATAATAGAACAAAGATATGAACAAGTTAGCAACCAATAAATAATAGAACAAAGATATGAACAAGTGACCAATAAATAATAGAACAAAGATATGAACAAGTTAGCAACCAATAAATAATAGAACAAAGATATGAACAAGCAACCAATAAATAATAGAACAAAGATATGAACAAGTTAGCAACCAATAAATAATAGAACAAAGATATGAACAAGTTACCAACCAATAAATAATAGAACAAAGATATGAACAAGTTAGCAACCAATAAATAATAGAACAAAGATATGAACAAGTGACCAACCAATAAATAATAAAACAAAGATATGAACAAGTGACCAATAAATAATAGAACAAAGATATGAACAAGTGACCAATAAATAATAGAACAAAGATATGAACAAGTTACCAATAAATAATAGAACAAAGATATGAACAAGTGACCAATAAATAATAGAACAAAGATATGAACAAGTTAGCAACCAATAAATAATAGAACAAAGATATGAACAAGTTAGCAACCAATAAATATAATGGTAATGTAATTTATTTATTATTTCCAAATAAGAATAAACAGAAAAACAACACACAAGAATCATCTCGTCTCAATTGTCCGTAGCTGTTTCTTTTTCATCTTTTTAATTTTGGAGCTCTTGATCTGTAAATATAAAGAAATTATTCACCATTTTTTATTTGTCAACCACAACCAAGAACATTGAGAAAGAAGGCAAGAGGAAGACCACGAAAAAGATGGTTGGATGTCATAGCAGAATCATGTGAAAGAGCAAAAATAACAATCATAAAACAATCATCCAAGCCACCAGAACAGCGCAAAACAAAAGCAGAAAACCACGACACTGGGCAACAAACCGGTAGCAGTGTGATGACAAAAGAAGAAGAATTTTTTTAAACAGATTAGATTCTGAATAATTAATTTAAAAATTTCAATAAGATATACTGAGGTTAGTGGTTACTGAAGAGACATCATCAATAGTCTTCTGTTTGTATTGAAACCCCTGTGTCACACTTGTGTGTTGTCGGACTAACAAGGGAGCAAAGAATAGTAACACTGCAACCTACAAGGCATGTCATAAGAGGCGACTGAGGTAGGGGCCTAGGGAAGTTACCATAGTAAATAAAGTGTAGCAGAAATCGGATGTGCTGGCCTACAAGTAGGCACATAGGTTGCACAACATAAAATTCTACTGTATTTTTTAAATGGACATCAACATTCCTGATAAAAATTGCCAGTTTGGCAGTATCTGCCATATCTGTGCTTTCATCCAATGCTAGAGTATAAAATATAAACTCGGATGCTTGACTTTTCAAATTATCTTCAATATGTTTTCCAATGTCGTCTACATGCCTAGTAATAGTCTGACGAGACAGGTTTATTTTTTTTAGAAAACCTTCTTCTTTTCTGGACATATAATTTCAACTACGCTCTCCACACCATTTCGCCATCTTCAATTTTTTGGCTAGTATCATGGCTACTGCATAACTAGTTTTTACATAGCATGTTGAACTCTGAACCCGAGCTAGTAAATATCTTTTGTTGTGCATAATTAAAAAAAAGTCATTTACTTGGTCTTGCCGAAATTACAATTTTTACTTTTAAAACTTATTTGCATGTTTAGTTTCGTAGTGCTGTTTGATGTTATACTCTTTCAAAACAGAAATAGATTCGTTACATATCTTTGTAAAGCTGGACTGAAAGTTGTTATGAGTATGAGCCCAATAGCGTTGAAGCTTCCCAAGACGCAGAAGACCACAGAACATATATATCAGAAGTTGAAGTCTCATATTAAATTTTATCAACACATAGCGTAGGAAAAAAAACTATTTGAATATTTGAAATAGCTCAAATGTATGAATTTTTCCGAAAATGCGGGATATTTAAAATAGCTCAAAACAACAGAATTTTTCCAAAACTAGATACAAGATATTTCAAATTTCTCTTAGCTATAATTTTAAAAATATCTGATACAAACGACTCATGATGTAATGTTCTTTTGGTGATATGTACAATAAAGTTAACATTTATGTTCCTTTGACCTAGCTTAGCGGGCCGCAACATGACTCCCGTCGGGCCGTATGCGGCCCATGGGCCTCGTGTTGGCCACCCCTGCTTTACAGGATGTCATCAACCGCAGTTTTTTTTTTCTTTTTTCCTCTTTTTTTTTTTCTTTTCTCTTTTTTTTCCTTTCGTCCGCTTTCAACTCAGACGAAGTTTCATCTCTGAAACTGATTTTTGCGTGAAAATCCGTTTTCCAATTTCTTACAATGGCAGCAGCGGCACATTGTAAATTACTTTACACTGGCAGCCGTGTGCTCAATGTACTCGTAATTAGTATTCCCTCGCCATACAGGCAGATTTTCTCCGACTTCAGAGGTACTCACGTTATCGTCCTGAGTAAGACCAGGGGACTCGAACAAATGCCGGACAGTAGGTTCGAACCCGAGCTATGAGGCGTCTCACAGCTAGCAGGCCGAGCTACTATCAACTACTCTAGGCAGTCCCCCATATCAACCGCAGTAATTGAGTTGTTGATTTTCTAGGCACCATTTATATGTGCTCAGTAGCTTGCCATTGCTTCCTGAACAGTGAGGTCTATTTTTACGTGCTACCGGGGAACAAATTTGCTTCCAAACTGCCAGCCGCAAAGTTTGAACTAGGTATACTTGGGCTGTGATCTAGCTCACTACCGCTTAAGCTACAGATGCCTACATATGGCATTATATTAACCCTTTTAGCCCACGCCCTTCAGTAAAAATTCCTACAGAATTCACAGGGCAAGGGAAATAACTCCACAACAATGAGAAGTGTTTGTGAAATAAAATTCATAACAAATACAATTTCTAATCAATATTTGTGATTTAAAGTCCAATTTGCAATCAAATGGATACGGTACTAGTTTGTAAACATGTATGTTGTTAGTGCCATGCAAGTTGGATGTAAAAAATTATACAAGTGAATAAATAAAAAATGAATGACAATATTGAAAGTATGTTTCACTCAAAAATGTTAGTTTTATTGACGATAAATGTAAATTGAAAGGTTGAAAAGCAATCTCCCTTACAGAGGTTGATTTTACATGTGGGGCAGCTATTGTTTCCTCATGCAGTCCTCATCTTCATTTAGAAACACTAACTGCAGGTCTGCTTTCTGCCAAACAGTTGAGTTGAGTTGGTTGATAGTTGGCATGAATGAGGTTTATTAGTCCTGTAGTTTCTGGGTGTTATCTTGCCGTTTAAAGCCTGCATGTTTGTCTGGCATGAGGGCCCTCATACAATCAAGACAGAGGTTCAACCTTGCACATATCCATAATGTCCCAATGGAACAAATTTGGAATTAACATTAAGGTACAAATATTTACCGATACTTTCAAATCTATTTCTTGACACTATATTTGACAAAGCAAGCACAATCAACAGTTTATCGGTAAACCAAAACATTCTGTAGTAAGGTAACTGGTGAGCTCCACACGTATAGTTTACATCGTCCAAGACAAACTGTATGGGGTGGTTGATAATCTGAGGCAGACGGCTGCCTTTATTAGAGAATCCAAATCCCAATCTAGTGAGAATGCAGAAGAAAAAGTTTACATAAAGAAAGATCTTGATGTAATCAAAAGAAATAGGTGTCTATGAAGGATTTGGTTTTCTTGAATTTTCATAAGAGCAAATGCGTTGGTTAGCTCTGTCCAGTTCTAAAAAACGCCCATGTAAAATTCGCATGCCGTAACAGCGTAATGACGGTAATCACAAATAGAGAATATTCTGAATCAATGTCATTTGCAGAACCTGTTTCTTCACTAAATTGTTCGATATTGATAGTGCTCAGCTGTTGCGACTATTCTCTCTCAACTTTACGACCTGAGTGGACAGAGGGAAGTGGCGGTGTTCGCATCCATCGATAATCATAATTCATTGTAACTAATAGTTATGCAAATCGCTGCAAACACTAGAACTAGCGTAGTATATTTTCGCACGCAAATCTTGAATTAATTATACATCAATCCGATTCATCCACGATCTCGCCGGCAAATTTTCCATAAAATGTAAGGACTTTTTAAAAAATTCGCTGATAAGGAACCAATAATGTTAGAAACTTACGAACTTCTAAAATTACAGCAATGACATCAGGGCTAAATTTAGCGCATATATTCACAAGGAAAGATATAGAAAAATATTTAAAAATCAGGCGTTATGGCCGCAATGGGATTATACCGATAGCGGGCGCTTTTGGCCGCTCCAGGAATGAGAGGGTTAAGAATAAAAAAATGAATATATTTATTGTAATCAAATATCTTACTGGTTGTGTGATCTCAGATTTCCTCTGATTGATGAGTTTCTGCTTTTTCTTTGCTTCTGTCCTCAGTCTGTGCAACTGATGAGAGAAAATAGAACAATACTTTTGTTGAAATCGCAGAGAAACATATGAGAGGTAAACTAGACATAGAAACATCAGGCAATCAATAAAACACATATATATATAACACCTGGAGTAGTAGCCAATCAATTGAACTGATATACACTAGATATCTGGCCAGCAATGGCGGAATGCGGGAGGGCCATTCAGAGTCAGAATTGTTTGATTCTGAACACGACTTTGCTAGCGCATTTCCAACATGTTTGGTCGGGTATTTTCCGGTTCGCTTTGCCAAGCTACTGAGTTGGTGCTTGAGCAACGCTGTGAGCTATGACTGTTACATGGAATGCTTTTGCTGTGTCAACCGTGCGTTTGTTGTGTGTATTCAGAAAAAGGCGAACGGCGGTTATGACGAACAAGCTCAATCTGATGTATGCAGTTATATTGCGAGTGCAGAAAGCTGGATTTTGTCATGATTGATGTTCCTTCGACAAGAATTGCAATTCAAGTGATGAACAGTTTTGTGTTGCTACATTAGCGACGCCATATGCATTTTATGAGGTGCATGTTGTTTTTTTGTGGCGGTACGCGGCTGTTTCATTCTGTTCACACAGGAAACATTTCACAGTTGTTAGCATTTCGTGTGATTTTCATTGGCACAGGAACGGAGCAATTATGGGGTGACATGTTGCAGTGAAGTTGGAACCGTACTTATGAACTATGAACACTAGATAGACAAATGACTAAAAGATGGCACCCACAATTATCAGGATAGGAACAGTTGATATATTTGTTGATAGAACAAGTAAACATTATTATAAAGCATATAATGTCATAGGTATACAAAGTGTGAGATATCTCACAGTACTAGACAACAGTAACTAGAGGTGCAGTGATCTAACCACCACTTTTCCCAGTGAGCTATGTACCCGAGTACAGCTAGGTTGAATGAAAAATATGTAAACAGGAAACTATCCAGGCCTGTTTATATTCTGAAGCAAATGCTCTCCAGAGCATTAACCCCTGAGTAAGCTCTCCAGAGCATTAACCCCCAAGTAACGTACTCAATGCAAGAGTTTGGATTGAAGATTGGAGTTGCCAGAAAAGAGCAGCACAACAGGTATATTCTTCTTCAAACGCTCCATATCGACCCTTTGTCAACAACTGTGTAATTTGTATGTGATCTGAGCCTAAGATCGATTGTACATTGTGCCAGTTATGTGCCTACAAGTAGGCAAGCACATCTGATTTCTGCGCTGCTTTTATTTACTAGGGTAGCATTCCTAGGGCCCACATTAGTTGCCTCTTATGACATGCATTGTAGGTTGCAGTGGTACTATTCTTTGCTTCCCTTGCGGGCCCCAGCACCATGTCGATGACGGAGATATTGCAAAGGAGATCGGAGCACCTATGAATATGTCCGGAGTACAATGAAGATAATCCTAACTGAAACATTAAGTACTGACATAATTTTAAAATCTTGGACATACCTGCTTCGCTTTCACTTTGTCTGATTTTAACTGCTCTTGAAGCTCCTTAATTTTTCGTTTTTCATTCTTCATCGACATCTTCTCAGTCCAAGAGGTCTTGAGTTGCTTTGCTTGTTCAAACTTAGAATATCTGGAGAAACAGATGGAAATAACAAAATAGGGAGACAGTCATCAGAATATTTTTACATGAACAGAATATGCACAAATTGGAATGAAAGTGCCTTACTCCAACATTACGCCTGTGTGGGGCCGGGGCTCGCAAGGGGAGCAAAGAATTGTACCACTGCAACCTACAAGGCATGTTGTAAGAGGCGACGGATGTAGGACCTAGGGAAGCTACCAATCGAAAGAAAAGGCATCACAGAAATCAGATGTGCTGGCCTACTTGTAGGCACATAACTGGCGCAATGTACAATTGCTCTTAGGCTGAGATCACATACAAATCACACAGAGTAGTTAACAAGTGGTCGATATGGAGTGTTCGAAGAAGTCACATGACAAGCTGTTTGGGCAATATCTAATTTCTGATATGTCATCTCGCGAGCCCTCCTTATTAGCCTACCTTATGGTGGTTGAAGGGTTTGTGTCTTAATGATCCTTCAGGCCAAACCAAGCATGAAAAGGTCTGGTGAGAGTACCCTGCCGTACTCCTAATTGCATCTGCGGAGAGATTCCACTGATTCTCTAGTTTTATGGCTGCGCTTTGTTGCCAGTACATATTCTTGGTCAGTCTCAGATCAGCTATCAGTTATATGAGGACTATCATCATAGCACTCCGGACATGTCCATAGGTGCTCCGATCTCCGCAAATCCAGCAGCCTAACAGTTCGATGTTGATTAATCAATCTCCCTCGCCGTCTGTCCAGCTTTTCGTAGCGGCTGGACTACGGGTGACTATCCTCTGTGTGTACGGGTTCAATTCCAGCGGATGGCAGAAAAGCCACAAATTCCCCAGATTTACGGTGTTCGTGGCACCGAACCGAAGGGTTACGATGTCCATGGCACCGAGCCGAAGAGCTGAAAAAGCTCAAGTGCTTCTGAATCTGAAAAAAAAAAAAACAATCAATCTCCTTGCATATTTAGTATGTCGTTCTTTTCGGCTTCACCAATATTGACACCCATCTCTCTCAATCTGGTCAGCGAGTGGGATACACAGCCCTGAAACTCCTCTGTTCAGAAGGACTCTCTCAATGCGTAAAGAATGTCATTTCGATCCATGGCAGCTCCCTCTGATATTGTAGCCAATCTATCAGCTCGTTCATTACCCATAACACATGCATGCCCAGGGACAAAATGAAGGTGATTTCTCTGATCATGGTCTGTACCAGTACCTCCACCCAGTTGCGTCTCACCATTCCTGATTCGACTTTACGAATCATGCTCATGGAGTCACTGAGTATGAAAATATGAGAGTATTTGTGAGATGCCAACCATTTCACCCCCTCCATAACCGCCAAAACCTCTATTGTCAAACTACTTGTGGTTATTGCGTAGGCCCCACTGGCCTCTCTTATTTTTCCTCCTGAGCATGCTGAAAAAGCCCACGCACAGCGTTGTTGACGAATGACTGAACCATCAGTATAAATAACCACATCTGTGTCATTGACAATATCATTCAAGAGGGCCTCCACGTTAATCAGTGATAGATTATTTTGTTCGCAGTTTTCTTAATAGATGTAATAACGGTGAAAGCAGTCAGAAATTGAGGTGGCACAGCAATTCATTCCTCTCCTGTTTCCGGAAGGATCACATATTTTCCTAAGAGCATCTTCTGCCTGACTCAGTCATGATCTGCCTCTCTTGAGTCTACACCCTTTCTCCTTAATGAGTTCTTCATGGAGAGGATGTTTCTTGTTTGCATTGATTTTTAGATATGATCGAACCCTCCAAGTTTCAATTCTGTTAGCAATAGTGGGGAGGTCAAGAAGAAATCTCATTGACACTCCTGGTGTATTTTGCGCATAGCCTCATTCTGAATTCTTTCCAGTTTCACTGTTTAGTTAGTTAGTTAGTCTTTCCTCTTGGGCCTGTGGGCGCGCATAGGGCAGAGGTCATAGCTCTCCATGTCTCGCGGTTCGTTGCTATTTGTTTTAAGTCTTTGATGTTTACTAGGCCCATCGTTGAGCCTTCTCTGGTGATGGTTCTACGCAGAGTCTCTCTTGGTCTTCCTCGTTTTCTTTTCCCTCTGGTGTCCATATGAGGGATTGGTAAGGAGTCTTCTCTCATCCATTCTAAGTGTGTGGCCGATGTAGTTCCAGCGGCGCTTTCTTATAAAATTTGATACATTTTCTTGCTTGGTCTCTTGTCTTATTTGTGTATTGGGTCTGAAATCTGACCATTTGAGGTTCAGTATTCTTCTAAGACATTTATTCTCAAAGTTATCTAATTTTCTTTCTAGAGCTTTGTTGCTTTCCAACTCTTGCATCCATAAGTTAATACTGGAATCACACAAGAGTTAAAGATCTTTAATTTTAAGTGCTTGCTGAGTGAATTGGACTTCCATATATTTGACAATTTGTTAAAAGCACTTGATGCCAATGCGATTCTGTGTGGAATTTCTGGCGCTGTATCCCCGTAGATGACATCATACTCCCTAGGTATGTAAAACTTTTGACTTTTCAAGAGTGTAGTTTTTAGTTGAATATTTTCTGGACTGCTGGTAAGGTCAACAATTTTTGTTTTTGTGGTGTTTATTTGGAGACCAATTTGTCCTGAGATATTTTGGAGAAGGTTTGTTTTCATTTGAATATCTTGATGTGATGAACTCAAAGGGCTATATCGTCGGCAAAATCAAGGTCTTCTAAAATTTTATCAACCCACTTGATGCCCATATTTGCGTTATTGGTGCATTTCGCATGACCCAGTCAATTGCTATTCCAAAGAGCATTTCACTGTTTGCGTAGGACTAATTGTTAGGAGAGCACATGCATATTCTATACATGACAGAACAATACCTTGGTACAGGAGCACAAGAAGGCGTTGCTCAATGTTAGCAGCCGCCATGATTCTCAGTGCGGATAGTGCGTTGCGAGCCTTGGCAATGACTTAGTCGATATGGTTCCTAAAGCATAGACTGCGATCAAATTTTACACCCAAATAACTCATAGACGCTGTTTGGGTGAGTGTATGTCCACATAAAGTGACGTGGTGTGTCACTTCACAGTGTGATTATTTAGGGAGAACCTTGGTATGGATAATGGTTTATCGTTGCACCAGAAACATCGCACCAGGCCATGATGCGGTTCAGTTCTTCCCCATCAATATTTATACTTTCTAACATTCAAATTATTTCTCCATGTTTTACTTTATCGAAAGCCTTTGAGTAGTCTTTAAAACATAGGTATATGTCCAACTTCATTTCTAATGATCTTTCCATTATTCTTATTGTATATATTGCGAGAATGATTGGCAGTTTTGAGTGCATTTGTAGAACTAGACTTGAAATATCAAGCTGGAGTGAGATTTTATCCGAAAGAAATTATCGGGTTGCGCTAGCTACAACTAGATACCAGAGAACCACATCGAAGTAAAAGTCATCAGACATGTTTACATCATGTTAGCCACATTACCCATCATGTGCAGTTGATCAAATAAAAATATATGTGGGTAATAGTACTAATAATGTGTGTAATACTTATACTAGTAATAGATCCAGTCTTGAGCCTGCCTAATCTCCCTGAATCTTCGTCAATTGCATGGATTTAATCATACTGTATTAGATCCAGCCTGCTCAATCTTCGAAGTGTTCAAGACTTTCTTACTAATGTTCACCTGTCAGGTCTATGTGGAATCAAGTTTATCAAGCCCTCCAGTCCAGTGTGTCCTTCCTAAATTTAGTCACTCATCTGTCATCATTTCATGGAGTTGGACTCGTCTCATCATGTGACGTTCCAAAACATTTCATTTCAGTCTACGAGACATATTGAAATTTGTTTATGAACCAATGTTCATCTATAAACTTCTAAGTTTCTACTCCAACTACTAATAGTAAATAGTTAACAATATGATGTATATTTAGTAAAGTACTAAGTTCTGAATTTTAGTTTATAAAAGAAATCATCCGAATATTACGAATGCCGGCGAAGATATATATATATATATATATATATATATATATATAGGCCCTTTTCATCTTTACAGACGGTCAATAGGCAAGTGTTTTACTGTGACAACTTCTGAGTTTTCGCTTTTCTCTCTTGTTGTTCAGCTCGTACATAAGTCTCTTCTCAAAAGACTCTGTGCCCTTCCGTAATTTGGCTTTCCACACAACTCTGTCATCAGCTAGTCCCTCCCATGTGCTGGGATCTATAGAAAATTTTTTCATTGAGGTTTTGCAGACATCTTTATATCTGAGCAGTGGTCTGCCCTGGTGCCTCTTCCTCCGAAAGTTCACAGAACAACATTTGTTTTGGTATGCGATAAGTTTCCATTCTTCTCACATGTCCCAACCATCTTAGTCGTCTACTGCTGAGCATGCCCATGATGGAAGGCAGATTTGCACGTTGTAGTACTTCAGAGTTGGTTATCTTGTCGTACCACCTGATGTTCATAATCTTGCGGAGACATCGAAGGTGAAAGATGTTAAGTCTCCTCTCGTGTCTTGAGTAGGCTGTCCATGTTTCTGAGCCATATAGTAAAGAACTAATTACACAGGCTCGATATATTTGAGTCTTCGTCTGCAATGTCAATTTTTGTTGTCCCACGCTCGCTTTGATAGTATGCCCGCCGAATGTAGTAGCCGCACTCCCTATAAGAGCGTTGATTTCTTCGTCAAGAGAAAGGCTGACAGTGACCGTGGACCCAGATAGAATTTTTGCACTGGTGTTAGATGGTTGCCATTTAAAGTGATATTTGATGTCTTACCTCCCTGACATAATACAACTGTTTTGGAGACACTTATTGTCAGAGAAAAGAGGTTGCATGCCTTTGACAAATTATTAATTAGACATTGCTGCTTGCAGTGTTACGTGTAGTCTCACTGTGGGCGACTAAGGCAGCATCGTCAGCGAAAAGGAGGCCCTTGAGAAGTATTTCCGTCGTTTTTGTCTTGGCTCTTAAGCGAGCCAAGTTAAACAGTGAACCATCAGATCTAGTGCGGATGAAAACATCACCATCAGCGTCCCCTAAGGCGTGGTTCAAAAGGACTGCGAAGAAGATACCAAAGAGAGTGGATAGATTAATTGGGATATATTCATAATTCAGTGTGTGTCAGTAAATCTTTGTCCATGCTTAAAAACAATAGTAAGAAAGTATTTTAAACAAATACCTCTCTGTTCGCACAGTTTTCCATACCCTTCCTGATTTCGGCTTTCCTCTAGGTATATCCTGAAATATCTTTTTAACGTTTTCTGTTGCTTTAGACTTGTCCATTTCTTGCATTGTCGTAGCCAACATGTTTCTAGCAAATGGAATGAGCATAGTCTCCCTTTAATTTGTAGCCGTCTTGTGCATTCTGCGCGATATTTATTTCAAGTAAAATATAATCGATTACTTTGCAACTGGAAAGCAAAAGTTCAATTCAGAATGAGACTTTCTTTCTTTTTCTTTCTTTCTTTCTCGAATCCTGTATGCCTCACAGCGTCAGGTCAGGAAGAGATTTCTAAAACGGGCCCTAGTATGCGCTTCGTAGATAGTCTCTTTCGTCGCCTCTGTTATCTCTGAGGTCCATCTTTTGCGTGGCCGGCCTTTTGCTTTGTACCCATTGTATCGGAGCAGCATTGCTTTTTGGGGTGCACTGTCTGATGGTAATCTGCTTACGTGACCGAACCATTTAATTTGTTGTTTCTTGATGAAGTCTAGAGACTACATCAAGAATGAGACTATGCGCATCATTATGGAATGCACCAAAGATACACCAGAATTGGCATTAAGATTCCTTCTCGACCTCACCACTACTTATCATCAGGTGCCGACTGGCGTAGGCGATCATGGATATCCACAAATCTCTGTCATTCGTGTTTGCTATCAACTCAGATGTTGACGCTCTACCGTGCCATGAAGTTAGACTATCCAAAATTTTCTCGCTACTTCTTCCTCTGTCTCGTCTACCCTCAATTTTACCAGTTGTCACAATGTGTTCTAAACCTCCCCTCCTCATCACATGACCGAAAAACGATGACTGCCTCTTTCTATATTGATGATGAGCTTTCTCTGTGTCTTGACCTCACTCAACATTAGTCATTTTAGAAGTCCATATGATTCTCATCATTCTTCTGTAAAACCACATTTCTGTGACCCTCAGAGATTGTTCGATCTGTTTGTTTATTGTCCATGACTCGCATCCGTATGTCAGTATTGGTTCTATGTAGCACTGAATAACACGCATTCTGACCTAAACTGACAAGGACTTGTTGCATATACTGCTTCTCATTTTCTGGAACGATGTTTTCGTTTGCACTATTCTGCTCTTTATTTCTGATCTGCCATTTGATGTTACCAGGACTCCAAGGTATTTAAATTGCTGCACTTATCTTAGCTCAGTCCCATTTACTGTGGTAGTGCATTTGGTCAAAGTCTGCTTTTTTTTTATCATGTCTGTTTTGTAACTCTCATTCTGATATCAAGTGACAATGACTTATTGCATATAATGCTTCTCATTTTCTGAAACGCTACTTTGGTCTGCTCTATTCTGTTCTGAAAATATAACACCATAAAACAGACAATGGAAAGATAACAACACATAAAACAGACATGAACAAGCATGAAAGCAACAACATGAAATAAGACATGAACAAGCAATGAAAGCAACAACATGAAATAAGACATGAACAAGCAATGAACACATAACAACACTTAGCTCAGTCCCAATCTTAGCTCAGTCCCATTTACTGTGATGGTGCATTTGGTCAAATACTGCTCTTTTGGTATGTTCATAGCTTCTGCCTTCTTAATATTCAAACTGAGTCCTTTGTTGTTACTTTCTCTCACAAGCTTATCAACTAATTTCTGGAGCTCCATTTCATTTCTTGCTATTAAGACAGTATCATCAGCATATCTCAGGTTATTTATGGTCTGTCCTCCTACAGTTATTCCAGCAATATCCTTTACTGTCACAGAATTCAGCACTATTGCTCACATAATTGAAGCTTGGAGGGTTCGATCATATCTAATCAACGCAAACAAAGACCATCCCCTCCATGAAGAACTCAGTAAGGAGAAAGGATGTAGACTCAAGAGAGGCAGATCATGGCTGAGTCAAGCGTAAGGAAAATATGTGATCCTTCCGGAATTGAATCAGGAGAGGAATGGATTGCTGATCTAGCTCAATTTCAGACTACTTTTATATTTCTTACATCCAACTGTGAACAAAACTCTTACATCCAACTGTGAACACAATTCTTACATACAACTGTGAACAAAATTCTTACATACAACTGTGAACAAAGTTCTTACATCCAACTGTGAACAAAATTCTTACATCCAACTGTGAACAAAATTCTTACATCCAACTGTGAACAAAATTCTTACATCCAACTGTGAACAAAATTCTTACATACAACTGTGAACAAAATTCTTACATCCAACTGTGAACAAAGTTCTTACATCCAACTGTGAACAAAGTTCTTACATCCAACTGTGAACAAAGTTCTTACATCCAACTGTGAACAAAATTCTTACATCCTACTGTGAACAAAATTCTTACATCCAACTGTGAACAAAGTTCTTACATCCAACTGTGAACAAAGTTCTTACATCCAACTGTGAACAAAGTTCTTACATCCAACTGTGAACAAAGTTCTTACATCCAACTGTGAACAAAATTCTTACATACAACTGTGAACAAAATTCTTACATACAACTGTGAACAAAATTCTTACATCCAACTGTGAACAAAATTCTTACATCCAACTGTGAACAAAATTCTTACATCCAACTGTGAACAAAGTTCTTACATACAACTGTAAACGCAATTCTTACATCCAACTGTGAACGCAATTCTTACATCCAACTGTGAACGCAATTCTTACATTCAACTGTGAACAAAATAATCCACCACTATATAACGCGGATGCTGAAACCTTCTTGAATGACAACATGAATTAAACAGATGTAGTTATTTACACCGATGGTTCAGTCAATGAGTCATTCGGCGGCTTTTTCAGCACGCTCAGGCGGAAAAACAATAAGAGAGGCCAGGGTATGCCATCGACTTAGAGGACGCTTATAACAAGGTGAATCTGAATTTTTCAATCATGGTACATTCTTTACTAAAATGTGAAGTTAATCCTTGGCGTGTGAACTACGTTTAAAGTCAAACTACGTTTAGGAACATGGGCTTCAGATCCTGCATGTATATGCCCGGGATTACCCCAGGGTTCTCCTTTTATCACCCATGTTGTTTAATACTTACACAGCAAATGTAACCAAAATTCAGCCAACCGGGTTGGGTCGGACATTGACATTTGCAGATGATATCTTAATATATAGGAGTGGGTCAGATAGACGAGAGATGGTTGAAGACGTTCAGAAGAAAACATTGCATACTATCTCGCTCACAGGTTAATCCTGAAAAGGCATGTATGTTGTGGTGCTCTTTGAATAATTTCGTAGCCAAGGCTGACTTACCCGGAGTCATCTTTGATGAACATACTATCGAGCTCCATGACAGGCTGCGCTATCCTGAAATAACCTTTGATCATAGTCTATCTTTCAAACACCATGTTGAACAGACGATACAACGTTACAAGCGTGGCCTTGCGGCTCTCAAAGTTATGGTGTCCACACACCTTGAGCAGAGACTACTTGTCCTTTTGTTCGATCTTGTTATGTCTGTGGTAGACTACGGACTCGGCATTCTCACAGTATCAAATCACAATGTGAACAACTTGAACGTATTCAGAATTAAGGCATGTGTATAGTCCTGGGCTGCACTAGAGATATCCCCATTGTGATATATGCTTGGGTTCTGTCACTACGCTCTAGTCATGCAATTGCCCAAACCAAGGCATATATGCAGGTTACTGTGGATAAATGACATCCACTGCACAAGAACACTAATTATATTAAGGGCACGAGAATCAAGCGTGGCATGTAAGTGTGGTGGACCAGGCTGAGAGAACAATTGACCAGGTGACCACGGTTGCGACCCTACCAAAAGGGGAAGAATGAATCCCAATAGGGGTCAAAGGCGCATGGGGACAACGCCGCATCAGGATTAGTGAGCTGACACTATTCAAGATCCTACCCCACCTCCACAGGGTGACCCTGGTAACAGACATTGGTTCCTGTCTGGCTAAGCGAGTAGGGATCGAGGGAGAGCTATCCTGGTGGTGGTAGAGATGCAGACGTAGTCACGTTGGATGGTGTAAGCTCACAACACAAACGAGCGGAATCCCAGAGTGACTATTAATGCACGTCTCTCCCAGCCGAAGAGAAAAGCTGAGAACTGACGAAGATGGTGAGGGAGCACGCGTGCAGACGATGCACGGGTGTATCCACCGGTGGCAAACGTGCACGGGGCATATGGTGTAGCGAAAGGAAGGCGTGGCAGGCAGGCGTGAGCGTACCACCCAGGTGTGCAGAATACTGGAGGGCCCAGCAGAGGTTGAAGCCAGTGCGCGTTTCCGCTCGCATGGAACTACTGCTGTCTTGTAGTTTGATTGGGGACAATCAAAGGTTAGCGGAGTAAACTGTATACAAAACTGGACGACAGGAAACCAAGTTGTAAAAACAAGACAGGTTTTCTGGGCAGATGACGCACATCAGCCCGGGAGGGTAGGTTGTCTAAAGGTCGCTACCTTAAAAGAAAATAGCAACCTGCTGCCTTGTAGGTTGGCTGGGGACAGCAAAAGGCTAACGGAGAGCGAACCCTGTAAACACTGGTTGAAATCGGACACTTCACCGAAGGATAAGCACTGGAGCTCCAAATGGTACTGAACGTTGTGACGTAAAATTGCGTTATTGGCAAAGGATGTGTATATATCACATGTAGAATGATAAACATGGCCGAAAAAGAACAATTGCGAGAGAGAGAGATCCCAATAGATGGTAGCATGACCAACCATCTCAACATTATTATTACTCTTGGAAGAGAATGTAGAGACTGGGGCAACATGAAGGCTGATCTCGCAGCTGATAATGCAAAGGATGATGTATATACCGATGGGTTGGTACATCGTGGTGAGAAGTCAGGCTGGAGTTTCTTGGCTAATGCACATGGTAGGGTTGTTGCAGAGCAAAATGGAACATACAGGACAGCTACTTCCAGTATAAAGAGGTTGAGGCCGTTACTGCTGCCCTCCATTGGCTCTCTGTTTACTGGAGCCGTTGTTGTATCTGACTCTCAGTCGAAGCTTTACAAGATCTAAAGGGGCAGGTTTGGGTACAAGTGGATGTCGTCTATAGAAGTTTCGAACCCCCAGAGGCTTATGTGGATCTACTATCCTGGGCAAGTGGGTGTTTGCGGCAATGAGAGAGCGGACAGACTTGCACAATAACTAACATTCCTCTTGAAAAAGAATGTAGACATTGGGGCAACATGAAGGCTGAACTCGCACTTAAACAGCTAATAGAAGATAATGCAAGTGATGATGATGTTCTTGCTGATACTTCGATGGGTCTATGCATCGTGGTGAGAAATCAGGCTGGGGTTTCTTGGCTAGCACGCATGGTAGTGCTGTTGTAGAGCGAAACTACCGATTTATGGACGTCGACCAGAGAATTCGTGTAGCTGCAGCCATTCTTAGATATTGTTCATCTGTCACATGAACCAATCTCACAACACAAGCAGCTTTTATTACACTACTACAACACTTTGTGGGTAGTTTCATCTTTATTTTCTACCTTCTTTTCAAGACTGCAGCATGCAATCTGTTTTCAGTATGACTACGGGAAGGTAAAGTAGGGTCCTGGTCAGTGAGGTAATGTTTCAGTTACATTCAAATATTTGTCACAATTTATTACTTTAGTAGCAAAACTTGTTACTTAGTAATTATTTGTTATAGGATGTATACTAACTTGTGAACCAGTAAATCTACATCTTGATTAGTAGACATGTGCTTGGTGCCTTCAAGCAGTCACAATTAAGATTCCATGAGATATTTATACAATAATGAAAGAAGTACTCTAGCAAAAATTGGTCACTGAACTGACTGACATAATAGCACTCCCAGCAGACTCATAGGTGCGCAGTCTTCCCTAGTAGATGTCGGAGGCTATGCATATTGATGGTTCCTGTGGCCCGCTTGTTAAAACACATTAATCGTTCTGCCTCTCAGACATGCGATTCTGCTTGTACAGCATGCAATTCCAAAGTGAAATCTCTGAATGGATTCTTCTACTTCAGTGATCTCTGCTCATGTGCTTAGTTGACTGTCCACCACAAACAGGGCAGTCAGCTTTAGGTCTGTCAGGTTTACCCAAAGCTTAGTTTTGAGGTCAACTTAGTGTTACCATACTGCTTCTCAGCTCACACAGGAGAGGACAGTCTTGCAGGATATGGCCCGGGTATCTGTTCTTGCTGCTGACACTGGCAAAGAGCTGTTTGACTTATTCCTGTCTATGTAAGTGTTTGTTAAGTCTACAGTGTGGGCAAAATATAATAATCCGGTCTGTAATGCTGAGGTCTTTGAGTAACTTTTTTTCCATTATCATATCCAGCGTTTCTCTTCCAGTCTACTGCAGGTTTTCTCTTTGTGATGATATCTTCATCCAACAGGTGGTCAGCAAGAAACTGAAGGATATAAAGTACTTAAGAAGCATATTCACAGAAGATGGAAGACTAGACAGAGAGAGGTTAGAGTGCAAAAGGCAAATACTGCAACCTATTAGCTAGCCCCATTGTTAAGGCACCCAAACATCTCACTTACAGCTAAGCAACAGCATTTTCATACCTACTTTGTGTTACCAGAGCCAAACACAGACAATAAGCAAAGCACAGTCGCAAAAACAAATAACTACATGTGAAATGTGATGCCTACGAAAAGTTGCCAACAACACCAGAAAAGACAGAGTTACACCAGTGTAAGAGAGAGTTGGCACAGAACCTTGCTTGAATTACATTGAGAAACAAAGAATGAAGTGGTTCTACCACTTAATAAGAATACAACCAAACTCCACAGTATACAGTCTTCAAAAGAACATCAGGAAAGACAGCGAAGGAAGACCACAAAAAAGATGGTTAGATGGCATAGCAGAATTGTCAAAAAGCAAAAATAACTTTCATCCAAGCCACTAGAACAGCACAAGACAAAAACCATGACACTGGGTAACAACCCGGTACCAGTGTGACAACAAAAGACATGATAATAACATGACTTGCAACATCCACATTTCAACTATTTTCTTATATATATATATATGAATTTTCTTATATATATATATATAGCTGCTTCTTTAATGGAGAGAACCGTTGCACTCCGTTTAGGAACATGGACATCGGATCCTGCACGTATATGCCCGGATTACCCCAGGGTTCTCCTCTATCACCCGTGTTGTTTAATATTTACACAGCAAATGTAGCTAAAATTCAGCCAACCGGATTGGGTCGGACATTGACATTTGCAGATGATATCTTAATATATAGGACTGGGTCAGATAGACGAGAGATGGTTGACGACATTCAGAAAACATTGCATACCATCTCGGGTTGGTGTAGAGAGTCTCGCTCTCAGGTCAATCCTGAAAAAGCGTGTATGTTGTGGTGCTCGTTGAATAATCACATCGTCAAGGCTGACCTACCCTGTGTAATCTTTGATGAACATACCATCGAGCGCAGAGACAGGCTTCGCTATCTTGGAATAACCTTTGATCGTAGTCTATCTTTCAAACACCATATTGAACAGACGATACAACGGTGCAAGCGTGGTCTTGCGGCTCTCAAAGTTATGGTGGCCGCACACCTTGAGCAGAGACTACTTGCCATTTTGTTCGATCGACTGGTAATGTCAGTGGTAGATTACGGACTCGGAATTCTTACGATATCAAGATCACAATGTGAACGACTTGAACGGGTTCAGAATGAAGGTATGCGTATAGTTCTGGGCTGCACTAGAGATACCCCCATTGTGAAGATGAGATATATGCTTGGCCTTCTGTCACTACGCTCCCGTCATGCAATCGCCCAAACCAAGGCATATATGCGGGTTACTTCGGATAAGAGACATCCACTTCACAAGAACACTAATGATGTTAAGGGCACGAGAATCAAGCGTGGTATGTCGTGGATGGCCCAGGCTGAGAGAACGATTGGCCAGGTGACTACGGTTGCGACTCTACCAAAAGGGAAGAATGGATCCCAACAGATGGAAGCATGATGAACTATCTCAACGTTATCATTACTCTTGGAAGAGAATGTAGAGATTGGGGCAACATGAAGGCTGATCTCGCAGTTAAGCAGCTGATAGAAGATAATGCAAGGGATGATGATGTTGTTGTATATACCGATGGGTCGGTTCAACGTGGTGAGAAATCCGGCTGGGGTTTCTTGGCTAATGCGCATGGTAGGGTTGTTGCAGAGCGAAGTGGGGCATACAGGACAACTACTTCTAGTATGAGGATGGAGGTTGAGGCCGTTACTGCTGCCCTCCATTGGATTTCTGGGACTTCATTTACTGGGGCAGTTGTTGTATCTGACTCTCAGTCGATGCTTCACAAGATCCAGAAGGGCAGGTTTCGGTATGAGTGGATGTCGTCTATAGAAGTTTCTAACCTCCAGCGGCTTACGTGGATATACTGTCCTGGGCATGCGGGTGTTTACGGTAATGAGAGAGCGGACAGGCTTGCATCAACAGCATCAATTGTTGGGGAGTTGAAGATGGATAAGGGGATGTTCTTCGGTCTCTTCGAGACTCTCTGTTGGATGAGGACACTAAAATCGATGTTGAATCGATCAAGCGATTTAAGCAGTTTGGAATTACACTTTGTTCAAGTCGAACTGGATGCCTGAGAGGCAGAGTGCGAGGTGTGTTTAATCAGCGAGCCACAGGAACCATCAGTATGCATACTCTTCGATATCTGTTGGGAGACTGAGCACCTATGGGTTTGCCCGGAGTGCAATGACGTCAGTTTAGTAACCAATAATCAATCAATATATATATATATATATATATATATATATATATATATATATATATATATATATATATATATATATATATATGGCCTTTTCATCTTTACAGACGGTCAATTGGCAAGTGTTTTACTGTGACAACTTCTGAGTTTTCGCTTTTCTCTCTTGTCGTTCAGCTCGTACATAAGTCTCTTCTCAAAAGACTCTGCGCCCTTTCGTAATTTGGCTTTCCACACAACTCTGTCATCAGCTAGTCCCTCCCATGTGCTGGGACCTATAGAAAAGTTTTTCATTGAGGTTTTGCAGACATCTTTATATCTGAGCAGTGGTCTGCCCTGGTGCCTCTTCCCTCCGAAAGTTCACAGAACAACATTTGTTTTGGTATGCGGCAAGTTTCCATTCTTCTCACATGTCTCAACTATCTTAGTCGTCTACTGCTGAGCATGCCCATGATGGAAGGCAGTTTTGCACGTTGCAGTACTTCAGAGTTGGTTATCTTGTCGTACCACCTGATGTTCATAATCTTGCAGAGACATCGAAGGTGAAAGATGTTAAGTCTCCTCTCGTGTCTTGAGTAGGCTGTCCATGTTTCTGAGACATAGTAAAGAACTAATTACACAGACTCGATATATTTGAGTCTTCGTTTGCAATGTCAATTTTTTATTGTCCCACGCTCGCTTTGATAGTATGCCGAATGTAGTAGCCGCACTACCTATACGAGCATTGATTTCTTCATCAAGAGAAAGGCTGGCAGTGACCGTGGACCCAAGATAGCAGAATTTTGAACTGGTGTTAGATGGTTGCCATTTAAAGTGATATTTGATGTGTTACCTCCCTGACATAATACAACTGTTTTGGAGACTTATTGTCAGAGAAAATAGGTCGCATGCCTTTGACACATTATTAATTAGACATTGCAGTGTAGTCTCACTGTGGGCGACTAAGGCAGCATCGTCAGCGAAAAGGAGGTCCTTGAGAAGTATTTCCGTCGTTTTTGTCTTGGCTCTTAAGCGAGCCAAGTTAAACAGTGAGCCATCAGATCTAGTGCGGATGAAAACATCACCATCAGCGTCCCCTAAGGCGTAGTTCAAAAGGACTGCGAAGAAGATGCCAAAGAGAGTGGGGCAAGGACACAGCCCTGCTTGACTCCACTCTTAACCTCAAAACTATTAGATGTGCTGCCATCGAACTGTATGCTGGCTTTCATGCCCTCATGGAAGGAGACAATCAATTGGAGCAACTTTGGGGACAGCCAATATGCTTCAATATTTTTTATATATATGGAACTGCAGTAAAACTATTTGATTGGCAAAACACGTAATTACAAAGTACTGTAGTTTTACAAATTACAAAAACAATGACAAAATACAGCAACGTTTCGACCAACAAGGCCTTTATCAAGCAAACGAACAAACAGGAGTGACAAATTAAAATGAAACACAAATGGACGACCAAATACAAACGTATCTAAGGAAAATCTGGAATAAAAACGAATAACGAAATAAATGTAACACAAAAACACACATAAAAACTAGAAATAGAAAGGAAAAGAAACAATGAAACATCTAGTAAATATATAACTTGAATACATGCAACATATACCCATATAGATTACAAAGCATGGGAAGATAAAGTACTAAGAAGCATAAGAATGTAATACGTTGAGCCCGCGTGGTCGCAAGGTACCATACAAAGAAATCAACCGATTCTCCAGAGCAAATCGACTGCGATCATCCGAGGAACATGATCGGATGGCTGTGACCTGGACATCGTGAGCACCTAAATGGCCAGTATCATTGAAATGGGTGGCTACAGGGGTCACAGAGCATTGGCGTATGTCGCGTAAGTGTTGGGCGAATCGGTCACTGAGCCTCTTGCCTGTCTCGCCGATATAAGCCTTGTTACACCGCTTACAGATAATGGCATAGATAAGATTACGGGACTCGCATGTGAACCCATCGTCAATAAGAAACGTGCCTAAAGGAAAGATACAGTACGCGTCTGTATCACATAAGCACACGTGTTGCAACGCCGACGGCCACACTGGACAGTGCCAAAATGAGTCTGGATATTGGACTTAAGGCGACGGTGTACCAACATATCCTTAAGACTTCTGTCCCGTCTGTAAGACACCAAAGGATAGTTGGGGAAGACAGAACGGTCTCAGGATCTGATCTAAGGAGAGACAGATGACGGAATAAAACATTTTTCACCAGGGAACTATGGGGGTGGTAAGTTAAGATAAGTTTTACTCTGTCAGAGTTAGTAGTCCTATGCTGGCTGGTAAGGGCCTGCTGGCGAGTGATTTTCTGAACTCGATGCATAGCCGAGACAGGCACGCTCTCCGGTATAGGCGTCTACGAAAGAAATCAAGCATCTCCGAGCTCTCTCAAGAAAATCATCGTCCTCACTACAAAGGCGACGAAGAATGACTAAAGAGCGTGCTTGTCTCGGCTATGCATCGAGTTCAGAAAATCTTAGTGCTTCTTAGTACTTTCTCTTCCCATGCTTTGTAATCTATATGGGTATATGTTGCATGTATTCATGTTATATTCCATTCTTATGCTTCTTAGTACTTTCTCTTCCCATGCTTTGTAATCTATATGGGTATATGTTGCATGTATTCAAGTTATATATTTACTAGATGTTTCATTGTTTCTTTTCCTTTCTATTTCTAGTTTTTATGTGTGTTTTTGTGTTACATTTATTTCGTTATTCGTTTTATTCCAGATTTTCCTTAGATACGTTTGTATTTGGTCGTCCATTTGTGTTTCATTTTAATTTGTCACTCCTGTTTGTTCGTTTGCTTGATAAAGGCCTTGTTGGTCGAAACGTTGCTGTATTTTGTCATTGTTTTTGTAATTTGTAAAACTACAGTACTTTGTAATTACGTGTTTTTTCAATATTTTATAAAGACTTGGCCTGCTGACTGTGTCAAATGCCTTAGTCAGATCCACGAAAGCAATACATAGAGGCTGCTGCTCTCTGCACTTCTCTTGTAGCTGTCGAAGGGTAAATATCATGTCAGTTGCTGATCGTCCAGCTCTGAATCCACATTGCGACTCTGGAAGAACACGCTCCGCCAGTTTCTGTAATCATTTTGAAAGGACTAGTGCAAAAGCCTTGCCTGTTACGCTTAGAAGAGAGATGCCTCTGTAGTTGTTACAATCCCCCTTATCCCCTTTGTTTTTATAGTGTCACTATCTTTACATCCCTCATGTCCTGAGGAAATGTTCCCTCTCTCCAGCACTGAATAAGGAGATTGTATTTTCTTATAATGCACATATATTCAATAGATTAAAATTGCATATTTGATAATACTTCTAACACAATTCTAGATAGAAGAATGCATAATGTTAATGAATTCATTAACTGAGGACAATAATTCTGACTGATAGTCAATAGCGAGTTGGCTATTAATGAGCATAACATCAAGGAAAATTAAGTATTTCGGACACATCAAACGACATGAGTGCCTAGAGAAGATAATTTTGGAGGGAATGGTGGCCGAAAGAAGAATGAGAGGAAGACCTAGAAGATGATGGGTGCAAGATGTCACTGACGATCTGAGAATGACTGCTGCTGACACCGGCTAACTTGCACAGAACAGAGAGGTTTTCAGGACTGATGTCATAAGAGCCAAGTTCTGGAAGGGACAAGCTACTTGATGATGATTCCTTCCTTTGCGTTCCCGGTCTAGACTGTTGAACCAACTTCTATCATGAATTTTACCGTGGTCATTGATGATGTGTAGTATTGATGATGATTCAATAGCATTGATATACTTTATGCCAGGACATTGAAACCATGATTATTTCTTCTTCACCCTTCGCCCCTAGGGAGGCATATGTCCATAACCAAGGCCTTCCAAGTCCGTCTATTGAGATGATTATTTCAGTACAACATTATTGGCATTTAAAAAGTGGCTATGTCCCGAACAATGCTCGACTTGGCACAGTTCTTCTTTCATTGATTCTTTCTTCTTCTTTCTCTAATCATGTTTTGTCTCACAGCGTCAGGATAAGAAGAGATTTCTAGAACAGGCTTTTGTGTGCGCTTCTCTAATCATGTCTTGTCTCACAGCGTCAGGATAAGAAGAGATTTCTAGAACAGGCTTTTGTGTGCGCTTCAAAAACAGTGTTTTTTGTCACCTATTGAGGTACACCTTTTTGTCACCTATTGAGGTACACCTTTTTGTCACCTATTGAGGTACACCTTTTTGTCACCTATTGAGGTACACCTTTTGCTATGTATCCGCTCGTGTGATGTTGGGGCACGAAGGTAAGTAAAGAATAGTACTACTGCGACTTGCAAGAAATGTCATAAGAGGTGACTGATGTAGGGGCCTAGGGAAGCTACACTAGTAAATAAAAAGCATCACAGAAGTAGGATGTGCTGGCCTACTTGTAGGTGCATAACTGGCACAATGTACAATAATTCTTAGGCTCAGATCACATACAAATCACACAGAGTGGTTAACAAGTGGTCGATATGGAGCGTTCGAAGAAGAAGTGATGTATCCACTGTATCAAAGTAACACTGCTCTTTGAGGCTGTGTTTATAATCTGCTTATGAGACCGAACCATTTAATTTGTTGTGTCTTGATGAAGTTCAGTACTCATGTACCCTCTGTTTTACTGATTCCTTCATTTCAAAACTGGTCTCTTGATACTCCAAGCATTCTGCGTAGACATTTCATCTCTGTCATAACGAGTTTAATTGATTACGAATCCACAAGTGTACAGAATATATCTACAACTTGTGGTTACTGATTATAACATACTACAACTTGTGGTTACTGATTATAACATACTACAAACAAATAAATTCGAAATAATAACATCTAAATTGAATGATAGCACCAATACTCAGTAAATGTCAAACATAATCGATTTCAGAGAATACTTACACTGTCTGCTATGATACCAAAACAGATGAGAAACATATTTTTAAATACCAGAATTGTAGGACAAAAAAACCGAAAGCCTTGACATACACAAGTATGGTACCATACACAAGTAAGGCTCTAATTTCAACGGGGAGGGTTCAACGTTAGTCATTCTTGTCAAAGATCAATTATACATCACAATAAGAATAATTAAATTGCTTGCACAAAGGTGTCAAAAAGCAAATGCAGTGACATACCAGCTGGCACCATTACTACGACACCCAAAGATCAAGATGGAAGTGAAAAGACAGACGATAAAATGTATTTTCCTACCAACACTTTGTTACCAGTGCCAAACTTGGTCTCTTACAGCAACACATCACAGAAAGCTCACCACGTTTGAAATGAAATGCTTGAGGAAGGCAGTGGGAGTCACCAGGAAAGACAGACTACGAAATGAGGACATCAGAAGCAGAGTGGGCATAACTTCATGCACTGAATATATCGAAAGACAACAAATGCAGTGGTTTGGACATTTAATGAGAATGAAATACAACCAACCACCAATAACAGCATACAATAAAAAGAGATCGGGTACTAGAGCTAAGGGAAGACCAAGAAAAAGATGGATAGACAATATCAAGACCACACTACATAAACATGGATACAACACAAACGGGCAACTCATCTAGCCCTAGAATGCAAATTAAAGTTCCCATCCCTACGCTTAACGGCAAGAGTGGACAGCCAACAACATCTTCCACCTGGGAATAGACAATAGGCATCAAAGAACGAACGCGAAGAAGTAAATACCAGAAGATCTGATCAAGAAAGAAAGCTGGAAGAGGAGGGTGAAATAGGAAACTTAAAACTGTATGTAAACAAATTATTATCATCATATAACCTGTCGTGAGCAAATCTTGGCCACCCTAACAGTCCTTTGGAATTTCTATCTCTCATAGGCCAGATGTCCCGTCTCTGCAGCTGTCCTGAGTACTGTCAAAAACAGTGTAAATGGGTGAATTTAAAATTTGTGAAGGAAATCTTGCAAATTAAAAACTTGACCATGACAAAGAATAACAAAGCATGCATTGAAGTGGCAAGAAATTGCTGAGAGAGGCAAGAAATATTGGTCTCTGTTTCATGGACGAGATTGAGCGAATCGCCCAGGATAGAGTGGTATGGAGAAATTGCTTGCAGGCCCTATGTAACGTGTAATGGTACGAGAGGAATTATTATTATTATTGTCATTGAAGTGGGAGGCAAAGGGTTCAAGAAAGAGCAGCCCTAGGAAATCCCTGAAACAAACTTTGCTGAGAGAGGTAAGAAATATTGGACTCAATTCTATGGAAGAGATTGAGCTAGTTGTAACAGAGCGGTAAGGACAAATTACTTGCAGGCCCTATGTAACATATAACAGTGCGAAAGGATAATATATATACTGTTCTGTTTGGCACATGTCGATATTCTGTTTTCATGCAAGTCTTGGGTTAAAAGTATATATTTTGTCTTTTGGCAGTTTTATCCTTTGATGGAGAGTGAGATTTTCAATGTGATAACTGAACTAACTCTGGTGTAGGAGCCATTAGAAATTTCCTTTTATTGGTTACTGAACTGACGTCATTGCACTCGGCAAACCCATAGGTGCTCAGTCCCCCAACAGATATCAAAGAGTATGCATACTGATGGTTCCCGTGGCCCACTGACTAAACACACCTCTAACTCTGTCCTTCAGGCATCTAGTTCTACTTGTACAACGGGTAACTCCAAACTGCCTTAATTGCTGGATCGATTCAACATCTATTTTAGTGTCCTCATCCAGCAGACAATGGCGAAGAGACTGAAGAACATCCACCGTATCCATCTTCAACTCCCGAACAATCGTTGTTGATGCAAGCCTGTCTGCTCTCTCATTACCGTAAACACAAGCACGCCCAGGACAGTATATTCATGTAAGCCTCTGTAGGTTAGAAACTTCTATAGAAATCTGTAATTAAAAACTGATCAGGCGGCCATACTTCGATTGCTGGAATTTGAAATCAAACATGGCACAATAGAACTGACATCTGCAAGAATGAACACTTGTATATCCAGTGAAGTACAGGAACCATCAGCATGCATACGATTCAACATCTGTTGGGGGAGCTGAGCATGTATGAGTTTTCACAGAATGCAGAGAGTGTGGTTCAATTAACTAATAATAGTGCATGATGCAGCACCACTGCTACAGTACAGAATCCAGCACCACTGCTACAGTGCAGAATCCAGCATCACTGTTACAATGTAAATGGGTGAACTTGAAACTTATGAAGGAACTCATGCAAATTAAAAACTTCTCCATGCCAAGTCCTTTTGTCCATGGAGATAAATTCCTGAATGTTGTTGCTGGAACCTACAAATTGTAAAACATGTTTTAGTCGAATGAATGTTTTAGTCGAATGATTGTTTTAGTCGAATAAATGTTTTAGTTAAATAAATGTTTTAGTCGAATAATTGTTTTAGTTGAATGAATGTTTTAGTTAAATAAAGCAGTGGAAAAACATATATATGCTTTCGAATATAAGTGTTACAGAAGTCCTTCGTATATCTTGGACAGAGAAGAGAACAAATAGATCTATCCAGAAAGAACTCAAAATCAAAGAAAACTGGTTGATGATACAAATAAGATATTTTGGACATATAAAAAGACATGAAGGGCTGGAGAAGACCATCATGGAAGGAGGCATACCGGCAAAGAGAAGAAGAGGAAGACAACGGAAAAGATGGATTCAGGATGTAACTGATGGTTTGAACATGACGACTGCAGAGGCAGGACATCTGGCCTATGAGAGAGAGAAATTCAGGAGGACTGTTGGGGTGGCAAAGTTCTGCCCAGGACAAGCTATTTGATGATGATGATGAATTAAATGAATGTTTTAGTTAAATCAATTTCATATATCACAACATTAATAGAATCTCAGTGTGACTTGTTCATGCTATGAAGCCAGGCTGTTTAGAATTTTCTCTCTTCACCACCCTCTGTCTTGTCTTCCATTGACTTTACAGGTTGTCATGCTGTGTTCTCATCACATGCTCAAAAGTGATGACTGGCATCTCTCTTATAGTGATGACTGGCATCTCTCTTATAGTGATGACTGGCATCTCTCTTATAGTGATGACTGGCATCTCTCTTATAGTGATGACTGGCATCTCTCTTATAGTGATCATTTTTTCATTGTATTGATCCCTTTCTTCTTCTTCGAACGCTACATATTGAAAAATTCTTAAACCACTCTGTGATTTATATGTGATCTGAGCTTAAGAGCAATTGTACTTTGTGCCAGTTGTGCACCTACAAGTTGGCAAGCACATCCAATTTCCGCAACACTTTTTATTTACTAGAGTAGCTTTGCCTAGACCCCTCAGTTAACTCTTACGACATGCCTTGTAGGTGGCAGTGTTACTTACGACATGTCTTGTAGGTTGGCAGTTTCACTATTCTTTGCTCCCCATGCTAGTCCTGGCAGGACATCTACGGACATCTTTTAACACAACAATATTAGTGATTTTAGCAGTTCATGTGTGAATCTTAGTATTCTCCTATAAAACCACATCTACGGACATCTTTCAACACAACAATATTAGTGATTTTAGCAGTTCATATGTGAATCTTAGTATTCTTCTATAAAACCACATCTACGGACATCTTTCAACACAACAATATTAGTGATTTTAGCAGTTCATGTGAATCTTAGTATTCTTCTATAAAACCACATCTACGGACATCTTTCAACACAACAATATTAGTGATTTTAGCAGTTCATGTGTGAATCTTAGTATTCTTCTATAAAACCACATCTACGGACATCTTTCAACACAACAATATTAGTGATTTTAGCAGTTCATGTGTGAATCTTAGTATTCTCCTATAAAACCACATCTACCGACATCTTTCAACACAACAATATTAGTGATTTTAGCAGTTCGTGTGTGAATCTTAGTATTCTCCTATAAAACCATATCTACGGACATCTTTCAACACAACAATATTAGTGATTTTAGCAGTTCATGTGTGAATCTTAGTATTCTTCTATAAAACCACATCTACGGACATCTTTCAACACAACAATATTAGTGATTTTAGCAGTTCATGTGTGAATCTTAGTATTCTCCTATAAAACCACATCTACCGACATCTTTCAACACAACAATATTAGTGATTTTAGCAGTTCATGTGTGAATCTTAGTATTCTCCTATAAAACCACATCTACGGACATCTTTCAACACAACAATATTAGTGATTTTAGCAGTTCGTGTGTGAATCTTAGTATTCTCCTATAAAACCACATCTACGGACATCTTTCAACACAATAATATTAGTGATTTTAGCAGTTCATGTGTGAATCTTAGTATTCTTCTATAAAACCACATCTACGGACATCTTTCAACACAACAATATTAGTGATTTTAGCAGTTCATGTGTGAATCTTAGTATTCTTCTATAAAACCACATCTACGGACATCTTTTAACACAACAATATTAGTGATTTTAGCAGTTCATGTGTGAATCTTAGTATTCTTCTATAAAACCACATCTACGGACATCTTTCAACACAACAATATTAGTGATTTTAGCAGTTCATGTGTGAATCTTAGTATTCTTCTATAAAACCACATCTACGGACATCTTTTAACACAACAATATTAGTGATTTTAGCAGTTCATGTGTGAATCTTAGTATTCTTCTATAAAACCACATCTACTGACATCTTTTAACACAACAATATTAGTGATTTTAGCAGTTCATGTGTGAATCTTAGTATTCTTCTATAAAACCACATCTACGGACATCTTTTAACACAACAATATTAGTGATTTTAGCAGTTCATGTGTGAATCTTAGTATTCTTCTATAAAACCACATCTACGGACATCTTTTAACACAACAATATTAGTGATTTTAGCAGTTCATGTGTGAATCTTAGTATTCTTCTATAAAACCACATCTACGGACATCTTTTAACACAACAATATTAGTGATTTTAGCAGTTCATGTGTGAATCTTAGTATTCTCCTATAAAACCACATCTACCGACATCTTTTAACACAACAATATTAGTGATTTTAGCAGTTCATGTGTGAATCTTAGTATTCTCCTATAAAACCACATCTACGGACATCTTTCAACACAACAATATTAGTGATTTTAGCAGTTCATGTGTGAATCTTAGTATTCTCCTATAAAACCACATCTACGGACATCTTTTAACACAACAATATTAGTGATTTTAGCAGTTCATGTGTGAATCTTAGTATTCTTCTATAAAACCACATCTACGGACATCTTTCAACACAACAATATTAGTGATTTTAGCAGTTCATGTGTGAATCTTAGTATTCTTCTATAAAACCACATCTACGGACATCTTTCAACACAACAATATTAGTGATTTTAGCAGTTCATGTGTGAATCTTAGTATTCTCCTATAAAACCACATCTACCGACATCTTTCAACACAACAATATTAGTGATTTTAGCAGTTCATGTGTGAATCTTAGTATTCTCCTATAAAACCACATCTACGGACATCTTTCAACACAACAATATTAGTGATTTTAGCAGTTCATGTGTGAATCTTAGTATTCTCCTATAAAACCACATCTACGGACATCTTTCAACACAACAATATTAGTGATTTTAGCAGTTCATGTGTGAATCTTAGTATTCTCCTATAAAACCACATCTACCGACATCTTTTAACACAACAATATTAGTGATTTTAGCAGTTCATGTGTGAATCTTAGTATTCTCCTATAAAACCACATCTACGGACATCTTTCAACACAACAATATTAGTGATTTTAGCAGTTCATGTGTGAATCTTAGTATTCTCCTATAAAACCACATCTACCGACATCTTTCAACACAACAATATTAGTGATTTTAGCAGTTCATGTGTGAATCTTAGTATTCTCCTATAAAACCACATCTACGGACATCTTTCAACACAACAATATTAGTGATTTTAGCAGTTCATGTGTGAATCTTAGTATTCTCCTATAAAACCACATCTACGGACATCTTTTAACACAACAATATTAGTGATTTTAGCAGTTCATGTGTGAATCTTAGTATTCTCCTATAAAACCACATCTACCGACATCTTTTAACACAACAATATTAGTGATTTTAGCAGTTCATGTGTGAATCTTAGTATTCTTCTATAAAACCACATCTACCGACATCTTTTAACACAACAATATTAGTGATTTTAGCAGTTCATGTGTGAATCTTAGTATTCTCCTATAAAACCACATCTACGGACATCTTTCAACACAACAATATTAGTGATTTTAGCAGTTCATGTGTGAATCTTAGTATTCTCCTATAAAACCACATCTACGGACATCTTTTAACACAACAATATTAGTGATTTTAGCAGTTCATGTGTGAATCTTAGTATTCTCCTATAAAACCACATCTACCGACATCTTTTAACACAACAATATTAGTGATTTTAGCAGTTCATGTGTGAATCTTAGTATTCTCCTATAAAACCACATCTACGGACATCTTTCAACACAACAATATTAGTGATTTTAGCAGTTCATGTGTGAATCTTAGTATTCTCCTATAAAACCACATCTACGGACATCTTTCAACACAACAATATTAGTGATTTTAGCAGTTCATATGTGAATCTTAGTATTCTCCTATAAAACCACATCTACCGACATCTTTCAACACAACAATATTAGTGATTTTAGCAGTTCATGTGTGAATCTTAGTATTCTCCTATAAAACCACATCTACGGACATCTTTCAACACAACAATATTAGTGATTTTAGCAGTTCATGTGTGAATCTTAGTATTCTCCTATAAAACCACATCTACGGACATCTTTTAACACAACAATATTAGTGATTTTAGCAGTTCATGTGTGAATCTTAGTATTCTTCTATAAAACCACATCTACCGACATCTTTTAACACAACAATATTAGTGATTTTAGCAGTTCATGTGTGAATCTTAGTATTCTTCTATAAAACCACATCTACCGACATCTTTCAACACAACAATATTAGTGATTTTAGCAGTTCATGTGTGAATCTTAGTATTCTCCTATAAAACCACATCTACGGACATCTTTCAACACAACAATATTAGTGATTTTAGCAGTTCATGTGTGAATCTTAGTATTCTCCTATAAAACCACATCTACCGACATCTTTTAACACAACAATATTAGTGATTTTAGCAGTTCATGTGTGAATCTTAGTATTCTCCTATAAAACCACATCTACCGACATCTTTTAACACAACAATATTAGTGATTTTAGCAGTTCATGTGTGAATCTTAGTATTCTCCTATAAAACCACATCTACGGACATCTTTCAACACAACAATATTAGTGATTTTAGCAGTTCATGTGTGAATCTTAGTATTCTCCTATAAAACCACATCTACGGACATCTTTTAACACAACAATATTAGTGATTTTAGCAGTTCATGTGTGAATCTTAGTATTCTCCTATAAAACCACATCTACCGACATCTTTTAACACAACAATATTAGTGATTTTAGCAGTTCATGTGTGAATCTTAGTATTCTCCTATAAAACCACATCTACGGACATCTTTCAACACAACAATATTAGTGATTTTAGCAGTTCATGTGTGAATCTTAGTATTCTCCTATAAAACCACATCTACGGACATCTTTCAACACAACAATATTAGTGATTTTAGCAGTTCATGTGTGAATCTTAGTATTCTCCTATAAAACCACATCTACGGACATCTTTCAACACAACAATATTAGTGATTTTAGCAGTTCATGTGTGAATCTTAGTATTCTCCTATAAAACCACATCTACGGACATCTTTCAACACAACAATATTAGTGATTTTAGCAGTTCATGTGTGAATCTTAGTATTCTCCTATAAAACCACATCTACGGACATCTTTTAACACAACAATATTAGTGATTTTAGCAGTTCATGTGTGAATCTTAGTATTCTTCTATAAAACCACATCTACCGACATCTTTTAACACAACAATATTAGTGATTTTAGCAGTTCATGTGTGAATCTTAGTATTCTTCTATAAAACCACATCTACCGACATCTTTCAACACAACAATATTAGTGATTTTAGCAGTTCATGTGTGAATCTTAGTATTCTCCTATAAAACCACATCTACGGACATCTTTCAACACAACAATATTAGTGATTTTAGCAGTTCATGTGTGAATCTTAGTATTCTCCTATAAAACCACATCTACCGACATCTTTTAACACAACAATATTAGTGATTTTAGCAGTTCATGTGTGAATCTTAGTATTCTCCTATAAAACCACATCTACCGACATCTTTTAACACAACAATATTAGTGATTTTAGCAGTTCATGTGAATCTTAGTATTCTCCTATAAAACCACATCTACGGACATCTTTCAACACAACAATATTAGTGATTTTAGCAGTTCATGTGTGAATCTTAGTATTCTCCTATAAAACCACATCTACGGACATCTTTTAACACAACAATATTAGTGATTTTAGCAGTTCATGTGTGAATCTTAGTATTCTCCTATAAAACCACATCTACCGACATCTTTTAACACAACAATATTAGTGATTTTAGCAGTTCATGTGTGAATCTTAGTATTCTCCTATAAAACCACATCTACGGACATCTTTCAACACAACAATATTAGTGATTTTAGCAGTTCATGTGTGAATCTTAGTATTCTCCTATAAAACCACATCTACGGACATCTTTCAACACAACAATATTAGTGATTTTAGCAGTTCA
This sequence comes from Arion vulgaris, assembly GCA_020796225.1. Lineage (NCBI taxonomy): Eukaryota > Metazoa > Mollusca > Gastropoda > Stylommatophora > Arionidae > Arion > Arion vulgaris. Next base: position 404,615 of record CM036775.1, on the reverse strand, counting down.
TGTGTGAATCTTAGTATTCTCCTATAAAACCACATCTACGGACATCTTTCAACACAACAATATTAGTGATTTTAGCAGTTCATGTGTGAATCTTAGTATTCTCCTATAAAACCACATCTACGGACATCTTTCAACACAACAATATTAGTGATTTTAGCAGTTCATGTGTGAATCTTAGTATTCTCCTATAAAACCACATCTACGGACATCTTTCAACACAACAATATTAGTGATTTTAGCAGTTCATGTGTGAATCTTAGTATTCTCCTATAAAACCACATCTACCGACATCTTTCAACACAACAATATTAGTGATTTTAGCAGTTCATGTGTGAATCTTAGTATTCTCCTATAAAACCACATCTACGGACATCTTTCAACACAACAATATTAGTGATTTTAGCAGTTCATGTGTGAATCTTAGTATTCTCCTATAAAACCACATCTACGGACATCTTTCAACACAACAATATTAGTGATTTTAGCAGTTCATGTGTGAATCTTAGTATTCTCCTATAAAACCACATCTACGGACATCTTTCAACACAACAATATTAGTGATTTTAGCAGTTCATGTGTGAATCTTAGTATTCTCCTATAAAACCACATCTACCGACATCTTTTAACACAACAATATTAGTGATTTTAGCAGTTCATGTGTGAATCTTAGTATTCTCCTATAAAACCACATCTACGGACATCTTTCAACACAACAATATTAGTGATTTTAGCAGTTCATGTGTGAATCTTAGTATTCTCCTATAAAACCACATCTACGGACATCTTTCAACACAACAATATTAGTGATTTTAGCAGTTCATGTGTGAATCTTAGTATTCTCCTATAAAACCACATCTACGGACATCTTTCAACACAACAATATTAGTGATTTTAGCAGTTCATGTGTGAATCTTAGTATTCTCCTATAAAACCACATCTACGGACATCTTTCAACACAACAATATTAGTGATTTTAGCAGTTCATGTGTGAATCTTAGTATTCTCCTATAAAACCACATCTACCGACATCTTTCAACACAACAATATTAGTGATTTTAGCAGTTCATGTGTGAATCTTAGTATTCTCCTATAAAACCACATCTACGGACATCTTTCAACACAACAATATTAGTGATTTTAGCAGTTCATGTGTGAATCTTAGTATTCTCCTATAAAACCACATCTACCGACATCTTTTAACACAACAATATTAGTGATTTTAGCAGTTCATGTGTGAATCTTAGTATTCTCCTATAAAACCACATCTACCGACATCTTTCAACACAACAATATTAGTGATTTTAGCAGTTCATATGTGAATCTTAGTATTCTCCTATAAAACCACATCTACCGACATCTTTCAACACAACAATATTAGTGATTTTAGCAGTTCATGTGTGAATCTTAGTATTCTCCTATAAAACCACATCTACGGACATCTTTTAACACAACAATATTAGTGATTTTAGCAGTTCATGTGTGAATCTTAGTATTCTCCTATAAAACCACATCTACCGACATCTTTTAACACAACAATATTAGTGATTTTAGCAGTTCATGTGTGAATCTTAGTATTCTCCTATAAAACCACATCTACGGACATCTTTCAACACAACAATATTAGTGATTTTAGCAGTTCATGTGTGAATCTTAGTATTCTCCTATAAAACCACATCTACCGACATCTTTCAACACAACAATATTAGTGATTTTAGCAGTTCATGTGTGAATCTTAGTATTCTCCTATAAAACCACATCTACGGACATCTTTCAACACAACAATATTAGTGATTTTAGCAGTTCATGTGTGAATCTTAGTATTCTCCTATAAAACCACATCTACGGACATCTTTTAACACAACAATATTAGTGATTTTAGCAGTTCATGTGTGAATCTTAGTATTCTCCTATAAAACCACATCTACGGACATCTTTTAACACAACAATATTAGTGATTTTAGCAGTTCATGTGTGAATCTTAGTATTCTCCTATAAAACCACATCTACGGACATCTTTCAACACAACAATATTAGTGATTTTAGCAGTTCATGTGTGAATCTTAGTATTCTCCTATAAAACCACATCTACGGACATCTTTCAACACAACAATATTAGTGATTTTAGCAGTTCGTGTGTGAATCTTAGTATTCTCCTATAAAACCACATCTACGGACATCTTTTAACACAACAATATTAGTGATTTTAGCAGTTCATGTGAATCTTAGTATTCTTCTATTCTTCTTCAATGATCCAGCGGCACTTGAGCTTTTGACCTTTGACCCAATGCTATGTAGTGGTATCTGCATGTGTTTGTAAGTTGTTCTTTTGTTCCGTATAATGTGTTCCATTTATCTGGCCTTGGAGGAAGGAGGGTCTTTCTGATGTCTTCTAGTGCTTGACACTTGAAGAGGTGGTGGTGAACGGTTTCATGATGATGTGTGCACAGTTGGCACTCTGGAGTGTGTTGTGGATGAATTCTGTTCAAGTGATTATTAAGTGTTATGTGTTGGGTCTGGAGTCTAAAAATGGTGCTCTGATCTCTTCTTGTAAGGTGGTTGATGTTGTCATTAAGGTTAGGGCTGGCCATATGGCTGTACACCTCTTCCTGTGTTTCCCATGGCCCATCTGTTCAGCCAAATTTCTTTATTTGTTGTCATTAGGATTTGCTTTGCTGTATGGAGAGTTGTTGCTGTGATTGGTTGTTCCTGTGTTGACTCTTTCTTGGCTAGCCTATCTGCTTTGTCATTTCCAGGTGTGTTTGAATGTCCAGGATCCACTGCATGGTTATTTTGATGTCATGTGATGTAATAAGTCTGTCAATATCTAGGGCTATATGGGATAGTTCAGATTTACAATGTCCACTATCTTCTAGAGCTTGAAGGGCAGACATTGAATCTGTGAAGATAATTATGTTTTGTGCCTTTGATGGAAAGGCATCGAAAACAGTCTTCAGGTGGTACAAAGCTGCTTCTATCGCATTAATTTCAGTCTCATAATTGGAGCATATCTCCTCGCATGCACCAAACAGCTCTTCGGATGATCTGTCTGGGTATTGTATATATGCTCCGTAACCTGCTTTGATGGTGGCTTTAAATGCAGATCCATCAGTATAGACATGTACCCATTCTTGGGGATAGGCATCAATGGTTCTTTGGGATGCTATCATAAGGCTGACTGGGTCGGAGCGTTTAGTTGCTTCATCTATCAATTTTGTTCTAATTTCAGGTGTATTCAAGAGTGTATGTGGTGGTAAGTTTGCTATTACTCTCTGCAGCTGTCTTGTTTCTGGAAGGTGGTATCTGTCTGAAAGTATTCTCCTATAAAACCACATCTATTTGGCCTCCATAGATTTTTTTCTCTCTTTTTCTCTCTCTTTCTGTCCATGACTCGCATCCATATTTCAGTACTCCCTCTAAAAAGGAAAGAAGAACTCTCTGACTTCCATAGACAACATCTAGTTGCATAGAATGCTTTTTATTTTCTGGAATATTGTTTTTGCCTGAAACATTCTACTCTTTATTTCTGATCTGCATCTACCATCTGATGTTATCATCGTTCCAAGGTATTAAAGTCGATGAACCTGTTTTAACTTCATCCCATTTACTTTGATGGTGCATTTATAACTTTTTCTGGAGATGATCACAGTTTCTATCTTCTTGCTATTTAACATAGACCGTTGCAGTTATTTTCTCTCACCACCATAGTTCCTGAAGCTCTATTTCACTTTTAGCTATATATCAGTGCCTTCAGCATATCACAAGTTATTTATATTATATATTTTTGACAGATACAAAATCAGCACTCCAATCCAGACAATTGCCAAGTCTACAGACCCTACTGTCTAAACTGTGTAAGCAGCGCAAGGTCGTCGTGCAGTGGAATACCCTCTCACTGTGGAATACCAGGAAATGAAAGCAGCAAACCGAATGACCAAGGAAGGTGCTGCAGGAGAGCAACCGGATGTGCCAGTTACCTACCACCAAAAGAAAGGGATGATTAAATCAATCAGAAGGCCACAAATACCAACACAAGACGATTACTATAATATGAGCAGATTGGAACAAGTTGTCATTCTGTGCTTTAGAACAGGACAGAATCGACTTCATAGCCAAATGTATACAAAATTCAAGATTGGCAGTTCAGCCATGTGTACATATGGACAGGCACACCAGACTGCAGAGCACATACTTCAAGACTGCCCCGAATATGATATACTGAGGCAAACTCACTGGCCTAATGAAACAACACTGGACAGAAAACTACATGGACCTCTGTGTGAGCTACAAAGGACGGTGAAGTTTATACAAGAGACAACATTGAATATATAGACAATATTTTAAGTGAAAGAAAGGAAGGAATGATATTATGTCTACCTACTGTTATTCCAGTCAACTCATACTTCACAATATTTATGTTGCACAAAGACAATAGATCAGACAATACATATCTGTGTCCAACTCCCTTTTTGATCTGTTGGAAAGTTCCTGTTTGTCTAGTCATGACTTTTGTTTGCTGCCAATATATATTCTGAATTATATTTGTATAGTGAATCTTATTTGAAGCTCTTCAACATTTGGAAAAGATTCTCATGATAAACTTTGTGGAAAGCCTTGTTGTAGTCATGACAACAACAGTATTTAACGTCTCAAAGTCAAGCTAAAATCTATAGCAATGAATTTCTGATAATTTACTTACTTTGACATTTGATTGGTGGGTATCCAGGTGGAGGTGACATCCACTCATTTCTGTCATTGAGCATATGTGAACGATCTGATGCGAATGTTTCAAGGAACTCACAGGCAGGAATCACCCGGAACATTCTAATTACAAGATAGTCAAATATTATAGATAATCAGTAACAATGCTATCAAAAGTTGTTTTTTTAAATTTGCGCCATGCGGGTCTGGAAATGATAAGAATGGTAGAAAAAAACAATTGAAATATAATAAGTCAAAGAATGTGATAGAGGAAAGATTAGGGATGGCATAGCAATGTGGAACAACATCCAATAGCTTGTTCTGAGCAGAACTTTGCCAACCTGGACAGTCTTTCGGAATTTATATATCTCATAGGTCTCTGCAGTTGTCATGCTCAAATCATCAGTCACATCCTGAATCCATCTTCCTCATGGTCTTTATTTTCTTTTTGATGTTATAGATGACATCTGTTTTTCTTTGCATACCTTGGTTGTTTTTACTTAATAAGGCAATATCATCTTGAAAATCCAAATCTTCTAGTTGATTATTTTCTACACAATTGATGCCAGTTTAATCCTTGCAACATTTTTTCATCACCCAGTCAATGACCACAGTCTATTATATAACATATATCAAATGCAAAGGATTAAAATATAAAATCAACAGTTCAAAATTCCAACAGCAGACAAAAGCTATGTTTTGAGAAATTTGATCTTGAAAATCTGCTTTGTTATATTTAATTAGTTCAACTTAAAAAGTAGGTAGAATTTGATTACCACCCCCTTCTTTGATGTATAATCAGGCAAATTTATTGAACTTGATTGTATAGTCAACCCTCATACCTGGGCAGCAATGTAGGCAATGAGGGAGCAATCAATAGAAGTATCAGAATATGAAGGCAATAGGATCTTTCATCGCAAGAAGAAATTTGTGGAAGTATAAAGAAATAAAATCTAGATCCAAAAACAGAATATTTAATTCTAAATTTAAAGCAGTACTGTGCTATGGATCAGAAACATGGGGAATGACTAAAACAATAACAAATAAATTGCTAACATTTATCAATTGGTGTCTGCGCAGAATAGAGGGACTGGGATGGTATGATAGGGTCACAAATGAGAAGCTTATAGAGAGAATAAGACAGATTCCAGTGAAACAGGAGGTAAAGAAAAGACGCTGGTGCTGGGTATGGCACATCTTGAGAAAACCTGAGGGAAATATAACAATATGAGTCCTTTTCTGAAACTACAAGGAAAGCAAAAGAGGGAAGCCTAGAAATACACAAGGAAAAAATATGGAGGCAGAGACTAATATACGGAAGACTTGGAAGGAGCTGCAAGAGCAGCTGGAAGACCAGGCACAAGTTGGTTGAGATGCACTAATCAGGGCTAACAAGCACAAGAGAGAGAGAGAGAGATAGTCAGCCCCTTTATTTAACTTACAAATATAAAAATATAATAAATCTTTCAGTAAGAGTATTTATTGATTGATTTGACCATCATCATTGCACTTCGATGAACAAACAAGAGTGTTCCAGTCACTTTCTAACGCAGTAAGATCTTAGAAACAGTGCACAAACTCTGTAGCAGCGCGAGAGTCTCAGATGTAATTTTGAAGATGATAAAAAATTTGTGTAACAATTTTTATTTTTATTTTCTCATGAACAGTGAGTTTGCAGCAAATTCTCAACTATTTTCAATGGCCAAAGATTCTTTTACATATTCAGTCAGAACAGAGGGTTGTACGTTTTATCATCCTTATCTGATAGGACTAGGAACACAATCTCACCTACATTAAGATCAAGGATCTTTTATTTTACTTTGCTCCTCTCATGAAGCATAGTACCTCAACAGTTGTTCTCCACTTTGTCTCTGGTTGCATTATTTATGGCTTCCCAGGATAATCAAGCACTCTTCAGTTTCTCAAGCAGACTTCATCTCCAGGTCTGTTAAGGTCTTCCGTTTTCCACTTTCTCTGTGGGTTCCACACAAGTGCTTGTCTGTGGAACTCGACTATGCCTTCCATCGGGTATGCCTGGCCCTCTGCCATTTTCTCCTTCTGACCTGGGTCATCCTATCCTGTTCTTACCACAGGTCTGTGTTTGCAACTCTGTCATACCATCTCAGTCAGAGAATCCACCGACAAAGGTCTGAATCTTATTTGTATTTAACTTGGTGACTCGTCATGTTTCTGAGCCATACAACAACAAACACAGATTTCCCATTTGAGATCAAGGATCACTGAAAAATATTCCAATTGCTCCTCCTGGGAACAAACCTGGGAGTACCTTAGCTCCACACCACAGAGCTCTCATCAACAAGAGTTAAGATTACGAAACCCAAAAGTACAAGAGATAACAATAATAAAGTCTTCAAGTAATCAATGATATTGATGAACAGAAATGGCCATGCAGTATTCTGCACAGACAACTAGGATCTTAGTGTCCTCCAGCAGATAATGAAGGATATGCATGCTAAAGGGTACCGTTTCTCACTGGTTAAACACTTTTGTTTTGTCCTGCTGATGACACACCCAACTCGTGCAACACTCAAATTCCTTCCCTTTAGTTTAAGAGTACCGCATCATCAATAATTTGTTGCTAAGTTACTTATTGAAAAATGAAAATCCTGGCATATCCTTTACAGGACGCCGCCATCAACCACAGTAAATGAGCTGTTGATTTTCTAGGCACCTCTTATACATTCAATAGTTTGCCTTTTCTTTCTGAACAGCAAGGTCTATTTTGACCGTTCATAAAGATCCACTGGAACATATTTGCTTCAAAACTGTCCACTGTGGAGTTTGAACCAGGTACTCTTGGGTTGTGATGCAGCTCACTACCACTAAACCCCAGTCGCTCCCAAGTTACCTATTATCTATCTATAAAAAGCAGACTATTGCAATCCTCTCTTATTACAGCAGGCATCTGTGTGTCCAGGACAATATATGCCCATATAAGACCATGAAAATTGGGACTCCTTAATATATACATGCCATTAACACACACTAAAACTCTATTTTTTATATTTTGTAAAGCACAGTGAGAATCGGATTCAATAATGGTCCAAGTAAATGGAGTCTTACATTCATTATATATCTTCAGATACTGTAAGCTTGCTATATATTAATTTTAATAAATTGTCGTTACTGTCTGTAGTACCGCTAGTTAGGGTGGTCTAGGACAGGTAGGTTGAGAGACTGAGGAATGTAATGACTGTATGACTAGTGCAGTCCCTGTGACATGAGACTGAGGAATGTAATGACTGCATGACTAGTGCAGGCTCTGTGACATGAGACTGAGGAATGTAATGACTGTATGGCTAGTGCAGTCCCTGTGACATGAGACTGAGGAATGTAATGACTGCATGACTAGTGCAGTGGCCACGAAGCTGTTCAGGTTACAAGTTTTCTTTTATTCCCACAACAACAAAAAATCCTTGGCCCTGAACATAGGTCTTCCACGTGGGAACAGCGCTCTAATCCATTCAGCCAGACACTCCTCTATATTTATAAATAATCACACGCCCGAGTGGTTACCGGGCCCAAATTTGGGGTGTAAAGAATAGAACCACTGTTACCTGCCATGCATGTCGTAAGAGGCGACTAAGGAGGTTTGGCTGAAATCGGATGCACATGTCCTAAATGTGTAGGAGTCTATGCGTTTAGGGGCCTTCCAAACCAATGTGCAACGTATATACGTTTTTGACAAAGATTAAACATATCACAAAGAGTGATTAAAATTGGTCGAAAAGAACGAACACAAAGAAGAAGAAAGAAATAATCACAAAATACACCAATAACAATACCTCCTATATTCTTCTCTCAAGATTTTCTCATCTCCAATACAAGCTGCAGCATATTCCTTCAATGTGCATGGAAAACCAAGCTCAGTATCAAGATCATAAACCAATGTTCCTTTACAATCTCGATATAAGAAGATCACATGATAATCCTGAAATTATATATATATATATTTATGTACAAGTAAATGTATCAGGCATAGGGCTGGCTACACTATCCAGTAGACAATTTTAGCCACAAAATATAACCAAACATGAACAAGTCACAAAAATAAAATAATCAGTTATCAGAGGACTATCATCATAGCACTTCGGACATGTCCATAGGTGCTCCAATCTCCGCCTCAGCAAATCCAGCAGCGCTCCATCGCCCAACACGCCGGTCCGATGTTGATTAATCAGTCTCTTTGCATATTTGGTATGCCGTTCTTTACAGGCTGCACCAATCTTGATCCCATCTCTCTCAATCTGGTCAGCGAGTGGGACTCGCAACCCTGAAACTCTTCTGTTCGAAAAGACTCTCTCAGTGCGTTAAGAATGTCATTTCTGTCCATTGCAGCCCCCTCGGATACTGTGGTCATACCAGCCAATCTGTCAGCTCGTTCATTACCCCTGACTCCTGCATATTCAGGGACAAAAATGAAGGTTATTTCTTTGATCCCAGTCTGTACCAGTACCTCCACTCAGTTCCGTCTCACCATTCCTGTTTCAACTTTACGAATCATACTCATTGAGTCACTGAGTATAAAAACACGCACAAAGTCATCTCATTGACACTCCTGGTGTATCTTTTGTGCATCCCAGAATGATGCGCATAGCCTCATTCTGAATTCTTTTCAGTCTCACTGTTTGCGTAGGACTAATTGTTAGGAGAGCGCATGCATATTCTATACATGACAGAACAATACCTTGGTACAGGAGCACAAGAAGGCATTGCTCAATGTTAGCAGCCGCCATGATTCTCAGTGGGGATAGTGCGTTGCGAGCCTTGGCAATGACTTAGTCGTTATGGTCCCTAAAGCATTGACTGCGATCAAATTTTACACCCAATTAACTCATAGACGCTGTTCGGGTGAGTATATGTCTGTATATAAAGTGACATGTGGTGTGTCACTTCACAATGTGATTATTTATGGAGAACCATGATAGCACAGCTTTGGTGTGGTTTATCGTTGCACCAGAGACATCGCACCAGGCCATGATGCGGTCCAGCTCCTCCTGTAGCTTATTAGCAATTTCCTCCTTGTTTCTTCCCTGTCTGTACACCATGATGTCGTCTGCAAATGACATTGTCCTTTCTCTACCAGACAGTTGCTGCTGTGTAGTCATTATGGTGAATACATTGAATAGTACTGGAGATAGTGGGGACTCTTATGGTAGGCCTGGTGAAATTGTTGTCAGAGTACCAATTACCACACTTGAGTGTCACTTTTCTCTCGAACATAGGCCTTTGCAATCCATCTTATGAGCAGTGTATCGATGTTGAGTAGAGTGAGCATGTGTATAGGTACGTGATTGGAACTTTGTTATACGCATCCTTGAGATCAAGTACAACCGCGCATGTCTCCAACCCAGCCTGAAAACCTTCAAAGACGTCATATGCAAAGATCAACGCATTACACCCCGTTTCTTTATTCCACCTGTATCCGCCAAGGGTGGAAAGAAACATGCGGTGTCCCTCCAAGTCCCGCTCAAAATAAAATAATAACTGTGCCAACCAAGAGGAAAGGAAGCTTTTCTAGAAGAGGTATGACGCGATGCAGAGAAAGCCGCAAGGAATCTGCACCGCAGCTTATGTTACTTTCACCTGGGAAAAGCTCCAAAATTGGCGCCTGGAATGTTAGAAATATAAAGAAAAGCTGGAGGGAGCTGCAGGAGATAGGAAGACTTGGCATGAGTTGGTTGAGGGCCTATGCCCCAAGCAGGGTTTAAAAAGGCAGAGAGAGAAATATATCCGATTAGACTTCAGTTCAAGTAAAACATCTCAATCTTCATATCAATAATGAAGAGGCCTGTTGATTTGTTAGAAGAAAATACATGATTAACTCCCAAACGTCCAGTCATTGAAATATAATTTTTATAGCAACAGGATAACGGTCATGAACTGGCCATATTTTTCTCATCAATATTGAAGACATTGAATATGTTACAAATTGAACTGGCCATATTTTTCTCATCAATATTGAAGACATTGAATATGTTACAAATTGAACTGGCTGTATTTTTCTCATCAATATTGAAGATATTGAATATGTTACAAATTGAACTGGCTGTATTTTTCTCATCAATATTGAAGACATTGAATATGTTACAAATTGAGCTGGCTGTATTTTTCTCATCAATATTGAAGACATTGAATATGTTTCAAATTGAACTGGCTGTATTTTTCTCATCAATATTGAAGACATTGAATATGTTACAAATTGAGCTGGCTGTATTTTTCTCATCAATATTGAAGACATTGAATATGTTACAAATTGAGCTGGCTGTATTTTTCTCATCAATATTGAAGACATTGAATATGTTACAAATTGAGCTGGCTGTATTTTTCTCATCAATATTGAAGACATTGAATGGGGGACTGCCTAGAGTAGTTGATAGTAGCTCGGCCTGCTAGCTGTGAGACGCCTCATAGCTCGGGTTCGAACCTTCTGTCCGGCATTTGTTCGAGTCCCCTGGTCTTACTCAGGACGATAAAGTGAGTACCTCTGAAGTCGGAGAAAATCTGCCTGTATGGCGAGGAATACTAATTACGAGTACATTGAGCACACGGCTGCCAGTGTAAGTAATTTACAATGTGCACGCTGCTGCCATTGTAAGAAATTGGAAAACAGATTTTCACGCAAAAATCAGTTTCAGAGATGGAACTTCGTCTGAGTTGAAAGCGGACGGAAAAAAAAAAAAAAAAAGACATTGAATATGTTACAAATTGAATGTTACAAATTGAATATGTAATTAATGGAGACTGCATACGCCAGTGCGTTGTCGGGGCTGCAAAAGGAGCAAAGAATAGTAACACTGCAACCTACAAGGCATGTCATAAGAGGCGACTAAGGTAGGGTCCTAGGAAGCTACCTAGTAAATAAAAAGCATCACAGAAAATGGATGTGCTGGCCCACTTGTAGCTGCATAATTGGCACAGTGTGCAATTGCTCTTAGGCTCGGATCACATACAAATCACAAAGAGTGGTTAACAAGTAGAGAGTTCGAAGAAGAATGGAGACTACAAATAAATCAGAAGCAGACTGGAAAAAAACCAATTCAGTTGTTTATTAGTAAAAAGATTATATGCCATAACCTAAGCAAGGAAAGACATGTAAAACTTCTGTGAGGACATACATTTTTCCACCAACAACATATGAATGTGAATCATAGACACAAGCATTAAAGAAAATTGAATTTTTCAAAACAATATCATCATCATCAAGTCGCTTGTCCCTTACGGAACTTGGATCCCATGACAGCAGTTCTGAAAAACTCGATATTCTATGCACGCTGGCAGGTGTCAGCAGCAGTTATTCTCAGATTGTTAATGGCATCTTGCACCCATCGTCTTCTAGGTCTTCCTCTCATTCTTCTTCCAGTCACCATTCCCTCCAAAATTACCTTCTCTAGGCACTCATGTCGTTTGATGTGTCCGAAATATTTAATTTTCCTTGATGTTATGCTCTTTAATAGACATCTATCTTTAATATCAAGCTATTGCAGAATAGAAGCATGTGTTCTTGTCTCTGTCAGTGATATTCTAAGTACTCTTCTGTAGCATTTGCATTCAAAGACATTAATGATCTTCTCCGCCGCTTTGTCAATGGTCCATGTCTCTCAACCATGTTGCCAAGGAAAAAACCCACGCTCTTAAACACTTAATTTTTGTCCTTATGTCAGTTCCCTTCCATGGGTTAGTTAGTTCTTTTAGTTTTTGCAAAGCAAGCACAATGTTCAGCCTTCTTTTAATTTCTTTTATAGCATTTCCATCATTTCTCAGCAATGCCCTAAGGTATTCAATGTAACAATTCTAATACAGACTAGAACAACTTACAGAGAATCTTCATGTAACAATTCTAATACAGGCTAGAACAACTTGAATTCAACCATACAAGCAACCTACTAACTAACCAGCAATCTTTGCACACTTGCAGAACAGGTTGGTCTCTAGATTAATTCTGCCAAGACCAAAATTATGGACCTCACAAACTCGACAGACAACATATTTGGACAATAAATGGCCAAACACAGGAGAAAGTTAAACATTTTACATATGTGGGTAATAAAGTGTCAAACAACGGAGACACGATGAAAGAAATAAACTCATGTTTTGCTATAGCAGATAGTGCCTTCACTAAGTTAACAAATATCTGGCAATCTCAAGACCTTAGTATATGTACAAAAGTTAAATTGTTTAGGTTCTGTGTGATTCCTGTACTGACCTATGGTTGTGAAAGTTGGAAATCAACAAACAAAATTGATAAGAAACTGGACAGCTTTGAGAATAAATGACTCCGAAAATTACTAGAAGTAAAATGGAGTGACTTCGTTTCAAACAACACAGTGAGAGATAGAACACAGCAACAACCCGTATCAAATATTATAAGGAAATGAACGTGGACATATTTAGGTCATGTCCTTAGATCAGACGAAAAGAGACTAAATCGACAAGTCCTTATGTGGTCACCAGTTGGGAAAAGAAAATGTGGAACACCTAAGAGCACTCTTCGAAGAACAATCCTACAAGAAAGTAAACTATTGGGATGTAAAATCATACAAGATCTCCAACTGCTAGCAACGAACCGCATCACATGGAGATCTAAAACCTCTGCCCTATGTGCTGCCTTTGGCACGAAAGGAACAAACTAACTAACTAACTAGAACAACTTACCCATATGACAGGTCTCTCAGAACTCAGACTGATTTTTTGATGCCACAATGGTATCTGCATGTAGAAAGAGAATTATGTTACTACTTATAATGACATATATCAGTGTGGTTGTTGTATATCAGTATAGTTGCAGAACAACAGGCTTATGGTAGTTGTGTCATTACTGGTATATCAGTCTGGGTGTTGTTGTCATCATCGCTTGCGATGGACGGCTATTATTATTATTAGACTAAAAATGGTCTAAAGCCAGAGGATTGACTTCATTGTGCCAGGTTTGACCCCATATGGCTCAGTTCCTCTCTGTAGAAATGGTACGCCTCCTGCCAAAAATATTGCACAAAGCACAAAATCCGTAGCTCGAATTTTAACAATACCATGAGATGAAGTGCACTATAAAGGGTACTTTCTTTAGCATGTTATTATGGAAGACATGTTGCCCATACAGCTGATGAACCCAATAAAGCAGCAGTGTAGGTGAGATTGAGTTCCTAGTCCTATTGAAGAGGGATGATAAAATGTAGGTACCATGTTCAATTTGAGCACATAAAAGAACCCTTGGTAGTTCAAAATTGAGAAGAGCAAGCTGGAAAGCTGCCAACCGGGCACAAATTTATTCTAAAAGTTTTACAAAAATAAATCCTACAAAATATCTTCACAATCTTCTAAATAACACCGGGGACCCTCATCGGAGCTATGGAGCGCGTGCACTGCCGCTGAGATCTTATTGTGTAAGAAATGGACAGAGCTGACATCTTGAACGTCCTCATAGAGCGTGGCCGCAGAGAAGACCTTCATCCACGTCAACTACTAGATTGCAAGAGCTGAGTTTGAAGATTGGTGTGGCAAGAAAAGACCAGTACAATAGGTATACGAGTAGGCTCATCAATCAAAATAGAACTGGTACGGTCAGTTGCTGGACGCTGTTGGAGATATTGTGAAGGAGATCAGAGCAGATATGGACATGTCTGGAGTGCAATGAAGATATTCCAAACTGAAACTGTGTAAGAAAGAGAAGGGAGCACACATGGGTAACTCATCTTCTTCTTCTTCTTCTTATGCGTTCTTACGACCAATTTTAATCACTCTTAGTGATATGTTTGATCTTTGCCAAGAACGTGTAAACGTTGCACATTGGTTTGGAAGGCCCCTAAACGCATAGACTTCTACACGTTTAGGACACATGCATCCGATTTCAGCCAAACCTCCTTAGTCGCCTCTTACGACATGCATAGCAGGTAACAGTGGTTCTATTCTTTACACCCCAAATTTGGGCCCCGGTAACCACTCGGGCGGGCTGACTCATCAAAGTGCAATGAAGATATTCCAAACTGAAACTGTGTAAGAAAGAGAAGGGAGCACACATGGGTGACTCATCAAAGTGCAATGATGATGGTAGCACCAATCAATATATACAGACAGAGATTGGTACGAGTAGACTAGCATATTATGTTTCTAATATCTCATATATTTTTACATACAACTAACATATAACCAGTTTTAATAAATAATAAGGTCATAAATTGGGTCAACTCTCTCTTTCTTTTCATCATATCATTTATAGGACGTTGCTCTTTGCAGCACATCTGAAATTCACTCTGTCTCTTGCCAGTTCACCCACTTCGTCGATGGTCATGTTCATAGTTTCTTTAATATCTTGTAGCCATCTTCTTCTTGGTCTGCCTCTGCGTCCTGGGACCCTGCCCTCTAGTATTGTTCTTTCCAGGCCATCGTGACGCTTGATGTGACCAAAGTGTGTAATTTTTCTGTATAGTATGTTGTTTATCAGCCAATTCTCTTTAACATTTAGTTCTTTCAGGACATCAGTGTTCTTTCTTTTTCTGTCCATGGTATTCGTAGGATCTTTCTGTAGCATTTAGTTTCGAAGGACTGGATTTTTGCTCTTAATTTCTGTGTAATAGTCCATGATTCACAACCATAAGTAGCCACTGGGAAAATGCATGCTCTCAATATTTTTAATTTTAATATTTTGCAGGTGCTTTGCCACATGTTCTTCATTGTGTTTAACTTCTTGATGCTATTGCCAATCTTCTTGAGATCTCTTTGGAGCAGTCACTGTTATTGTTAATTATTCTTTCTTTTACGGCTACAAAATTTGTCGAATTAGTAGAAAATATCAGAATTTATCTAAGTTCAATGAGTGAAAGTTGACTGTATTTGTGATTATCAAACCTTCCTGGAATCATTAGATATGAAAACACAGAAGCATTTGAAATATTCTGAAGCAGGGCAGAAGTCTTGAACCACAGAACATAGTTTCCAGACATTTTCTTCACTGCAGAAATATAGAAAATGAAAAAAAGTATAGTAAAACCTGAGACATATTTCTTAATCATCTTTGCCAACACACATCAAGAAAATAAGACACAAATTATACATGATTTTCTGACTATTTTTTATATTACAAAAAAGAACCAAAAATTGAATCTTCTTCTTCGATCAACTTCTGCTATGCAACTACTCTGGTATATGTTATAAACAGGATGTGTGCTTGAGGTCTTCACCGGTCCCCCATAGTTTGTTTTGAAGGGTTGTTTCTGTTGGCCAGATTTCCTCAGGCTGGTCCAGTCTTGCAGGATGTGCTCTGGGGACTGCTTTGGTGCTCCACAGGTGCAGATAGCCGAGTCCCTGAAACCCATTCTATGGAGATGTGCTTTGAGACCGCAGCGTCCCGTTCTAATTCTGAAGACTATGGTTTGCGCTTTTCTGTTTACTGTATTAAAAATCAAATCAAATATTTAAGTCATGCACGAGAATTCTGCTTTGGTGTCGATCAGTAACAATATCAGTCATTATCATCAGGTGCCACGCCGGCTGGCGTAGGCAATCATGGATCTCCACAAATCTCCATCCCTGGTGTTTGCTATCATCTCAGATGTTGACACTCTTTCATGCCATAAAGTCAGGCTCTCTATACCTTCCTCTGTCTTCGATTTTACTGGTTGTCACAATGTGTTCTAAGCCCTCTCCTTCTTATTACATGTCTGAAAAATGATGATTGCTTCTTTCTTATATTGATGATAAGCTTTCTCTGTGTCTTGACCTCATTCAACACCTCAACATTCGTCATTTTAGTAGTCCATGGGGTTCGCATCATTTTCTGTAAAACCACATCTCTGTGACCCTCAGAGATTTTTCAGTATCTGTTTTTTACCATCCATGATTCGGATCTGTATGTCAGTATTGGTTCTATGTAGCCCTGAATAACTCCCATTCTGATCTCAATTGACAGAAACATGTTGCATATAATGCTTCTCATTTTCAGGAACGCAGTTTTGAACTGCCCTATTCTGCTCTTTATTTCTGATCTGCATCTGATGTTACCAGAACTCATTGATGTACTTGTCTTACCTCTGTCTCATATGCTATGATGATTCATTTTGCCGGAACCTGATTTTTTAGACAATCTTACTCTGTCTTCTAAATATTCAGACACAGTCCTTTGTGGTTACTTTCTAACACAACTTTGTCAACTAAAATTTGGAGTTCTATTTCATTTCTTGCTATTAAGATTGCGTGTGTATTGCCGGGGCCTACAAACAGAGCAAAGAGTGGTAAAACTGCAACCATGAGGCATGTCGTAAGAAGGACTGAGGTATGGGCCTAGGAAGCTACCCTAGTAAATAAAAGTATCAGAGAAATCGGATGTGCTGGCCCACTTGTAGGCGCATAACTGGTACACTGTACAATCACCCTTAGGCTCAGATCACATAAAATCACAGAGAGGTTAACAAGTGGTCGATATGGAACATTCGAAGAAGAAACAACATGATGACAAACAAAAATATAAAATAATAATGACATTGCTAACAGTAATACAAACAATATGTAACACAAACATATTCTTTACCAATAACAGGCTGTATACGTGCAGTGATCCCGTTTATGTATAACTTCTGGGACTAACATGATTTCTGAACTCCATCAAATACTGCAATATATATTACTAATATTAAACAAAATAAATGACATAACAAATTTTGGAATAAAAACTCTTTGATTCATCTTCTTCTTTGCGTTCGTTCTTTACGGCCAATTTTAATCACTCTTTGTTTGATCTTTGCCAAGAAAATGTATACTTGCACATTGGTTTGGTAGACTCCTAAACGCATAGTGTTGTCATTGTCGAACTTGAACAATAAATTAATAATTATAATAATTATCAATATTAAATATTATTATAACATCATCTTCGTAAATAAAGTAAACGTGTGTCTGTTGATAAGTTATTCGAAACTTACTAAGACTAGTAATGTGTATCATGTCATTAGTACTTCAAATAATGTTCTCGAGTCGTGTTAATCAATAATTGTCGGTCGAAATTGGAAAACATAAACAATTTGACATGACAATTGGCATTGTAAACATTACAAGTGACGTAGAAACACATGTACGGATACACACAAAAACGATGTAACTTTTCGTTACTCGAATACCCATTATTGTATGGGTCAAAAAATACCGAAAAGTGCATAGAACAAATATTCGTTACTTATCTTATCTTATCTTAACCACATTTGCCGTGAAGCGTCGTGGGAGAGTTAGTTTCCTATCTTGTGCCAGGTGTGTTGCGCTTGACGTTGTCAGTCCATGCTTTCGCAGGGACTCTGAGATGTTATCTATCCATCGTGTTCTTGGCCTGCCTCGTGCTCTGCGCCCTGGGCGTCGATTATTATAGGCACGTGATGGTAGTAAATGTGGTTCCATTCTTACTAGTTGGACGAACCACTTGATTCGTTGCTTCTCGATGTACTGTATGCATGGTATAGTACCAACGATGCTTCTGATATTCTCATTTCTCACTCTATCTCGCCTTGTAACGTTGACAGCTTTTCGTAGACATCTTATTTCACATGTAGTAATCTTTCTTTCTTGTGTCTTAGTCAGGGGCATGTTTGGCACTGATAGCAGAGAGTTGGAATAAATATGCAGTTTATCAGTTGTCGTTTGACTGCCATGTTAATGCTTGGATGTTTTAATAGTTGTGACAGTTGGTATGTCACTGCATTTGCCTTCTGGCATCTAGTCTCGATTTCTCTGTCCATCTTTCCATCTGCTGTGAATATACTCCCGAGATATTTGAATTCTGGAGTCTGTTGTATTTTGACATTATTCACGTGTATATTTAGTTGACCTGTTGACCTACTTATTGTCATGACTTCTGTTTTGGAGGTGTTAATTTTCATGTCCTATTTTCCGCATGTCGCTTGCAGTGCATTTATGTGTTGTTGAAGTTTGTGTTCGTTGTTGTAAATTATACTCTGATCATCTGCAAAGAGTAGTTTGTTTATTAAATTGTAGTTGTTATCGAGGTTGTTATCTGTCTTGGTTTCTTGCGTTATCCTGTCTATGTATATATTGAAAAGTATAGGCGAAAGCACACATCCCTGCCTTACTCCTGATGATAATTCAAATTCGTCTGTCAGGCCGTCGCTTGTTCATACTAAGCTTGAGCATTTTTGGTATAGCGCTCTAATATTGTCTAATAGTTGGCCCTGAATTCCATATTCACTTAGTATGGCCCATAGTTTGTTTCTGTTTATTCTATCAAAGGCCTTTTCTTGGTCTATGAATGCTAAGTTGAGCTGTTTGTCATATTCTATGGTGTTTTCACTGAGTTGCCTTAGTGTGAACAGGGCATCGGTGCAACTCTTTCCCTTTCTGAACCCAAATTGAGCGATGTTCAGCTGTGGTTCTATTATAGGTTTGATTCTAGATTCCAAAATTTTAGCATATAATTTCCCAACATGACTTAATAATGATATGCCTCTGTATGTATTGCATTCTCTTTTGTTGCCCTTTTTTCCATATTGGTATTATGATGGCTTTCTGCCAATCTTTGGGGACTTCTCTTTCTGTCCAGGCTGACTTGAAGATTCTATGTATCCATTCGTTACTTTACCACGACTATTTCACCAGCTTGTGTTGTCCATACATGGAAGGTTGGGTTACATATATTTAAAAAAAACCAAAATACATTTTCACCAAATTATGTTCCTTATCTTGATGGTACACACCTCTTGATGTTCCCTTTCCAGTTATACGTATGTCACAGGGCGGCTCGTCATTAAGGGCCAGTTGGGCTCAGCCCACCAAAAATATTGAGTAACGTGTACTTATTATTTCAGACAATATTTGTTTATACTTATTACTTTCAACAGGATACTGATTAGCTTTGATTGTTGATATATAACGCTAAAATATCACAAAACACGTAATTACAAAGTACTGTAGTTTTACAAATTACAAAAACAATGACAATGTACAGCAACGTTTCGACCAACAAGGTCTTTATCAAATGATACTGGCAATTTAGGAGCTCACGATGTCCAGGTCACAACCATCCGATCATGTTCCTCGGATGATCACAGTCGATTTTCTCTGGAGAATCGGTTGATTTCGTTGTATGGTACCTTGCGACCACATGGGCTGAACGTATTACATTCCAATGCTTCTTAGTACTTTATCTTCACATGCCTTGTATGCGTGCATATGTTGCATGTATTCAAGCTATATATTTACTTGATATTTATTGTTTCTCTTCTTTTCCATTTCCGACACTGGACTATGGAATCTCTGCATGGGCAACTGTAGCCCAATCCAACTTCAATAAAAATCAACCGTGTTCAGAACCAAGCTATGAGAATTATTACAGGGGGGAATGAGATCTACCCCAATACAGGAAATGGAGAAGACCACCGGCCTACAACCAATGGAGGATATAAGAGAAAGCAGAACACAAAAACAAGCAGAAAAGTTCAAGAGGCTAGAAGATCACCCAATGTACCACAGAATGAATGGGCTAGGAAGGGGCAGACTAAAACGGACCAACTTAATAGAAGAAAAACAGACAAAGTGTGGTTAGTATCTTTCAAGAATGAAGGTAGTGTGGTGACTATAGGATTGAAGATACTGTCAAGGAATTCGGAGATATGTTCCATAGGACAAGAGCAAGCAGAAACAATAGGCCTACCAAGATTGTGGAGTTTATGAAGTTGTTGCCTGGCAGGACTTATCGCCTCTTCCTCCTTGATGTCTGTTCACTGTATACCTCTATACCTCATTCTGACGGACTTCAAGCTCTCCAGTTTTTCTCGACAGGAGAACTAAGCCTCTTGTCTCCATCTCGGCTCTCCTTCGTCTTGCAGAACTAGTTCTCACTCTCAACTCCTTTCAGTTCAATGACCAGTTCTTCGAACAGATTAGTGGGGTCGCCATGGGTACTAAAATGGGACCTAGTTATGCTTGTCTATTCATGGGTCATCTTGAACACTTAGTATGGAATTCCTATGATGGTCCCCTTCCGTCCGTGTATCATAGATACATCGATGATTGTATTGGAATTACCGATATGCCTGAAGCCGATTTGTCACGCTTCATTAACTTCATTAATGTCTTCAATCCTGTTATTCGGTTCACCTCTCACATCTCTACCTCTTGTGTCAATTTTCTTGACATCACTATCACCATCAGCCTATCCACTATCACTACATCAGTATACTACAAGCCTACTGATACACATAGCTTTCTATTGTATACATCTTCCCATCCCCAGGCTTGTCGTGACTCTTTACCTTTCTCTTATCTCTTACGCCTTCGTCGCCTCTGTAGCGAGGACGACGATTTTCTTGATAGAGCTCATGAGATGCTTGATTTCTTCCGCCAGCGCCTATACCCGGAGAATGTGCTTACATCTGCCATGCATCGGGTTCAGCTAATTGCTCGCCAGAGGCCCTTTTCCAACATACATAGAACCTCCAATTCTGACAGGGTTAAACTTATTTTTCCACTCTCATAGTTCCCTGGTGAAAAAGGTCTTATTCCATCATCTCCTATTCTTCAGTCTGATCCTGAGACACGTTCAGTCTTCCAACACTATCCTTTGGTGGCGTACAGACGGGACAGAAGCCTCAAGGATTTATTGGTACACAGTCGCCTCAAGCCTAATATCCAGAGTCACTTTGGCACCATCCAGTGTGGCCGTCGGCGCTGTAATACATGTGCATATGTAATACAGACCCGCACTGTTTCTTTTCCAAAAGCTACGTATGTCATTCAAGACAGTTTCAGGTGTGAGTCCGCAATATCATCTATGCCATCACCTGCAAACGATGCAACAAGGCCTATATTGGTGAAACCGGTAAGAGGCTCAGTGACCGATTCGCCCAACACTTACGCGATATTCGCCAATGCTCTGTGACCCCTGTGGCCACTCATTTCAATGATATTGGCCATTCAGGAGCTGACGATGTCCAGGTCACAGCCATCCGATCATGTTCCTCCGATGATCGCAGTCGATTCGCCCTGGAGAATCGTTTTATTTCATACTATGGCACCGATATCAAGATCACAATGTGAACGACTCGAACGGGTTCAGAATGAAGGTATGCGTTTAGTTCTGGGCTGCACTAGAGATACCCCCATTGTGAAGATGAAATATATGCTTGGCCTTCTGTCACTACGCTCCGTCATGCAATCGCCCAAACCAAGGCATATAGGCGGGTTACTTCTGATAAGAGACATCCACTACACAAGAACACTAATGATGTTAAGGGTACGAGAATCAAGCGTGACATGTCGTGGATGGCCCAGGCTGAGAGAACAATTGGCCAGGTGACTACGGTTGCGACCCTACCAAAAAGGGAAGAATGGATCCCAACAGATGGTAGCATGATGAACTATCTCAACGTTATCATTACTCTTCGAAGAGAATGTAGAGATTGGGGCAACATGAAGGCTGATCTCGCAGTTAAGCAGCTGATAGAAGATAATGCAAGGGATGATGATGTTGTTGTATATACCGATGGGTCGGCTCAACGTGGTGAGAAATCCGGCTGGGGTTTCTTGGCTAATGCGCATGGTAGAGTTGTTGCAGAGCGAAGTGGGGCATACAGGACAACTACTTCTAGTATGAGGATGGAGGTTGAGGCCGTTGCTGCTGCCCTCCATTGGATTTCTGGGACTTCATTTACTGGGGCAGTTGTTGTATCTGACTCTCAGTCGATGCTTCACAAGATTCAGAAGGCCAGTTTTCGGTATGAGTGGATGTCGTCTATAGAATTTTCTAACCTCCAGCGGCTTACGTGGATATACTGTCCTGGGCATTCGGGTGTTTACGGTAATGAGAGAGCGGACAGGCTTGCATCAACAGCAGCGATTGTTGGGGAGTTGAAGATGGAGATAAGGGGGATATTCTTCGGTCTCTTCGCGACTCTCTGTTGGATGAGGACACTAAAATCGATGTTGAATCGATCAAGCGATATAAGCAGTTTGGAGTTACCCGTTGTTCAAGTCGAACTGGATGTCTGAGAAGCAGAGTGAGAGGTGTGTTGCGAGCAACAGGAACCATCAGTATGCATACTCTTCGATATCTGTTGGGGAGACTGAGCACCTATGGGTCTGCCCGGAGTGCAATGACGTCAGTTTAGTAACCAATAACCAATAACCAATGGCACCTTGCGACCTCTTGGACTCAACGCATTACATTCCTATGCTTCTTAGTATTCAGTATATATATATGGAACTGCAGTAAAACTATTTGATTGGCAAAACACGTAATCACAAAGTACTGTAGTTTTACAAATTACAAAAACAATGACAAAATACAGCAACGTTTCGACCAACAAGGCCTTTATCAAGCAAACGAACAAACAGGAGTGACAAATTAAAATGAAACACAAATGGACGACCAAATACAAACGTATCTAAGGAAAATCTGGAATAAAACGAATAACGAAATAAATGTAACACAAAAACACACATAAAAACTAGAAATAGAAAGGAAAAGAAACAATGAAACATCTAGTAAATATATAACTTGAATACATGCAACATATACCCATATAGATTACAAAGCAGGGAAGAGAAAGTACTAAGAAGCATAAGAATGGAATATAACATGAATACATGCAGCATATACCCATATAGATTACAAAGCATGGGAAGAGAAAGTACTAAGAAGCATAAGACTCTACTTGTGTCAACTTTCTTGACATTACTATCACCTTACGCCTATCCACTATCTATACATCAGTATATTACAAGCCTACTGATGCACATAGTTTTCTCCTCTATACTTCTTCCCATCCCCGGGCTTGTCGTGACTCTTTGCCATTCTCGCAGCTCTTACGCCTTCGTCGCCTTTGTAGTGAGGACGATGATTTTCTTGAGAGAGCTCGCGAGATGCTTGATTTCTTTCGTAGGCGCCTATACCCGGAGAGGGTGCTTGTCTCGGCTATGCATCGAGTTCAGAAAATCACTCGCCAGCAGGCCCTTACCAGTCAGCATACGACAACTAACTCTGACAGAGTAAAACTTATCTTAACTTACCACCCCCATAGTTCCCTGGTGAAAAATGTTTTATTCCGTCATCTGTCTCTCCTTAGATCAGATCCTGAGACCCGTTCTGTCTTCCCCAACTATCCTTTGGTGTCTTACAGACGGGACAGAAGTCTTAAGGATATGTTGGTACACAGTCGCCTTAAGTCCAATATCCTGACTCATTTTGGCACTGTCCGGTGTGGTCGTCGGCGTTGCAACACGTGTGCTTATGTGATACAGACGCGTACTGTATCTTTTCCTTTAGGCACGTTTCTTATTGACGATGGGTTCACATGCGAGTCCCGTAATCTTATCTATGCTATTATCTGTAAGCGGTGTAACAAGGCTTATATCGGCGAGACAGGCAAGAGGCTCAGTGACCGATTCGCCCAACACTTACGCGACATACGCCAATGCTCTGTGACCCTGTAGCCACCCATTTCAATGACACTGGCCATTTAGGTGCTCACGATGTCCAGGTCACAGCCATCCGATCGTGTTCCTCGGATGATCGCAGTCGATTTGCTCTGGAGAATCGGTCGATTTCTTTGTATGGTACCTTGCGACCACGTGGGCTCAACGTATTACATTCCTATGCTTTTTAGTACTTTCTCTTCCCATGCCTTCTAATCTATATGGGTATATGTTGCATGTATTCATGTTATATTCCATTCTTATGCTTCTTAGTACTTTCTCTTCCCTGCTTTGTAATCTATATGGGTATATGTTGCATGTATTCAAGTTATATATTTACTAGATGTTTCATTGTTTCTTTTCCTTTCTATTTCTAGTTTTTATGTGTGTTTTTTGTGTTACATTTATTTCGTTATTCGTTTTTATTCCAGATTTTCCTTAGATACGTTTGTATTTGGTCGTCCATTTGTGTTTCATTTTAATTTGTCACTCCTGTTTGTTCGTTTGCTTGATAAAGGCCTTGTTGGTCGAAACGTTGCTGTATTTTGTCATTGTTTTTGTAATTTGTAAAACTACAGTACTTTGTGATTACGTGTTATGCTTCTTAGTACTGTCTTATCTCATGCCTTGTAATCTATATGTGTATTTGCTCCATATATATAAGTTATTTATCCACTATATTGTTTATTGTTTTCTTTTTTCCACTTCCGGTTTTGTGTTGCACTCATTTCGTTATTCGTTTTTATTCCCAGATTTTTATTAGATAGGTTTGAATGTTTCTACATGTAATCGTCCATTTGTAGTGTTCCTCGAAATTCGTCATTCTTGTTGTATTGTTTGCTTGATAAAGGCCTTTTGGTCGAAACATTGCTGTTTATCGTCACTGTTTCTGTATTTTGTAAAACTATAGTACTTTGTTTTTACGTGTTTAGCGTGTATGCTAGGCAAAAAAAAAAAAAAAAAGTGAGATAATTAGACCGGCACCAATTGGCTGCAGACATATCTGATGGTATTTACATATCTGATGGTATTTACATATCTGATGGTATTTACATATCTGATGGTATTTACATATCTGATGATATTTACATATCTGATGATATTTACATATCTGATGGTATTTACATATCTGATGATATTTACATATCTGATGATATTTACATATCTGATGGTATTTACATATCTGATGGTATTTACATATCTGATGATATTTACATATCTGATGGTATTTACATATTTGATGGTATTTACATATCTGATGGTATTTTATCTTCAACATTGTAGTATTTCCTTCATGAGTTCTCAAATCATTCGGTGAGAAATATCTAATTTGGTTGTTGTCTGTGACATTTGAAATTGAGTATGAGATAACATAAAAAATGAAAATTGTAGCATATCCTTTACAGGACGTAGCCATCAACCAGTAAACGTGTCGTTTTTCTAGACACCACTTATACGTTCAGTAGTTTGTCATTGCTTTCTGAACAGTGAGGTCTATTTTTAACTTTCGTAAATATCCCACGGAAACGAATTTGCTTCCAAACTTGCCCGCGTGTCGGAATTTGAACCAGATACGCTTGGGTTGTGATCGAGCTCACTACCGCTTAAGCTACAGACGCTCACAGACGCTCACAGATGAGATAACATAGAGTTGCCATATTTTGATCTTCAGAAATGAGGACACTTCTCCTAACATTCCATTCCATTTAAATGTCTGATGATCTGAACTTTTTAAGAATATCTTTCTTTTGCATCAAATGTCTGTACAATTGTTGGCATGTGAAATAAAATTGACAAGTGAAATGGATAAAACATAAAAGGGCACGAATGTGCATTATTTTTTTGTTTGCTCTTAAGAATATTAGAAGTTTTAAAAAAGATTGTAGATTCTTGTTTCGAGTGCCAAGTTAGAAAACAAAATTTTACGCAGTTACCACGTGGTTACCGTGTGATGTTGCAAGACACAGTGTTAATTTTGTATTGGCTGGTAAAATTGCGGACATATCTAAGAACTTCCAAAATCTGTTTCCGGGAGCCTAGATTTAATTGTGTAATGAGGTCGTGTCCACTAAAATAAGGAAGTATGCCAACCCTAAGATAACAGAGGGGGATGTCGTCTGCAAAGTCTAGGTTCTCCTGCTGTTACAAGGTCAATACGAGTAACTTTCCGTGCGACATCTCTCACTGATCGAATTAGTCACGTGAACACAATCTCTCATTTCATTCAGCAATAGCGCTTAGACATAAGTACACACATTTTAGCGAGTTCGTGGCTATAGTTTTCTATATATATATATATATTTCAGGACTAAACGTGATACAGATTATATTTGTTATCCACTATATGTTAAACAAATACTTATTTTGGAATAGATATTCAGTGACTTAGGGCTTTATAAGTTGTTTCTTTTCTCAAAGACTACATTTGAAATCGTGTGTGTAAGATAAACTAGCACGTGTGTGTAAGATAAACTAGCACGAGTGTGTGTGTGTGTGTTAATTCGTCATGGTCTTCCATACTTGTGTCTCAATCTGTGAGTATCGATTCTAACAAAATAGTGTTATCAGATACGATATACGTGACTCATAAATATCCAATTATTGATATCTATATACGAGTACACGCACGCACGCACACGCACACACGGAAACACGCACGGAAACACACACACGGACACGCACACGCGGACACACACACACACATACTGACACACATACATACACACGGAAAAACACACACGGATACATGCACACACACACACACGAACAACACACACACACGGACCACACACACACAGGACACACACACACACACACGGACACACACACACGGACACACAACACACACAGACACATACACACACACTGACACACACACACACGGACAAACACACACACATACGGACACACTCACACACACGGACACACACACACGGACACACACAAACACACACACGGACACACACACACACACACGGACACACACACACACAAACACGGACACACGGACACACACACGGACACACATACACACACACAAGGACACACCCACACACGGACACACACACACACACACAGGACACACCACACGGACACACACACACACACACACGGACACACACGGACACACACGGACACACGGACACACAAACACGGATACAAACACACACACACGGACACACCCACACACGGACACACACACGGACACACGGACACACACGGACACACACACACGGACACACACGGACACACGGACACACGGACACACACACGGACACACACACACGGACACACGGACACACACACACACGGACACACACACAGACACACACACACACACGAACACACACACACGGACAACACACACACGGACACACACACACACGCACACACGCACACAAACACACACGGACACACACACACACACACACACGGACACACACACACACACACAAGCACGGGGACACACAGACAGACACACACACACACGGACACACATACACACGGACCACACGGCACACACAAACACGGACACACGGATACACACACGGACACACATACACGGACATCACACACGGACACACACACACACACGGACACACCCACACAAGGACACACATACACACACACGGACACACACACACACACGGACACACACACACACGGACATACACACACGGACACAAACACACACACACGGACACACACACACAGGACACACACACACGGACACAAACACACACACACACGGACACACCCACACACGGACACACACACATACACGGACACACGGACACACACACACGGACACACACACACACGGACACACGGACACACACACATGGCCACACCCACACACGGACACACACACACACACGAACACACACACACGGACACACACATACACGGACACACACACACGGACACACGGACGGACACACACGGACACACACACACACGGACACACACATTCGGACACACACACACACGGACACACCCACACACGGAAACACACACATACACGGACACACGGACACACACACGGACACACACACAGACACACACGGACACATACACACACACGGACACACACACACACGGACACACACGGGGACACACATACACACACACGGACACACACACACACACACGGGGACACACACACACACGGACACAAAAAACGGACACACACGGACACACACAGACAGACACACACACACACACGGACACACCCATCCACACACACACACACGTACACGCACACACACGGACACACACACACACACAGGACACAGAAACGGACACACGGACACACACACACACACACACACACGGACACACACACAGGACACACACACACACACACACACGGACACACACACACGGACACACACACACACACAGACACATACACACACACGGACACACCCCACACACACACGGGACACACACACACACACACACACGGGGACACACACACATACGGACACACACACACACACACACACACACACACACACGACAGACACACAGGACACACCCATCCACACACACACACACGTACACGCACACACACGGACACACACACACACGGACACAGAAACGGACACACACGGACACACACACACACACACACAACGGACACACACACAGGACACACACACACACACACGGACACACACACACGGACACACACACACACACCGACACATACACACATACGGACACACACACACACACGGACAAACACACACACATACGGACACACTCACACACACGGACACACACACGGACAAACACGGACACACACACATGGATGAACACACACACACGGACACACACACGGACGCACACACACACAGAAACACACACACACACACGGACACACCCACACGGACAAACACACACACGGACACACACACACACGGACACACTCACACACACGGACACACACACACAAACGGACACATATACACACACGGACACACACACACACACGGACACACACACACGGACATACACACACGGACATACACACACGGACATACACACACGGACATACACACACACAGACACACGGACACACTCACACGGACACACACACACGTACACACGGACACACACACACACGGATACAAACACACACACACACGGACACATACACACACACACGGACAGACACACACACACACGGACACACACATAGACACGGACACACGCACACACAGACACACACACACGGACACACACACACACGGACCATACACACACACGGACACACACACACACACGGATACACACACGGACACACACACACGGACACACACACACACGGACACACACACACATATACGGACACACACATACGGACACACACACACATACGGACACACACACACATACGGACACACAAACAGATACGGACACACATACACACATATACGGACACACAAACACACATGCGGACACACATACACACGGGCTTGCATACATACACACGGGCTTGCATACATACACACGTGTTTGCATACATACACACGTGCTTGCATACATACACACGGGATTGCATACATACACACGGGATTGCATACATACATACGTGATTGCATACAAACACACGGGCATACATAGATACATAAAAGTATCCATACTGGCACTATTCCTGATTATTGGCTGCACAGTTATCTCAGACCCTTGCCTAAGCCTGGAAAAGATCTCACAGGCACAAATGGATATAGAATTATTACCTTGCAAAACACTGTCGGCAAACTGCTTGAAAATTTCATATCCCGTAGTGTTTCAAATATAATGGAGACAAATGGTCTTTTTCCCTCCACTCTCGGCGGCTATCGTCCAGGAAGGGACACCTGGTGCAATGCAGCTGTTTTTGCATATGATGCGTATGAGGGGTTTCAGATGGGTATGGAAATGGCAGCAGCCGCCATTGATTTGCAGGACGCATATAACAATGTCTCCTACACCTTACTTATGCAGTTATTGATGGATATGCAGGTGGAAACACGCTTGGTCAAGTGGATTGTTGCTGCACTTTTTGAGCGCACGTTATCATTGCGTTGTGGTTCATGGGCATCACAACCACAACAGGTCCTAATGAGCCTTCCTCAGGCATCACCACTCTCGTCAGTCCTGTTCAATGTATACACCGTCAGGGTATCCAGCACACAAAGGGTCGGAGTTGGCAGAACAATGTCGTACACCGATGATATTCTGGTGTATCGCATGGACAAGGACATAAATGAGATCGCATCTGCATTACAGTGTGAGCTGAATAGGATTGTTGACTGGTGCAACGAATTCGAAGCGAATGTGAACCCAGCAAAGGCTTCTCTGACATGGTTCTTAACACTCACATAGTAAAGACATCTACCCCAGCTGTCAGCATGTGTAACAAAGACATAGAAAGAAGCGAAACACTAAAATATCTTGGAATAACAGTTAACAGAAGCATGTCATTTAAGAGTCATGTTGAGAACGTAATCCTAAAGGCAAGAAAAGGGCTAACCGCCCTCAAAGTTATGGCGCAGGCGGATATTGAACAACGCCAGCTACTTTTTCTTTATCAGGTACTAGTGATGAGCATGGTGGATTTTGGCCTTGGTCTTCTGAAAGTTAGCAGAACATCGCTGGATAAGTTAGACAGGATCCAAAATGAAGCGATGAGGCTTATACTTGGTTGCACACGTGACACTTCCTGTGAGGCAATGCGATATGCGACATGGCTGGGAATAAACAATAGATAACCATCAAACACAGTAAACGAGTCGATGATTTGTCTATTCTTACTGATAACTGAATCATTAAACATGAATTGATACAATACTCATTCATAAATCAATAGTTCTCGAGAGATTTCAGGGCTTGAGCAAGTTCTGTCATCCGCCTTCGTCATTCCCAGGTGGAAGATGTAATTGGCTGTCCATTCTTGCCGTTAAGCGTAGGGATGGGAGCTTTAATTTGCGTTCTAGGGCTATATGAGTCGCCCTTGTTGTGTTGTATCTGTGTTTATTTAGTGGGGTCTTGATATTATCTATCCATCTTTTTCTTGGTCTTCCATTGGCTCTAGTACCTGATTTAATTTTATTGTATGCAGTTATTGGTGGTTGGTTGTATTTCATTCTCATTAAATGTCAAAACCCTTGCATTTGTTGTCTTTCGATGTTTTCGGTGCATGAAGTTATGCCCACTCTGCTTCTGATGTCCTCATTTCGTAGTCTATCTTTCCTGGTGACCCCGGCTGCCTTCCTCAAGTATTTCATTTCACACGTGGTGAGTTTTCTGTGATGTGTTGCTGTCAGAGACCAACTTTGGCAGTGGTAACAAAGTGTTGGTAGAAAACACAAAGCAAAAACTAATTATACTAATTGGAAAACTCCAACACTCTCATATCACTACTGCATGGACACACACATGCCAGATGCATGATATCACTACATGCCAGGCGGAATATAATTCATATTCTTCATGCCCTAAAATGAACATTTCTTTTACAAATTTTCTCGTTTTAATTTGGCAATATGCCCGTGTGTTGCTGGGGCTCGTAAAGGGAGCAAAGAATAGTAATACTGCGACCTACAATGTGTGCCGTAGGAGGCGACTGAGGTAGGGGCCTAGGAAGCTAGCCTAGTAAATAAAAAGCGTCGCAGAAATCGTATATGTTGGCCTACTTGTAGGCGTATAACTGGCACAACGTACAGTCGCTCTTAGGCTCGGATCACAAAAAAGGGTGGTTTAAGCAAGTGGTCAATACGGAGAGTTGAAAGAAGAAGAACAATTTATCAATAGAAAGGTAACTTGGAATAATTACTCTGTATTTTCTTGCTTTTCTAGAAAAGTTATAGACGATTGTCAAGAAAATACACAAGTGATGTGTTGGAAGAAATAACCAAACAACAAGATAAGGAACTATTGAATATTCAAGTACAAGTGGTGTTTGGATAAAAATAACACAGCAACAAGATACATATATCTTAAGAAAACACAACGAACGTTTGAGGAGAAACCAGAGCAAAGTACATAACACACAAAACTGGAAAATAATGACATTGACTTATGTGTCTGGGCTGAGACCTCAGACAGCCCTTTGCATTCAGACAACAGCGATAGTGCTCTGAAAGAGTTTGGCGGTTTAGCCATGTCAGATTATGATTATGGGAATGTTAATGTCCTGGACCGAGCTATATGTAACGCTATCGACCAGAGAAGAGAGAATGAATTTGCAGATAAACACCTTCGATGTCTATCTGAGCGGCACAATGATTATCTGTCTCCACTGGTAAGCCATTTTTGTTTGTATACATTACACATATAGCAACAATTATACACAAAAACACACGGGCATACGCACGCACACAGGAAAAGAGAGAAAAAAAGAGAAAGAAAAAAAGAGAGAGAGAGAGAAACAGTAAGCGATAGTTATAGATCGTCCTAATTGCACATGGAACAAGTGCATAAGAGCTCCGATGTGATCTTCATTATATCTGTCAGCAAGCGGAGGCAATTGAACAGCCCTAGTTTTGTCAGAGCCAACTATAAACTACTCAGGGCTATAGCCTGGCTGTGGTTTTGTGCTGGTTAATGAAATATCGTCTAATTCTCCCTCCCTCCCTCCCCACCCGTATTGTATTTAAATCTAGCACAGATGCTGAACTGAAAGTCTTCTTCAGATCGAACAAAGCTTAATGTAAAATGTCTATTGTCTTTTCCCAGGTGAATGATGATTGAATTGGTTGTCCACTCTTGCCGTTAAGCGTAGGAGTGGGAAATTTAATTTGCGTTCCAGGGGCAGCCAAGTCGCCCTTGTTGTGTTATATCTGTGTTTATTTAGTATGGTCTTCATATTGTCTATCCATATTTTTCTTGGTCTTCTCTTGGCTCTAGTACTTGATCTCTTTTTATTGTTTGCTGTTATTGGTGGTTGGTTGTATTCGATTCTTATTAAATGTCCAAACCACTGCAATTGAAATTTTCGTGTGTTTTGTTTAGATAAACTTTAGAGCCGACGATTTATGGCTAGATTGTAAATAGTTGATATATGCTGCAGAATAACATTAAATTATTTGATCCCGTAATAGAAGTATTTTTATTTCCCATCTGCAGCAAGGAGTAGACATGATCCTGATGATATTGAACGACTTTTGAGTGCATAATAAAAACTGTGCATGTCATGGCTATCAGGAGAACATTGAGGTTAATCCGTTGTATGACTCCATGAGTCTCACATTGGAAGTAGTCCAACATTAGATGATTCTGCACATATTGTTAAGTTTATTTTTAGATATAGATTTCCGGTTATTTAAATAGCATTTTGGGAGATGGGGGTTGTTAACCAAGACAAGTAATGATTATAGGGCAACTGCTGCGCTAGAAAAGAGGGAGTACTGCAGTAGTCACCAATAGACTCTACCTCTGTAGGAGCACAGCCAGGCTCTAGCACAAGACTAGAGCCTGGCTGAGTAGAATCTCCACAACACTAAGAATAGCACTACACGTCGAGAGTTGTTGGAGATTCCTTGGTCTTAAAAAAAGCCAGTTACTCCCCTCACGCAAAACAGGAAAAATGGCGAAATAATCCCATACTTCCTGGGGGTTAGAAAACAAACAAACAAACAAGCAAAGACGATATTTTGAAATATCAGAGCTCAGATTCCAACCACAAATTTCTCATATACGTAAAGTTTATATATAATAGTAAAGTAATGAAGAAAGTTTATATATAATAGTAAAGTAATGAAGAAAGTTTATATATAATAGTAAAGTAACGCAGATTTTTATAACAAGAGGTATATTGGGGAATACTGTGTTAGACTAGTATTTTTTCCTTGATGAATGCGTGCTGTCAACAAAGAATAGATAAATGTCACTCTGGGTCAAGGAGGTAGTCCGTTCCCTGATAAACAATTCTTCTTCTTTGAACGCTCCATATATCGATCACTTGTTAACCCACTCTGTGTCAAGGAGGTAGTCCGTTCCCTGATAAACAATTCTTCTTCTTTGAACGCTCCATATCGATCACTTGTTAACCCACTCTGTGTCATTTATATGTAATCTGAAACTAAGAGAGATTGTACGTTGTGCCAGCTATGCGCCTACAAATAGACCAGTACATCCCATTTCTGCCACGCTATTTATTTACTAAGGTAGCTTTCCTAGGCCCCTACATCAGTCGTCTCTTACGACATGCCTTGTAAGTCGCAATGGTACTATTCTTTGCTTCCCTTGCGGGCCTCGGCACCACACGGCTGAGGCTTGATAAACCATAAGGAAGCGGGTGATAACAACATTACTGCAAAAAAAAACACCCTCAAAATTGCAGATAATACAGCTATTAGCCAGGTGCAAGAACTATTTAATAAAATATGGGAATAAGAAACTGTCCCATATCAATGGAACAATGGGAATAATCGTTAAGATCCCCCAAAAAGGTGATCTAAAAGATTGCAACAACTAGAGAGGGATCACCCTATTATCAGTAATAACCAAAACTTTCTGCAAAATTATTCTCAAAAGAATCAAAGGAGCAGTAGACACAACCCTGAGAGAAGAACAAGCTGGTTTTAGAACAAGCTGGTTTTGGGAGAAGCTGCTTAGACCAAATAATTACCCTACGACTAATTTTGGAGGAACATATTGAGAAGCAATAACCACTCATACTAAATTTCATCGATTTTAAAAAGACCGTTGATAGTCTACACATAATCTTACTGTGGAATATTCTGAGATACTATGTTATATCAGCTAAAATAATAAAACTTATCAAAAGCCTGAATGATGGTTCACAGTGTGCAGATCGCACTGATGGTGGACACAGTGACTGGTTTATGGTTGAAACCGAAGTAAAGCAAGACTGTATTCTATCTTTGCTATTGTTTGAAGTGGCCATTCACTGGGTGATGGGAACATGCGGTAGGGGCGAAACTGGCATCGATTAGGAAGAAGATGGTTAACTGGAAGATCTATATATATAAAGGGTTTTAAGCCGATGGATTGACTTCATTGCACCGGGTTTTACCCCATATGGTTCGGTCCCTCTCCGAAGCAATGGCACGCCACCTGCCGAGAGTATTGCACAAAGCACGAACTCCGTAGCTCCGGCAACAATCCTAGGGGTCTCTGGAAAAACTGCACCCGTGAACAGAACGGCGCGGTCCGGATTCGAACCCACGACCTTCGACTCGCAAGGCAAAGGGCTTAACCACTCAGCCAAAGAGACGCTAAATATATATATATATAAATGGGTGATGTAGTCAATATCGTGTCTGGTACGTGCCTGGTACACAATTGTGGTTGGGTCGGCCTGAAAGTAGTCGTGTTCAAAAACATTTCCACTATGCTATCACGGCTCTCATATGTATGTGTGTAATATAAATAAATATTGATGTATTAATAAACAACGCTTACAAAATAAGAGTACAGAAAAGTCAATGTTGACCTTATTGTACCAGAGACTTGTCAACACACTGTGACATTGTTGTTTTCAAATTGATGTTACATACACACATAAATACAATTAAAACGGCATCAAATTATAAATCTGATTTCAGATTTAGTGCACGAATCTAGCCACAATAATCGATTACCTTCTTCTTGTTTGCTTGATCAATCAATGTTTTTTAGTGTAAGCAAGTGATCGATATTAATGCTAACGATTCTGTGATCTAGGATTCTTTACATAATTACATATTATTCGCTCAAGCCGTATTCAGATCGATTCTGTCATTATTCGCTCAAGCCGTATTAAGATCGATTCTGTCTAACTTATTAATGAACTTCTTGAAATGAAATTAAAATCGTGGTATATCCTAAAGGACGTAGCCATCAACCATGGTAAACGAGTCCGTATTTTTCTATGCACCACTTATACGTTCAGTAGTTTGCCATTGCTTTCTGAACGGTGAGGTCTATTTTTACCTTTTTGAAAAAATCCCACGGAAACGAATTTGCTTCCACTTGGGGTTTGAACCAGATACGCTTGGGTTGGTAATCAAGCTCACTACCGCTTGAGCTACAGACGCTCATTACTTAAGTTAATAAAATGAATCATTGATTGTCCTGGCAGTATTCATGGTCGTACAGATTGTCTACGTTGTGGTCTACATTAGCCATGGTTGAGTACTGGATGATAATTTGTACAGATAGAAATGACCGACGTATATTCATCAATTATGCCCAGCAAGGTGTTCCTTTTCATGATCATATGCATTGCCGACTGGCGTGGACAATCATATATCTCTACAAACATCTGTCCTGAATACTGACTCTTAGGTCGGATGTTGACACACTTCCATGCCATGAAGTTAAACTTTCAGAAGTCTCTCTCTCTCTCTCTCTCTCTCTGGTATCCTCTACATATCCTTAAGATCTCGTCTGTAAGACACAAGAGGACACTTTTGGAAGACTGAAGTTGTCCCCGGATAAGATTTGAGAGTAACATTTTTGTCACCAATGAACTATGTGAGTGGAAAGTCAAGATAGGTTTCACCCTGTTAGAGTGGGAAGTCCTATGCTGGTTGGTAAGGGCATCCAGGCAAGAAATTTCCGGAACCCGAAGCATAGCAGATACAAGAACATTCTACGGGTATAGTTGGCTTGAGAAGAAATCAAGCATCTCACAAGCGTTATCAAGAAAACCATCGTTCTCGCTACACAGGCGACGAAGGTGCAAGAGTTGGGAGAATGGCTAAGAATCACGACAAGGCTGAGGATGGGAAGGGGTATAGAGGAGTAATCTGTGCTCATCAGTAGCATTATAATATACTGATGTTGTCATGGTGGATTGGTGTACGGTGATAGTGATGTCAAGAAAGTAGACACAAGAAGTAGAGATATGGAGATAATTCGAATAACAGGGTTGAAAACTGATGAAATTAGTGAAGCGGAACAAATCAGCGTCAGGCGTATCAATAATACGAATACTGTCATCAATGTATCGGACGGAGTGTATCCGTAACGGACGGAAGATGGCCATACTTGTGTTCAAGATAAAACGTAAAGAGACGAACATAACTAGGTCCCATTTTAGTGCCCATGGCTACCCCACTGAACTAAAAAAATTGACATTGAACTGGTATGAGTTTAGAGTAAGAACTAGTTCTGCAAGACGAAGGAGAGCAGATGCGGAGACAACCATATTTGTTTTCCTATTGAGAAAGAACTTGAGTGTATGTAGGCCGTCGGAATGAGGTATAGAGGTTACAATGAGCAAACATCAAAAAGGAAGAGACGATAAGTCCTGTCAGGTAACAATTCCATGGAAGAAAAAACAGTCAATGTGTGGTTAGTATTCACTGGTTAGTATCCACTGGTTAGTATCCACTGGTTAGTATCCACTGATTAGTATCCACTGATTAGTATCCACTGGTTAGTATCCACTGGTTAGTATCCACTGGTTAGTATCCACTGGTTAGTATCCACTGGTTAGTATCCACTGGTTAGTATCCGCTGGTTAGTATCCACTGGTTAGTATCCGCTGGTTAGTATCCGCTGGTTAGTATCCTTAAAAAATGAAGACAGTGTGATAACTATAGGATTCAAACATCTATATTTTCCAGCTCCCTTCTCTGATCTAGGTCAGGGAATCCCCAGTCAGCTGTCTGGCCTAGTTATCTATAGTTGGCTGCCTGTGGATTCCTGACCTAGATCAGAGAAGGGGGCTGGAAAATATAGATGTTTGAAGCAGCACTGCAAGCTTTTTGCAATTTTACTCAATTCTGTGAGTCTATGTTTATTTATTGGTGACAAATATTCATAATATTGATATTCCTTATTGTTAAACCTAACTTGTTGTATAATATAACTTCGATTTAGCATTTTGTGTTGATTTTAAAACGAATTCGTCTATGTACAACAATACTGGAATGCGAGGTCCCGTGGTGTAGTTGTGGTCTGATTTCTCATAATTCTTACCTCAGTCCGAAGGCCCATAAGTTTATAGTTGGCTCTGGTTCAGTGGTGCAAGAGCAGGCATAAATGATAGGTCTACCAGGATTGTGAAAATATTGCATGGCGATCTTGAACTCCGAGATATGTTAATTAAGTGGGGGGAAAAGCAGGTAGAGATGATAAGTCTACAGTGATTGGGGAATCATTGCATGACAATAAGTTTGTAGACCTCAACAACATTTGAGACATACCACCGCTTTCATTAACCATATCATGTAGACGTATGGAAGGGACCGATAGAGTACACAGAAGTTTAACCATATCCAAAAAGACGACGTATGGAAGGGACAGATAGAGCACACAGAAATTTAACCATATCCAAGTTGACGTATGGAAGGTACAGATAGAGCACACAGAAGTTTA
The DNA here is from genome assembly GCA_020796225.1 of Arion vulgaris. Classification (NCBI taxonomy): domain Eukaryota; kingdom Metazoa; phylum Mollusca; class Gastropoda; order Stylommatophora; family Arionidae; genus Arion; species Arion vulgaris. The sequence continues at coordinate 366,167 of CM036775.1, read as the reverse complement.
ACCATATTCATGTAGACGTATGGAAGGAACAGATAGAGTGCACAGAAGTTTAACCGTATCCATGTAGACGTATGGAAGTGACTGATAGAGTGCACAGAAGTTTAACCATATCCATGTAGACGACGTATAGAAGGAACAGATAGAGTACACATAAGTTTAACCATATCCATGTAGACGTATGGAAGGGACAGATAGAGTACACAGAAGTTTAACCATATCCAAGTTAACGTATGGTAGGGACAGATAGAGTACACAGAAGTTTAACCATATCCATGTAGACTACGTATGGAAAGGACCGATAGAGTACACAGAAGTTTAACCATATCCAAGTAGACGTATGGAAGGGACAGATAGAGCACACAGAAGTTTAACCATATCCAAGTTGAAGTATGGAAGGGACAGATAGAGTACACAGAAGTTTAACCATATCCAAGTTGAAGTATGGAAGGGACCGATAGAGTACACAGAAGTTTAACCATATCCATGTAGACTACGTATGGAAGGGACTGATAGAGTACACAGAAGTTTAACCATATCCATGTAGACGTATGGAAGGGACAGATAGAGTACACAGAAGTTTAACCACATCCATGTAGACGACGTATGGAAGGGACAGATAGAGCACACAGAAGTTTAACCATATCCATGTAGACGACGTATGGAAGGGACAGATAGAGCACACAGAAGTTTAACCATATCCATGTAGACGTATGGAAGGGACAGATAGAGCACACAGAAGTTTAACCATATCCATGCAGACGTATGGAAGGGACAGATAGAGCACACAGAAGTTTAACCATATCCATGTTGATGTATGGAAGGGACAGATAGAGTACACAGACGTTTAACCATATCCATGTAGACGACGTATAGAAAAGACAGATAGAGTACACAGAAGTTTAACCATATTCATGTAGACGTATAGAAAAGACAGATAGAGTACACATAAGTTTAACCATATCCATGCAGACGTATGGAAGGGACAGATAGAGCACACAGAAGTTTAACCATATCCATGTAGACGTATGGAAGGGACAGATAGAGTACACAGAAGTTTAACCATATCCATGTAAAAAAAGGTGATCTCAAAGATTGCGACAATTGGAGAGGGATCACCCTATTATCAGTAATGACCAAGTCTTTCTGCAAAATCATTCTTAATAGAATCAAAGGAGCAGTGGACACAACCCTGAGAGAAGAACAAGCTGGTTTTAGACCTGGGAGAAGCTGCTTAGACCAAATAATTACCCTACGACTAATTTTGGAGGAACATATTGAGAAGCAACAACCACTCATACTAAATTTCATCGATTTAAAAAAGCCTTTGATAGTCTACATAGAATCTCTCTGTGGAATATTCTGAGATGCTATGGAATACAAGACAAAATAATAAACATTATAAAGAGCCTCTATGATGGTTCACAGTGTGCAGTTCGCACTGATGGTGGACACAGCGACTGGTTTATGGTTGAAACCGGAGTAAAGCAAGGCTGTATTCTATCTCCGCTATTGTTTGGAGTGGCCATTGACTGGGTGATGCGAAAATGTTGCAGGGGCGAAACTGGCATCGATTGGGTAGAAAATAGTCAACTAGAAGATTTGGATTTTGCAGATGATATTGCCTTGTTAAGTAGAAACAACCAAGATATGCAAAGAAAAACAGACAACTTGTCATCTATAGCATCAAAAGTTGGACTGCAGATAAGCTATGAAAAACAAATATAATGAAGACACCTATGGCAAGTAATGCAGATATCACACTGGAATCTAAAATGATAAAAATAACAGAGCAGTTCACCTATTTGGGTAGCAATTTTGATTGCACAGGAAATGTTAAAAAGAAATTATGATACGAATTGGCAAAGCAACATCAGCTTTTAAAAGTCTAAATAAAATATGGAACTGCAAGTTATATAGTATTAAAACTAAATTACGAATTTTCAATTCAAATGTTGTATCAATCCTAACATATGCTAGCGAGAATTGGAAAATAACTAAAGATATAGAAAGCAAGTTGAATGCATTTGAAAATAAATGTCTGCGAAAAATAATGAATATAAAATGGAACGAATTCAGAAGAAGTGATGAAATCAGAGACATGTCTGGTCAACCACTAGTGACAACTGTTATAAAAAAGAGAAGATGGAGATGTGTTGGACACACCTTGAGGAGAAATGATCAACGAATATCAAAGCAGGCATTGAAGTGGGATGCAAAGGGTTCAAGAAAGAGGGTCGACCTAAGGAGACCCTGAAGCGAACTTTGCTGAGAGAGGCAGGAAATATCGATCTCAGTTCCATGGAGGAGATTGAGCGAGTTGCCCAGGATAGAGCGGTATGGAGAAATTACTTGCAGGCCCTATGTAACGTATAACGGTACGAGAGGAATTATTATTATTATTATGTATACCTATAGAAGGGACAGATAGAATACACAGAAGTTTAACCATATCCAAGTTGACGTATGGAAGGGACAGATAGAGCACACAGAAGTTTAACCATATCCAAGAAGACGACGTATGGAAGGGACCGATGGAGTAAAGTTTTTAATCATGCTAGATAAGCTAGTCTCACGGAAACCTCTGAAGTCGGAGAAGGCACGCTTGTGGCGGGGGACACTGATAATAAGGAAAACAGGTTGTCACGCAAAAATCAGTCATATGCTGCCATACCATGTGTCATGATTACGCCTGTATTCATACCTAGCGAAGGCAAGACAAAGAAGAAGAAGAAGATAGTTTCCACTCAGACAATCTTGTTTAGTAGCTAGATTTGGTCATTTTATGATTGTAAGTCGTGATTCAGGATATAACTGATGGCTTGAACGTGACGGCTGCAGAGGCGGGACATCTGGCCTATGAGGGAGAGAAATTCCGAAGGACTGTTGAAGTGACAAAGTTCTGCCCAGGACAAGTTATTTGATGATGATGAAGACGTGATTCAACAAGGCATCGAATAAAGTGCTAAACAGTGTGAGCGGAAGGACACATCGTTGTTTAGACGTAACTGTTAATGTTGAAATCTACTGACGTCCAGCCACCATGTTGCATTGTATCTTTCGTATCTTGGTAAAAGGACTGGGTCAAACTAAACAGCTTTGCTTGGCATGCTATTCCCTCAAATATCCGATATAGTCCATCTCTGTTAATGAGGTCAATAATGGCAAGGAAAGAATAAGACATGTCTTTATATAGATATTATAATGTATTCTCAATTATATTCATTCAGTAAATGATGATGATGAATCTAACTTTATTATTAACAGAAAACACAATATCGATTCTCTGATCTGACGACACTTGATGTTACTGAGATGTATTATGATCCTGTCATCATCAGACTCACTACATCATGTTCCAGATGGCCTTGTGATATTATTAGTAATGTCTGGTTCAAGGTTCGTATTTTCATAAGATTATTTTAGAAGATTATGTTGACTTGACTCTCTCTCTCTCTCTCTCTCTCTCTCTCTCTCTCTCTCGCGATCGTTCTTTTTGACCATTTTGATCATTCTTATTGTGATATGTAAACAGTCTTTGCCAATAACGTTTTATTACGTAACAGCATTCAGCGCCATTTGGAGATGTGGTGCTTATCCTTCGACGACGTGTCCGGTTTCAGCCAGCGTTTACTGGGTTCACTCCCAGTCAGTCTTTGGCTGTCCCCAGCCGACCTGCAAGGCAGCAGATTGCTATTTTCTTTTAGGGTAGCGACTCCTAGACAACCTTCCCTCCCGGATCATCTGCGCAGGTTATCTGTCTTTTTTTGGACTACTTGGTTTGCCGTCCAGTTTTGTGTACGGTTAGCTCCGCTAGACTTTGATTGTCCCCAATCTAACTACAAGACAGAAGTAGTTCCCTACGAGCGGAAACGAGCACTGGATTCAAGCCTCTGCTGGGCTTTCCAGTTTTCTGCACATTTGGATGGTCCGCTCATCCCTACGCTTGCCACGCCCCCTCGTCTCTCCAAGACCAGCGTCGGGTACGTCTGCGTCTGCCCCACCAGTGGGCACATCCGTGCATTGTTCGCATGTGTGTTCGCTCTGCCCCGGTGCCTGCCCACAGTGTATATTAGTTCTCACCGTGCTCATATTCACTATGTCTCCAGACTGTCCGGACACAGAGCTCACCTCGAGCCCCCACCTCAGGGCTCCGAGTTTCGCCCTATGTGGGCCCACGTGCCACTCATTTCGGGCCCCCACCTCCGGGCCCAAGTTTTGCCCCACGCCGCACGGGCCCACGTCTCTTCCCTGGATGCACCCATCGGAACTCAATTCAGGCACCCACCTCAGGGCTCCGAGTTTCACTCTATGTTGAAACACGTGTGACTCAGCTCGGGCCTCCATCTCCGGGCCCTAGTTTTGCCCCACGCGGGCCCACGTCTGTTCTCTGGATGTACCCTTCATCCCTTTATGTTTATCCGTTCAGCTTTTCCCATCGGCCGGGAGAGATGTGCATTAAAAGTCACTCCGGGATTCCGCTCGTCTGTGTTTCGAGCGGATCTCATCCAACGTGACTACGTCTGCATCACTACTTATACCAGAGTAGCTCTCCCTCGATCCCTACCCACTTAGCCAGACATGAACCAATGTCTGTTTCCAGGATCACCAAGTGGAGGTGGGGTAGGATGTTGATTAGTGTCAGCTCACTAATCCTGACCCAGCGTTATCCCTTTGCACATTTGACCCCTGACCTGACTTGACTTATTTCTCTCCGTTCCTCGTAGAGCATGAGGTCTCAACATTTGTTCGCCATCTCTCCCAGGATAGTTCGCCATTTTTCTCAGTCTCTGTTCTCTTTATGGTCTCACAGGATAGTTCGCCATTCTTCTCTGTCTCTTGCTGTTTTCGTTATGGTTTACCAGGATAGTTCGCCATTTTTCTCAGTCTCTTGCTGTTTTCGTTATGGTCTTCCAGGATAGTTCGCCATTCTTCTCAGTCTCTGACTGTTTTCTTTATGGTCTCCCAGGATAGTTCGTCATTCTTCTCTGTCTCTTGCTGTTTTCGTTATGGTTTACCAGGATAGTTCGCCATTTTTCTCAGTCTCTTGCTGTTTTCGTTATGGTCTTCCAGGATAGTTCGCAATTCTTCTCTGTCCCTGACTGTTTTCTTTATGGTCTCCCAGGATAATTCGCCATTTTTCTCAGTCTCTTGCTGTTCTCTTTATGGTCTCCCAGGATAGTCGAGCACTCTTCAGTTCGTCGAGAAGGCTTCGTCTCCAGATCTGTTTAGGACGTCCTCTTTTTCGTTTTTTTGCGGGTTCCACTCAAAGTGCTTGTCTAATGACACTCGACTGTGTCTTCCGTAGGGTATACCTGACCCATCGCAATTTTCTCCTTTTGAACTGGGTCATCATGGGTTCCTGACCGTTTCTTACGCACAGGTCTGTGTTTGCAACTCTAGTATACCATCTCAGTCTGAGAATCCGCCGGAGACATCTGTTGATAAAGGAGAAGATTACGTTAGAAGTTAATAATAGAAGTTGTGAGATGTGATGCGGTGTTAATATCTCCAGAACTAAATCGATGCAATTTTTGGGTGTGAAATTTGACTGAAGCTTGTGTTTCAGGGAACATGTTAATAATGTTATTGTCAATGCACGTAAATGCCTGGCGGCAAAGAGAATCATGGCGGATGCTAATATCCAACAACGGCTGCTTGTCATACTGTACTAGGCGCTGATTCTTTCAATTATCGAATATGCGGTGGTCTGTTAGTAAGAGAGAAATTGAAAGACTGGAGAGAATACAGAATGAAGCTATGCGTATCATTCTGGGTCACACTAGGGATACACCCTGTGTGGAAATGAGGTTTGTCCTGGATTTTCCGACCATGGAGTACAGTATCAGTGTAACGAGCACATGCATATATCAAAATAAGTGCTAAAATGGTATTATCCACTACACGGTCTGCTCGGCATCAGAAGTGGAAATCGGTTACAGAGGGCAAGTCGTGGGTTGGCCGTGCTGCAGACACTGTTCACTTGGTATGTGGACTCACGAATAATCTTTGTTGTATATCAAAGGAAGAGGACGACCTAGGGAGACCCTGAAACGAACTTTGCTGAGAAAGGCAAGAACTATCGGTCTCAATTCCATGGAGGAGATTAAGCGAGTTGCCCAGAATAGAGAGGTATGGAGAAATTGCTTGCAGGTCCCATGTAACGTGTAACGGTAGGAGAGCAATTATTAGAATAATTATATCATTCTATCAATCGTTTCATCAACAATTATATTGATGCCTTTCTCTACCCCCTCCCCAGCCCTCAAATTTGCTCTCCAGCATGTCGTTTCAAAGAATGTTATATGTCTATATGTTTAATGTTTAATGTTTAGTTTAGTTTAGTTTAGTTTAGTCGACGGATCATCATCACTGTACGTCAAACCAATTACTCTATAAGGGCTTCGATCTCCCCTTTGACATGTCTCTCAGCGTGTGGCGACTAACGACCGCGATTCTTTATTGGTTTACTATTCTTCTTGTGAGCGTCTCTAGCTCAAGCGATAGTGAGCTCGATCACGAACCCAAGCGTACCTGGTTCAAACCCCACGGTGGACAAGTTTGGAAGCAAATTCGTTTCTGTTGGATTTTACAAAAGGAAAAAATAGACGTCACCGTTCAGAAAGCAATGGCAAACTACTGAACGTATAAGTGGTGCCTAGAAAATCAACGACTAGTTTACTGTGGTTGATGGCTACGTCCTTTAGGATATGCCACGATTTTCGATTCTACTTTCTCTACAAGCATAGTGTTCTTGTCTAGCTACACCACACTTGACCGGAATTCTTGCAGTCTGGTTAGTGTTGTAGTGTTTAATGTACTTGATTAAATAACAGTCTTCTACAACAGAACATCAGGAAAGAAGGCGAGAGGAAGACCACGAAAAAATGGTTAGATGGCATAGCAGAATCCTGTCAAAGAGCAAAAATAATCACCCAAGCCACCAGAACAAGCCAAGAAAAAAAACAGGAACCACAACACTGGGCAACAACCTGGTAATAGTGTGACGACAAAAGAAGAAGAAGATGATTAAACAATTGAATAACTAAGAATTTCGCTCAACAAAGATAGACGTAAAGAAACCATGCTGTTGTGTGATAAAGTTGTCATGAATTCACCTCCATGTTTTCTCATTATAAATTAATGTTATCTATTAATTTTTTTATCAAGTTTGTCGACCTAGTGGAAGGTCGACCTGTTATTTTCAATCATGTCTTAAATTATTATATAAAATACCATATGTTTACAGACACAGGTGTTCTTTGCCAAGAAATGTCAATTACCGTGTTGCAAGGAATACACACATCCGCATGTATGGGCCAGGTAATACACATGTACCACCATCTTCTTCCTCACAGTGTCAGGATAAGAACAAATTTATAGAAAAGGATTCTGTATGCGCTACATAAATCGCCTCCGTTATTTCTAAGATTCACCTTGAATCAATTATGAAGGCATTGAGAACGTCGTATATTTGGAATATCTTGGCTCAATAATTAACAATGGGGATTGTAGGAAAGAAGTTAGAAGAAAACTAACCATGTCTTTCTAGAGAGTAGCCAGTGGTAAAGAAAACTAACCATGTCTTTCTAGAGAGTAGCCAGTGGTAAAGAAAACTAACCATGTCTTTCTAGAGAGTAGCTAGTGGTGAAGAAACTATAGTACGACACAAGCAAAGAAACTTTTTCGTTGCCTCTGTTATCTCTGAGTTCACCGTTTGCTTTGTATCCATTGTATCGGAGTAGCATTGCTCTTTGAGGCTGAACCATTTAATTTGTTTTGTTTTTTTAAATGAATTTGAGTATTGATTTTGCACCCACGTTTTTCATGATGTTTTTATTTCGAAACCGGAATCTTCTTGATATTCCCAGCATTCCACATAGACACATCATCTCTGTCGGGACTAGTTTTATTCTATCGTTTGATGTCAGCCCAGCATTCCACGTAGACACATCATCTCTGTCGGGACTAGTTTTATTCTATCGTTTGATGTCAGCGTCCAGGTTTGGCACTGATAGCATAATGTTGGAAGAAAGATTGTGTTGAATAATGTTATCGCGAAACACTTAAAAACGAAATACAACAGATTAAATGGTTTGGACACATCACAAGAGTGCCCTGGTAACGTCTACCACAGAGAATAACACTGAAAAAGGATAACGAGTACAGAGCAAGAGGAGAACCACGCAAAAGAGGAAGCGACGGCATCAAGAACATCCTTAAAAAATGAATAACAGATTACAAAGTGTAGTAGAACAAGCACACACCACTACCCCTTCCCTTCCCCCAGCCTTTCTATAAAGCAGTAAATGGTGGAAGATGAAAGCAGTAAATGGTGGAAGATGAAAGCAGTAAATGGTGGAAGATGAAAGCAGTAAATGGTGGAAGATGAAAGCAGTAAATGGTGGAAGATGAAAGCAGTAAATAGTGGAAGATGAAAGCAGTAAATGGTGGAAGATGAAAGCAGTAAATAGTGGAAGATGAAAGCAGTAAATGGTGGAAGATGAAAGCAGTAAATGATGGAAGATGAAAGCAGTAAATGGTGGAAGATGAGAGCAGTAAATGATGGAAGATGAAAGCAGTAAATAGTGAAAGATGAAAGCAGTAAATGATGGAAGATGAAAGCAGTAAATGGTGGAAGATGAAAGCAGTAAATGGTGGAAGATGAAAGCAGTAAATGATGGAAGATGAAAGCAGTAAATGGTGAAAGATGAGAGCAGTAAATGATGGAAGATGAAAGCAGTAAATAGTGAAAGATGAAAGCAGTAAATGATGGAAGATGAAAGCAGTAAATAGTGAAAGATGAAAGCAGTAAATAGTGGAAGATGAAAGCAGTAAATGGTGGAAGATGAAAGCAGTAAATGATGGAAGATGAAAGCAGTAAATAGTGAAAGATGAAAGCAGTAAATGATGGAAGATGAAAACAGTAAATAGTGAAAGATGAAAGCAGTAAATGGTGGAAGATGAAAGCAGTAAATGGTGGAAGATGAGAGCAGTAAATAGTGGAAGATGAAAGCAGTAAATGATGGAAGATTAAAGCAGTAAATGGTGGAAGATGAGAGCAGTAAATGATGAAAGATGAGAGCAATAAATGGTGGAAGATGAAAGCAGTAAATGATGAAAGATGAGAGCAATAAATGGTGGAAGATGAAAGCAGTAAATGATGAAAGATGAGAGCAGTAAATGGTGGAAGATGAAAGCAGTAAATGGTGGAAGATAAGAGCAGTAAATGGTGGAAGATGAAAGCAGTAAATGATGAAAGATGAGAGCAGTAAATGGTGGAAGATGAGAGCAGTAAATAGTGAAAGATGAAAGCAGTAAATGGTGAAAGATGAAAACAGTAAATAGTGGAAGATGAAAGCAGTAAATAGTGGAAGATGAGAGCAGTAAATGATGAAAGATGAAAGCAGTAAATGGTGGAAGATGAGAGCAGTAAATGATGAAAGATGAAAGCAGTAAATGGTGGAAGATGAAAGCAGTAAATGGTGAAAGATGAAAGCAGTAAATAGTGGAAGATGAAAGCAGTAAATGGTGAAAGATGAAAGCAGTAAATGGTGGAAGATGAGAGCAGTAAATGATGAAAGATGAAAGCAGTAAATGGTGGAAGATGAAAGCAGTAAATAGTGGAAGATGAAAGCAGTAAATGGTGGAAGATGAAAACAGTAAATGGTGGAAGATGAAAGCAGTAAATGGTGAAAGATGAAAGCAGTAAATGGTGGAAGATGAGAGCAGTAAATGATGGAAGATGAAAGCAGTAAATAGTGAAAGATGAAAGCAGTAAATGATGGAAGATGAAAGCAGTAAATGGTGGAAGATGAAAGCAGTAAATGGTGGAAGATGAAAGCAGTAAATAGTGGAAGATGAAAGCAGTAAATGGTGGAAGATGAGAGCAGTAAATGATGGAAGATGAAAGCAGTAAATAGTGAAAGATGAAAGCAGTAAATGATGGAAGATGAAAGCAGTAAATTGTGGAAGATGAAAGCAGTAAATGGTGGAAGATGAAAGCAGTAAATGATGGAAGATGAAAGCAGTAAATGGTGAAAGATGAGAGCAGTAAATGATGGAAGATGAAAGCAGTAAATAGTGAAAGATGAAAGCAGTAAATGATGGAAGATGAAAGCAGTAAATAGTGAAAGATGAAAGCAGTAAATAGTGGAAGATGAAAGCAGTAAATGGTGGAAGATGAAAGCTGATGATGGAAGATGAAAGCAGTAAATAGTGAAAGATGAAAGCAGTAAATGATGGAAGATGAAAACAGTAAATAGTGAAAGATGAAAGCAGTAAATGGTGGAAGATGAAAGCAGTAAATGGTGGAAGATGAGAGCAGTAAATAGTGAAAGATGAAAGCAGTAAATGATGAAAGATGAGAGCAGTAAATGGTGGAAGATGAAAGCAGTAAATGGTGGAAGATGAGAGCAGTAAATGGTGGAAGATGAAAGCAGTAAATGGTGAAAGATGAAAACAGTAAATAGTGGAAGATGAAAGCAGTAAATGGTGGAAGATGAAAGCAGTAAATGGTGGAAGATGAAAGCAGTAAATGGTGAAAGATGAAAGCAGTAAATGATGGAAGAGGAAAGCAGTAAATAGTGAAAGATGAAAGCAGTAAATGATGGAAGATGAAAGCAGTAAATGGTGGAAGATGAAAGCAGTAAATAGTGAAAGATGAAAGCAGTAAATGATGGAAGATTAAAGCAGTAAATGGTGGAAGATGAGAGCAGTAAATGGTGGAAGATGAAAGCAGTAAATGATGAAAGATGAGAGCAGTAAATGGTGGAAGATGAAAGCAGTAAATGATGAAAGATGAGAGCAGTAAATGGTGGAAGATGAAAGCAGTAAATGGTGGAAGATGAGAGCAGTAAATGGTGGAAGATGAAAGCAGTAAATGATGAAAGATGAGAGCAGTAAATGGTGGAAGATGAGAGCAGTAAATAGTGAAAGATGAAAGCAGTAAATGGTGAAAGATGAAAACAGTAAATAGTGGAAGATGAAAGCAGTAAATAGTGGAAGATGAGAGCAGTAAATGATGAAAGATGAAAGCAGTAAATGGTGGAAGATGAGAGCAGTAAATGATGAAAGATGAAAGCAGTAAATGGTGGAAGATGAAAGCAGTAAATGGTGGAAGATGAAAGCAGTAAATGGTGAAAGATGAAAGCAGTAAATAGTGGAAGATGAAAGCAGTAAATGGTGAAAGATGAAAGCAGTAAATGGTGGAAGATGAGAGCAGTAAATGATGAAAGATGAAAGCAGTAAATGGTGGAAGATGAAAGCAGTAAATAGTGGAAGATGAAAGCAGTAAATGGTGGAAGATGAAAGCAGTAAATGGTGGAAGATGAAAGCAGTAAATGGTGAAAGATGAAAGCAGTAAATGGTGGAAGATGAGAGCAGTAAATGATGAAAGATGAGAAGAAGCTCTTGGTGTCCTCCTACTCTGTATGCATGTATAGTATTCCAACTTTGAATCATTTCTTTCAGTTTGTCTTTTAGCTTTTTCCTGCAGGTGATTGTGAACCTTCCATTTTTTCGTTTACTCTCTGGTGTCCATCTCATTGTTCACTATTCATTTCTTCTTCTTCTTCCAACGCTCCAACGCTCCAACGTTCCATATCGATCACTTATTAACCACTATTTGTGATTTGTATTTTGATCTGGGCCTAAGAGCGATTGTACGTTATGCTAGTTATACGCATCAAATATGAGCCAGAATATTGACTATTCTTGTACCGATCATATCTTCACGCTGAGATCTATTATAGAAGAATCAATTGAATTCCAGTCACCACTAGTGATAAATTTTATAGACTTTCAGAAAGCATTTGATAGTCTTCATCGTTCTACTCTCTGGGAGATTCTTAAGACCTATGGCTTCCAGGAAAAGTACATCAATATTATAAAAGCCTTCTATTCTGAAGCATCCTGCTGTGTAAGAACAGATGCAGGAAACTCAGACTGGTTCACAGTCAATTCGGGTGTGAAGCAGGGCTGCGTGATGTCACCTATGCTTTTGGGATAGCTATAGACTGGATCATGCGCAAATGCACCCAAGATGATCAACTAGGCATCAAATGGCTTAATAACAGCAGACTATTTGATCTTGACTTTGCCGATGACGTGGCCATGTTGAATTCAACTACACAAGCAACCCACAAACTAACGAGCAATCTTTGCACACTTGCAGAACAGGTTGGTCTCCAGATTAATTCTGCCAAGACCAAAATTATGGACCTCACGAACTCGACAGACAACATCGTAATAAATGGCCAAACACTGGAGAAAGTTGAACATTTTACATATTTGGGTAGTAAAGTGTCAAACAACGGAGACACGATGAAAGAAATAAACTCTCGTATTGCTATAGCAGCTAGTGCCTTCACTAAATTAACGAATATCTGGCAATCTCAAGACCTTAGTATATGCACAAAAGTTAAATTATTTAGGTCATGTGTGATTCCTGTACTGACCTACGTTTGTGAAAGTTGGAAATAAACAAAGAAAATTGATAAGAAACTGGACAGCTTTGAGAATAAATGTCTACGAAAATTATTAAAAGTCAAATGGAGTGATTTCGTTTCTAACAACACAGTGAGAGATAGAACACACCAACAACCCGTATCAAATATTATAAGGAAACGAAGGTGGAAATATTTAGGTCATGTTCTTAGATCAGACGAAAAGAGACTAAATCGACAAGTCCTTATGTGGTCACCAGTTGGGAAAAGAAGACGTGGAAGACCAAAGACCACTCTTCGAAGAACCATCCAACAAGAAAGTAAACTATTGGGATGTAAAACCATACAAGATCTCCAACTGCTAGCAAAGAACCGTATCACATGGAGATCTAAAACCTCTGCTCTATGTGCCGCCTTTGGCTCGAAAGGAATAAACTAACTAACTAACTATTGACTATTCCCAGGTGGAAGATGTAATTGGCTGTCCACTCTTGCCGTTAAGCGTAGGGATGGGAGCTTTAATTTGCGTTCTAGGGCCAGATGAGTCGCCCTTGTTGTGTTGTATCCGTGTTTATGTAGTGTGGTCTTGATATTGTCTATCCATCTTTTCTTGGTCTTCCTTGCTCTAGTACCTGATCTCTTTTATTGTATACTGTTATTGGTGGTTGGTTGTATTTCATTCTCATTAAATGTCCAAGCCCTTGCATTTGTTGTCTTTCGATGTATTCGGTGCATGAAGTTATGCCCGCTCTGCTTCTGATGTCCTCATTTCGTAGTCTGTCTTTCCTGGTGACTCCCACTGCCTTTCTCAAGCATTTCATTTCACACGTGGTGAGCTTTCTGTGATGTGTTACTGAAAGAGACCAAGTTTGGCACTGGTAACAAAGTGTTAATAGGAAAATACATTTTATCATCTGTCTTTTCACTTCCATTTTGATCTTTGGGTGTTGTAGTAATGGTGCCAGCTGGTAGGTCACTGCATTTGCTTTTTAACACATTGCCTCTATTTCTCTATCTAGTTTTCCGTCCTCTGTGAAAATGCTGCCTAAATATTTGAATTCAGAAACTTGCTTTACTCTGGTGTTATCTGGTGTTTGTATGTTTGCTTGGCTTCGTGTTCTGCTGATTTTCATGGTCTCGGTCTTTTGTTTGTTGATTTTCATGTTGTACTTTCTACATGCTATTAGCAGTGAATTCATGTGATTTTCATCTTCATAGATTAAACTTTGGTTGTCCGCAAAAAGCAATTAGTTGATTTGGTTATTTAATTGGTCATCGTGATCATTGTCTATGTCAATAAGGTATTTTCCGTACTGTGCCTCTTTCCCTATTCTGTCTATATATATATGTTGAAGAGGAGAGGTGAGAGCACACAACCCTGTCTTACTCCTGATTTTATTTCGAATGAGTCTGTCATTCCGTCTGTTGTTCTTACCACACTGTGGTTATTTGTTTATATTGCACTGATATTGTCTAGCAGTTTCCCTTGATTCCAAAGTTTTCTAGTGTTTCTCATAGAATACTTCTATCTATTCTGTCGAATGCCTTTTCTTGCTCGATGAATAATAAGTGTAGCTCTTTGTTATATTCTATTGCTTTTTCACTCAGTTGTCTCAGAGTGAATATAGTGTCTGTGCATCCCACTCCTCTTCAAAATCCAAACTGTGAGGGGCTTATTTGTGGGTCAGCGATGTAATAACTTTGTCAAAGTCCATATGTAGTGTGCTGTGAAATTCGTCACTCCTGTAGTATCGTTTGCTTGATAAAGGCTTTTGGTCGAAACGTTGCTGTGTATTGTCATTGTTTTTGTATTTTATAAAACTACAGTACTTTGTTATTATGTGTTTCGCCATTCAACATAGTTTTACTGCAGTCTCCATATTTTGTTATTACAGTTATACGCCCAGCACATCCGATTTCTGAGGCGTTTTTCAATTTACTAGCGTAGCTTCCCTAGGTCCCTACCTCAGTCGCCTTTGACAACATGCCTTGTTGGTCTCAGTGTTACTATTATTTCTTCCCCATGAGGACCTGGACAACATGCCTTGTTGGTCGCAGTGTTACTATTCTTTCTTCCCCATAAGGACCTGGACGGGGACTGCCTAGAGTAGTTGATAGTAGCTCGGCCTGCTAGCTGTGAGACGCCTCATAGCTCGGGTTCGATCCTACTGTCCGGCATTTGTTCAAGTCCCCTGGTCTTACTCAGGACGATAACGTGAGTACCTCTGAAGTCGGAGAAAATCTGCCTGTATGGCGAGGGAATACTAATTACGAGTACATTGAGCACACGGCTGCCAGTGTAAGTAATTTACAATGTGCACGCTGCTGCCATTGTAAGAAATTGGAAAACAGATTTTCACGCAAAAATCAGTTTCAGAGATGAAACTTCGTCTGAGTTGAAAGCGGACGAAAAAAAAAAAAAAAGGACCTGGACAACATGCCTTGTTGTTCGCAGTGTTACTATTCTTTCTTCCCCATGAGGACCTGGACAACATGCCTTGTTGGTCGCAGTGTTACTATTCTTTCTTCCCCATGAGGACCTGGACAACATGCCTTGTTGGTCGCAGTGTTACTGTTCTTTCTTCCCCATGAGGACCCGGCAACATCCGGTCGACTGTTCATTTGAATTACATCCACATCGCACATCGCACATGTCCATAATTGCTCTGATCTCCTCTCAAGCATGTATTTCATCGCACGTGTACATAATTGCTCTGATCTCCTCTCAAGCATGTATTTCAGTGTGCTTAGAACAAACAACTCCCGTTCTGTGTTGGTTGATGTATCTACTGGATTTTTTTCAGGGATCGTCTCAGTGTAATTCTAGTAACAGGCTCCATGTTATGTTATGTTATGTTTTGCGATCGACGCCATGGCACATTGGGAATTCCCATTTGTGCTCTGTCCTCCGCTGCAGCAGTCATCCAAATGTCCATTTGCTCACCGTACTCATGAGAAATTGATTACTATACCTTCTCTCTCTACCACAAAGACGACACTGTCTGGCATGTCGAAAATTAACTCCTAATTCTCGAACTCGCTCCAGTGTCTGAGACTTGAGCATGCCCCATAAATGAGAGCGTACCGCATTGATGACATCGGCTCTGTTCATACTTCTGCCCGCTCGTTACCCTGCACTCCAGCATGTCCAAGTATGTACATCCAAGTCATTTTCTTGAGATGTGATCTCTGTGAACAGGCTCCATGCGTAGCACACGTCAAATCCATCTCCAGCGTCTCTTTTGAATGATGGTGTTCATTTTCTCTTGTTGACACCGTGTAAGCAGTTCTTGGTTTGAAGATAGTTTTTGGATAAAATACGTGAAAGATCTTTCGTAGACAAGTTGTATGAGAGGTGAACAATTTGAATATATCTTGTTATGTCATTCTCCAATATACTGATCCGTATGGTAAAGTGGTTTGCACACAGGTGCGGTATATATTAATCTTTGTTCTGATGCTGTATAGGGCTGACTTCATGAATGAACATTCTGCCTTAGTCTGCTTTTAATGTCAGATCCAGCTCCCCTTCGTGACTGAAATTACAGACATGCAACGCTAATTTAAATCGCACAACTTTAATATCAATCATGTAACTCTAATCACAAACATATAACTCTTTATTTCAAACACACAACTCCCACCTCAAACTCTTCATATCCCATATAACCCTTCATCTGAAACATACAACTGGACTACTATTAACCTGTCATATTACAACCTATGTTCTAGACATCGCTGGTTCAATATTTCAAAAAGAACTTATCTGACGACACTGCATTCTTTGGCTCCATGTGAAACTGATGCCATTTTGAAGTGGTCAGATCTGGTCTGTAGCCAAGGTAAGAGATAAATTACAGAAATGCTATAATTAAAACAAAAACGACGAAATCAAATTTGAAATATGAACACTTCTTTTGTTGTTTGTCTTTTGTAGAGGATTAAAACCTCTTTCAGCCGAGGTATGCCACTTTTAACCAAAGGTGAACCTTTTATTGGTTATATCAGAGCGTGTAAGCCAACAAACAAGAAACAAACAAGAATTAACTCCTTTCGAAGAATCCAGCAGTTAGAGCAATGTTACTCCGATACAGTGGATACAAAGCAATGTTACTCCGACGATACAGTGGATACAAAGCAATGCTACTCCGATACAGTGGATACAAAGCAATGTTACTCCGATACAGTGGATACAAAGCAATGCTACTCCGATACAGTGGATACAAAGCAATGTTACTCCGATACAGTGGATACAAAGCAATGCTACTCCGATACAGTGGATACAAAGCAATGCTACTCCGATACAGTGGATACAAAGCAAAAGTGTGTTCTAGAAATCTCTACTTATCCTGACGCTGTGAGGCAAAACATGGGTAAAGAAAAGAAGATGGATGCGCTAATTACTTTGGTTAGGTACTACTGGGAATACAATGAAAAATAAAACTAAATATCAGTGACCAAACACCAGAGCCAAACATGGGCACTGACAAAAGAACAAGAAAGGAAAATTACCACATGCGAAATGAGATGCCTGAGGAAAGCAGTAAATAAAACAAGAAGAGACCATATAAGAAATGAGGAAATTAGAAGAACAGTCGGAACAACACCTGCTATTAGATTTATTGAAAAACAGAGACTCAAATGGTTTGGCCACTTGGTCAGAATGAACCCGAATACACCAGTTGCAAGAGCGTACAACCTGAAAATGGAATCATCAAGAGGAAAGGGCAGACCAAGAAAAGATGGGTTGATGGAGTTACAGACATCTTAAAACTCCACAATACCACACCATATCAAGCGACCGAGCGTGCATTATCTCGGAAACCGATCATCAGTTAAACCTGCTACGCCTAGAGGCAAAAAAGCAGAGAAGGACAAAACATATCAAGCGACCGAGCGTGCATTATCTCAGAAACCGATCATCAGTTAAACCTGCTACACCCAGCTGCAAAAAAGCAGAGAACGACAAAAGAAAGAAGAAAGAAAGAAACACTACGTATTTATTATTTATTAAAAATAATAAGTTATTTTTGGTGCTTCATTTATTTGTTTCCCAGAGTGGCAAGATGGAAACTGGAATGAGAGGGGCATATTAGCAATGTCAGGTAATGATTCGAATTACTGTTTGTTTTGTTTTATACTTCTTCTTCTTCTTTGCGTTCGGTTTCGTAAGCTCGTCTAAACCATGAGATGGGTTGCCTCTATGAAGCTGCATGTCAGCTGGAGTTCCTCGAGAGTTCACCATAGATTCGTTCGTGAGGACAGGTTTCGTTTCGTTGGTGTATGTATGCTGGAGATGACATGATGTGCTCTGGAGTTTGTATTTCTGTCTGGCATGCACACTACGCAGTCTGAGCAGTCTTTATTCTGTGCATCGGATGGTTAAGCCTGCAGTAACCTGTTCCTAAGCCAAAGATTGTGTTGTATACAAAGTCCATGATATAAAAGTTCTGCACCTGAAATCATGTTAACGGCTTTTCAATCTTTATCCATTATAAGAAATGATTGTTCCATCTGAATGATTTCTTTGATTAAACAACATTTAATTCTTCTATAATATAAAGTAATCAAAATATGAATTAGTCTATTCACTGTTAACACTTTACTAAAACTAGAACATTCTTTATTATCTTGAAGAATGTTCTAGTTTTAAGTTGACAAAATATTAAAGAAACCATGAATATGACCATCGACGAAGTGGCTAGAGACAGAGTTAATTTCAGATGCGCTGCAAAGAGAGCAACGTCATATAAAGGATACGCACCTTGATGATGATGAGAGCATTCTTTTTTTTTTCTTTCTCAAACATACCGTTGACCTGTAACTTCTGTTCTTGCCCGATTTCAAAACTTCTGTTCTCTATGTCTTGTGTGTGTGTGTGTGTGTGTGTGTGTGTATGCGTGTTTGTTTGTTTTTTGGTGGTACATTGCAAAGCTATCTTACTTTATTTGTGAAAAATGTTTCGTCTTTATTCTTCTTCTTCTTCTTCTTCTTTGCGTTCGTTCTTTACCACCAATTTGAATCACTCTTTGTGATAGGTTTGATCTTTGCCAAGAACGTGTATACGTTGCACATTGGTTTGGTAGGCCCCTAAACGCATAGACTTCTACATGTTTAGGACACGTGCATCCAATTTCAGCCAAACTTCCTTAGTCGCCTCTTACGACATGAGTGGCAGGTAACAGTGGTTCTATTCTGTACACCCCAAATTTTGGCCCCGGTAACCACTCGGGCGTTCGTCTTTATTTAAACTCTAGTTCTATAACGTTCTAAATATGTTTCGCCTTTATTTTTCTATAACGTTCTTGTCTAGCACTATAGTATCGATATAAGGGAAGACTGCAGTATTATCAAAATGACTTGATAAAGGCCTTTTGGTCGAAACGTTGCTGTGTATTATCATTGTTTTTATATTCTGTAAAACTAAAGTGTGAGCGTCTGTAGCTCAAGCGGTAGTGAACTCGATCACCAACCCAAGCGTCTTTTTTTCTTTCTTTCTTTCTCGAATCCTGTATGCCTCACAGTGTCAGGTCAGGAAGAGATTTCTAAAACGGGCCCTATTATGCGCTTCGTAGATAGTCTCTTTCGTCGCCTCTGTTATCTCTGAGGTCCATCCTTTGCGTGGTCGGCCTTTTGCTTTGTACCCATTGTATCGGAGCAACATTGCTCTTTGAGGTGCACTGTCTGATCTGCTTACGTGGCCGAACCATTTAATTTGTTGTTTCTTTATGAAGTCTAGTACTGATGTTGTACCCACTTTTGTTCCTGATGTCTTCATTTCTCAACCGGTCTCTTCTTGTTACACCCAGCATTCTGCGTAAACACTTCATCTCTGTTGTGACTAGTTTTCTTCTATCGTTTGTTGTCAGCGTCCAGATTTGGCACTGGTAACATATTGTGGGGAGAAAGATTGTGTTGAACATTGCTCTTTTGTGTTCATGGTGACGTGTTTGCATCTTAAAATTGGTGCCATTTGCCCTATCATTTGATTTGCTTTGTTGCATCTGTGTTGAATTTCATTAGTTATTCTTCCGTTTGCTGAAAAATGCTCCCCAGGTATATGAAGTCTTTTACTTGATTTAGTGGGAGATTGTCGATGGAGATATTGGTAGTGCTTTCCTCTCTGGCGAATGTTATTACTTCTGTTTTGTCAATGTTTATTCTCATGTTGTATTTGTTACATGCTAACTGGAGTCTGTTGATGTGTTGTTGTAGCTGTTCTTCTGTTGTTGATATGATTGCCTGATCGTCTGCAAAAAGAAATTCATTTAAGAGTTCTCCGAGGTTGTTTCCTTCGCTGGTGTTAGCTATTTTACAAATGTGGTCAATGTACGTGATGAATAGCAGCGGGGATAGTACGCAACCTTGTCTTACTCCTAACCCTACGTGAAACTTTTCTGATAATCCTGTATTTGTTCTAATCGTACATTGGCTGTCAGTATAAATGCTCTTGTAAAGGTTGATTAGGTGATCATTAACCCCATAGGTTGTTAGTATTTTCCACAACTTGTGCCTATCTACGCTGTCGAACGCTTTTTCCTGATCTACAAATGTAACGTGTAGGTGTTTGCCGGATTCGACAGTCCTTTCTACTAACTGCCCGAGGGCGAATATTGCGTCTGTACAGCTTTTGTTCTTCCTGAATTCCATTTGGGAGTCATTAAGCTGTGGCTCGATGATGTGGCGGAGCCTTTCTCAAGTATTTTGCAGAATATTTTCCCAGTGTGGCTCAGTAGCGCTATTCCTCTATACTTTGTACAGTCCCTCTTGCTACCTTTCTTCTTCCAGATGGGAACAATTGTAGCATTCCTCCAATCTTATGGTGTTTCTTGTGTGATCCAGATGTGGTTGAATAGTCTATGGAGCCAGCTGATTCCTACCTCTTTACCAAGCGTACCTGGTTCAAACCCCACGGTGGGCAAGTTTGGAAGCAAATTCGTTTCCGTGCGATTTTTACAAAAGGTAAAAATAGATCTAGCCGTTCAGAAAGCAATGACAAACTACTGAACGTATAAGTGATGCTTAGAAAATCAACGACTCGTTTACTGTGGTTGATGGCTATGTCCTGTAAAGGATATGCCACGATTTTCAAAACTGCCCAACTTTGTTTTTACGTGTTTCGCCATTGCACTATAATAGTCAATCACCATTTGTTTAATTATGCACCACAAATATGTTTGTATTACTTTCAATTTGTTTAACTAAGCACCACAAATATGTTTGTATTACTTTCAATTTGTTTTACTATGCACCACAAATATGTATTACTTTCTATTTGTTTTAAACAGAAAAAGCGTTTTATTTGGCTAATGAGCTTGGCATCACTAATTTTGATTCTGTGAAGTCTTTCTGTTTTTGTCAGCACACTGTTACCGGGTTGTTAACCCAGTGTTGTGCTTTTATGTATTTGTCTTGAGCTTCTCTGGTGACTTGTATGATGATTTTCTTAGTCCCCTGGCAGAATTCAACTACGCTATCTGTCTACCTTTTCCTCGGTCTTACTCTCGCCTTCCTTCCTGATATTCTGTTGTGGAAAACGTCATAGGCAGTTTGGTCTGTTCGCATTCTTACTAAGTGGTCATACCACTTCATTCTCTGTTTCACTATATAATTCAAGCACGGTCGTGTTCCAACATTTTCTCTGATGCTGGTATTCGTAACTCTGTCGATTCTTGTGTTGTTGGTGACTTTGTGGAGACATCTCATTTCGCATGTTGCTATTTTTGTGCATGTGTCTTATTCATTGTCCATGTTTGGCATTGGTAGCATAGAGTGGGTATGAAGATGCTATTGATCAACTGTTGTTTAGCTGTCAGTGAGATGTTTAGATGTCTAAGTAGTGGCGCTAGTTGGTAGGTAATTGCAAGGAGTGATTTACACAACACCGGTATAACTCTTGACACTAGCTCGTACTAGCTCGTATTTACGATTGTGATTGGGGAGTTTTTTATTTTACGAGCTCGTATTTGCTATTGTAATCGTTTTTTTTTTAAATTGTATTATTTTAGACCAATAAAGGGGGAGAAGGAAAGAATTGGATGAATTAAGCCGACATAATATCCGTGTACACATGGTTCATTCATCTCACACGGGTTCTAACTGCAGTCAAATTTACTTAATCTAGTTAATGAGCTACTATACAGAGAAATGAAATACTGTGGTCACATCAAGCATGTCCAAACTTGGACACTGACATCAAACGATAGAAGAAAACTAGTCATGACAGAGATGAAGTGTCTGCGCAGAATGCTGGGTGTATCAAGAAGAAAACTAGTCATGACAGAGATGAAGTGTCTGCGCAGAATGCTGGGTGTGTCAAGAAGAAAACTAGTCATGACAGAGATGAAGTGTCTGCGCAGAATGCTGGGTGTATCAAGAAGAAAACTAGTCATGACAGAGATGAAGTGTCTGCGCAGAATGCTGGGTGTGTCAAGAAGAAAACTAGTCATGACAGAGATGAAGTGTCTGCGCAGAATGCTGGGTGTAACAAGAAGAGATCAGTTTAGAAATGAAGACATCAAGAAAAAAAGTAGGTGCAACATCAGTAACTGAATTTCATACAAAAATAAAATGGAATAGTTGGGCCACATAAGCAGATAACCAACAGCCAATGCGCCTCAAAAAGCAATATTACTCCGATACAGTGAGTACAAAGCAATATTACTCCGATACAGTCAGTACAAAGCAATATTACTCCGATACAGTCAGTACAAAGCAATATTACTCCGATACAGTCAGTACAAAGCAATATTACTCCGATACAGTGAGTACAAAGCAATATTACTCCGATACAGTCAGTACAAAGCAATATTACTCCGATACAGTGAGTACAAAGCAATATTACTCCGATACAGTCAGTACAAAGCAATATTACTCCGATACAGTGAGTACAAAGCAAAAGGCCGTCCATGATGAACCTCAGAAATAACAGAGGTGATGAAAAACACTATCTATGAAGCGTACATAAAAGCACGTTCTAGAAATCTCTTCTTATCCTGACACTGTGAGGCAAAACCGAATTAGAGAAAATAAAGAGGAATATCTCATATTTTATATTGATTTGAACTGGCTTGTGCCATTCCTTTCTATCCTTGAATATCTCACACTTATATTTTATATTGATTTGAACTGGCTTGTGCCATTCCTTTCTATCCTTGAATATCTCACACTTATATTTACTTTTTTGCGGCGCAATAGATGGGTTCAAATTTAGAACCAAAAAAGTCTCTTGGATTGTGATGGAAGACCATTTGACAGCTCTCTCGTACAGTGAGAAAAAACCTTTAGTCTTGTTGGCTGCTAGAATATGTATGGAGTCTCTGGCTAAAAATAAAGGTAACCTGTCTGCATACTCATTTGTTGCGTTTGTTATGTTATGTTATGTTATGTTTTGTTATGTTATGCGATCGACGTCATGGCACATTGGGCATTCCCATTCGTGCTCTGTTCTCCATCACAAAGTTCATTTACTCATCGTATCCATTAGAAGTTTATTATAGTGCGTTTCAAATCTCGTGCCCACAAACTTTTTCTAATATCTCAATAACCCTTGCATGAAATACAACGTAATTTTGCATGTGGTGTTCGATTTTCAATGACATTACGAATATATAATTTAAATGTATGTAGATACAGCCGTTTTACTGAAGCAGCGATTTTCTTTGATCTTTGACTACCTAATAATTATTTTGGTAGCACAAAATAGAATTTACAGCAATATAACATATTTGCAACTTTTGATAAGTCATAGGTGTATCCACATTTTTCGCGAGAGTGGAAATCACACAAAAAGAAATGACTTTATTTCAACTTTTATCTTCATTTCGATATAGTTGTCATGTAAGAGGTAGGTCAGGATGATTTTGGTGGTCTTGAGAAGGACCAGATGTGTACATTGATGACAATCAGGGGGTCTCTGTGGCTAAGTGGTCAAGCCCTTTGCCTTGTGAGTCGAAGGTCGTGGGTTCGAATCCGGACCGCACCATTCTGTTCACGAGTGCAGTTTTTTCTAGAGACCCTAGGATTGTTGCTGGAGCTACGGAGTTCGTGCTTTGTGCAATACTCTCGGCAGGTGGCGTGCCATTTCTGCGAGAGGGACCGAGCCATAGGGGTAAAACCCGGTGCAATGAAGTCAATCCTTTGACTTAAAAACCCTTCGGCTTTATTGATGGCAATCTTCTGCAAACATCTGTATTGCATATTTTTTACTAGACGACGTCGGACTTTGTCTTCTTGTGCCTCTACATTGTGGTATGATGCATTGTCCATTTTCAGACAAGAGGGCCTATCTAATGTCGGAACTGTAGTTTTCTCAATCCACTCTCTAAATATATGACAGTTCTTTTATGTGTCCCGATTATCGACGCATTTGCCCAAGGTCTTTCGACAGAAAAGTTCATCAGAAGCGTTTTTCATTTCTGTATTCAGAGCATCCAATTAGTGTAGGCAAAATCTTTTTACTACGAGAGTAACGACGAACTGTGTTTAACCATTGCCTTGTTAATGCAACCTGAATCTGCGAGTGTATTGTACAGAAAAAGTACTAGAAAAACATCCCGAATCTGCAAGTGCATTGTACACAGTACTAGAAAAAAACATCCCAGAAAAGAAATACAATGAAAATCTA
This sequence comes from Arion vulgaris, assembly GCA_020796225.1. NCBI lineage: Eukaryota > Metazoa > Mollusca > Gastropoda > Stylommatophora > Arionidae > Arion > Arion vulgaris. Next base: position 342,098 of record CM036775.1, on the reverse strand, counting down.
AATGTTTATCAGTTAAATATAGTTATATAAACCCTTGTGCTCATATTGAGCACAATGACTACCTGTGTGACTTTTACCTACGCGACTAACTGAGGGTTAATATATACACTCTGCTCCCACTCACCATTCCTGTGTCCTGACATGATCACATATACCCTCTTCCCACATTTTCATTGTTCTTGTGGTCCTAACATTCACATATACACTCTGTTCCCACTCTCAATGTTCTTGTTTTGTGTCCTGACATATTCACATATACACTCTGCTCACACACTTTCATTGTTCTCATCCTAACATTTCCACATATACACTCTGCTCACACACTCATTGTTCTCATCTTAACATATTCACATATACACTCTGCTCACACACTTTCATTGTTCTCATCCTAACATTTCCACATATACACTCTGCTCACACACTTATTGTTCTCATCTTAACATATTCACATATACACTCTGCTCACACACACACTCTCATTGTTCTTATCTTAACATACTCATATATACACTCTGCTCCCACTCTCAATGTTCTTGTGACCTAACATATTCACATATACACTCTGCTCACACTTATTGTCAATGTTCTTGAAATCTCCAGCATTATACACTTACAGTCACCAGTATTCAGGGTTTGCTCATATCTGTGTTGATATGCTCAAGTCTTCATATCAGGACGTACAAGAGGGTATACTGACTTCCCTACAGCTTTATCTAAGAACACGTAATTTATCCTACACAATTTTTGACATATTTTGTTGGTTTTTAGTTAGATTTTGTTGTATGTTAGGTTAGATTTTGTTGTTTGTTGTTAGGTTAGATTTTGTTGTTTGTTAGGTTAGATTTTGTTGTATGTTAGGTTAGATTTTATTGGTTGTTAGGTTAGATTTTGTTGTTTGTTAGGTTAGATTTTGTTGTTTGTTAGGTTAGATTTTGTTGTATGTTAGGTTAGATTTTGTTGTTTGTTAGGTTAGATTTTGTTGTTTGTTAGGTTAGATTTTGTTATTTGTTAGGTTAGATTTTGTTGTTTGTTAGGTTAGATTTTGTTGTATGTTGTTAGGTTAGATTTTGTTGTATGTTAGGTTAGATTTTGTTGTATGTTAGGTTAGATTTTATTGGTTGTTAGGTTATATTTTGTTGTATGTTAGGTTAGATTTTGTTGTATGTTAGGTTAGATTTTGTTGTTTGTTAGGTTAGATTTTTATTGTATGTTAGGTTAGATTTTGTTGTATGTTAGGTTAGATTTTGTTGTATGTTAGGTTAGATTTTGTTGTTTGTTAGGTTAGATTTTGTTATATGTTAGGTTAGATTTTGTTGTATGTTAGGTTAGATTTTGTTGTTTGTTGTTAGGTTAGATTTTGTTGTATGTTAGGTTAGATTTTGTTGTATGTTAGGTTAGATTTTGTTGTATGTTAGGTTAGATTTTGTTGTTTGTTAGGTTAGATTTTGTTGTATGTTAGGTTAGATTTTGTTGTTTGTTAGGTTAGATTTTGTTGTTTGTTGTTAGGTTAGATTTTTGTTGTATGTTAGGTTAGATTTTGTTGTATGTTAGGTTAGATTTTATTAGTTGTTAGGTTAGATTTTGTTGTATGTTAGGTTAGATTTTGTTGTTTGCTATGTTAGATTTTGTTGTATGTTAGGTTAGATTTTGTTGTTTGTTAGGTTAGATTTTGTTGTATGTTAGGTTAGATTTTGTTGTATGTTAGGTTAGATTTTGTTGTATGTTAGCTTAGATTTTGTTGTTTATTAGGTTAGATTTTGTTGTATGTTAGGTTAGATTTTGTTTGTTGTTAGGTTAGATTTTGTTGTATGTTAGGTTAGATTTTGTTTGTTGTTAGGTTAGATTTTGTTGTATGTTAGGTTAGATTTTGTTGTTTGTTAGGTTAGATTTTGTTGTTTGTTAGGTTAGATTTTGTTGTATGTTAGGTTAGATTTTGTTTGTTGTTAGGTTAGATTTTTTTTTTTTTTGGGTTAGATTTTTTGTATGTTAGAGTTAGATTTTGTTGTTTGTTAGGTTAGATTTTGTTGTATGTTAGGTTAGATTTTGTTGTTTGTTAGGTTAGATTTTGTTGTAAGTTAGGTTAGATTTTGTTGTATGTTAGGTTAGATTTTGTTGTTTGTTAGGTTAGCTTTTGTTGTTTGTTGTTAGGTTAGATTTTGTTGTTTGTTAGGTTAGATTTTGTTGTTTGTTAGGTTAGATTTTGTTGTTTGTTAGGTTAGATTTTGTTGTATGTTAGGTTAGATTTTGTTGTTTGTTAGGTTAGATTTTGTTGTTTGTTGTTAGGTTAGATTTTGTTGTATGTTAGGTTAGATTTTGTTGTATGTTAGGTTAGATTTTGTTGTATTTGGATTAGATTTTGTTGTATGTTAGGTTAGATTTTGTTGCTTGTTGTTAGGTTAGATTTTGTTGTTTGTTAGGTTAGATTTTGTTGTTTGTTAGGTTAGATTTTGTTGTATGTTAGGTTAGATTTTGTTGTTTGTTAGGTTAGATTTTGTTGTATGTTAGGTTAGATTTTGTTGTTTGTTAGGTTAGATTTTGTTGTTTGTTGTTAGGTTAGATTTTGTTGTATGTTAGGTTAGATTTTGTTGTATGTTAGGTTAGATTTTATTGGTTGTTAGGTTAGATTTTATTGTTTGTTATTAGGTTAGATTTTGTTGTTTGTTAGGTTAGATTTTGTTGTTTGTTAGGTTAGATTTTATTGTATGTTAGGTTAGATTTTGTTGTTTGTTAGGTTAGATTTTGTTGTATGTTAGGTTAGATTTTGTTGTTTGTTAGGTTAGATTTTGTTGTTTGTTGTTAGGTTAGATTTTGTTGTATGTTAGGTTAGATTTTGTTGTTTGTTTAATTTAGATTTTGTTGTTTGTTAGGTTAGATTTTGTTGTATGCTAGGTTAGATTTTGTTATTTGTTAGGTTAGATTTTGTTGTATGTTAGGTTAGATTTTGTTGTTTGTTGTTAGGTTAGATTTTGTTGTTTGTTAGGTTAGATTTTGTTGTATGTTAGGTTAGATTTTGTTTGTTGTTAGGTTAGATTTTGTTGTTTGTTAGGTTAGATTTTGTTGTTTGTTAGGTTAGATTTTGTTGTTTGTTAGGTTAGATTTTGTTGTATGTTAGGTTAGATTTTGTTGTATGTTACGTTAGATTTTGTTGTTTGTTAGGTTAGATTTTGTTATATGTTAGGTTAGATTTTGTTGTATGTTAGGTTAGATTTTGTTGTTTGTTAGGTTAGATTTTGTTGTTTGTTAGGTTAGATTTTGTTGTATGTTAGGTTAGATTTTGTTGTATGTTAGGTTAGATTTTGTTGTTTGGTAGGTTAGATTTTGTTGTATGTTAGGTTAGATTTTGTTGTTTGTTAGGTTAGATTTTGTTGTTTGTTGTTAGGTTAGATTTTGTTGTATGTTTGGTTAGATTTTGTTGTATGTTAGGTTAGATTTTATTAGTTGTTAGGTTAGATTTTGTTGTATGTTAGGTTAGATTTTGTTGTTTGCTATGTTAGATTTTGTTGTATGTTAGGTTAGATTTTGTTGTTTGTTAGGTTAGATTTTGTTGTATGTTAGGTTAGATTTTGTTGTATGTTAGGTTAGATTTTGTTGTATGTTAGCTTAGATTTTGTTGTTTATTAGGTTAGATTTTGTTGTATGTTAGGTTAGATTTTGTTTGTTGTTAGGTTAGATTTTGTTGTATGTTAGGTTAGATTTTGTTTGTTGTTAGGTTAGATTTTGTTGTATGTTAGGTTAGATTTTGTTGTTTGTTAGGTTAGATTTTGTTGTTTGTTAGGTTAGATTTTGTTGTATGTTAGGTTAGATTTTGTTTTTTTGGGTTAGATTTTTTGTATGTTAGGTTAGATTTTGTTGTTTTTAGGTTAGATTTTGTTGTATGTTAGGTTAGATTTTGTTGTTTGTTAGGTTAGATTTTGTTGTTTGTTAGGTTAGATTTTGTTGTAAGTTAGGTTAGATTTTGTTGTATGTTAGGTTAGATTTTGTTGTTTGTTAGGTTAGCTTTTGTTGTTTGTTGTTAGGTTAGATTTTGTTGTTTGTTAGGTTAGATTTTGTTGTTTGTTAGGTTAGATTTTGTTGTTTGTTAGGTTAGATTTTGTTGTATGTTAGGTTAGATTTTGTTGTTTGTTAGGTTAGATTTTGTTGTTTGTTGTTAGGTTAGATTTTGTTGTATGTTAGGTTAGATTTTGTTGTATGTTAGGTTAGATTTTGTTGTATGTTAGGTTAGATTTTGTTGTATGTTAGGTTAGATTTTGTTGCTTGTTGTTAGGTTAGATTTTGTTGTTTGTTAGGTTAGATTTTGTTGTTTTTAGTTAGATTTTGTTGTATGTTAGGTTAGATTTTGTTGTTTGTTAGGTTAGATTTTGTTGTATGTTAGGTTAGATTTTGTTGTTTGTTAGGTTAGATTTTGTTGTTTGTTGTTAGGTTAGATTTTGTTGTATGTTAGGTTAGATTTTGTTGTATGTTAGGTTAGATTTTATTGGTTGTTAGGTTAGATTTTGTTGTATGCTAGGTTAGATTTTGTTGTATGTTAAGTTAGATTTTGTTGTTTGTTAGGTTAGATTTTGTTGTATGTTAGGTTAGATTTTGTTGTTTGTTAGGTTAGATTTTGTTGTATGTTAGGTTAGATTTTGTTGTATGTTAGGTTAGATTTTGTTGTTTGTTAGTTAGATTTTGTTGTTTGTTAGGTTAGATTTTGTTGTATGTTAGGTTAGATTTTGTTGTATGTTAGGTTAGATTTTATTGTTTGTTATTAGGTTAGATTTTGTTGTTTGTTAGGTTAGATTTTGTTGTTTGTTAGGTTAGATTTTATTGTATGTTAGGTTAGATTTTGTTGTTTGTTAGGTTAGATTTTGTTGTATGTTAGGTTAGATTTTGTTGTTTGTTAGGTTAGATTTTGTTGTTTGTTGTTAGGTTAGATTTTGTTGTATGTTAGGTTCAGGTTTGATTTTGTTGTATGTTAGGTTAGATTTTGTTGTTTGTTAGGTTAGATTTTGTTGGTTGTTGTCAGGTTAGATTTTGTTGTTTTTATTAGGTTAGATTTTGTTTTGTTTGTTAGGTTAGATTTTGTTGGTTGTTAGGTTAGATTTTGTTGTTTGTTAGGTTAGATTTTGTTGCTTGTTAGGTTAGATTTTGTTGTATGTTAGGTTAGATTTTGTTGTTTGTTAGGTTATATTTTGTTTGTTGTTAGGTTAGATTTTGTTTTTTGTTAGGTTAGATTTTGTTGAATGTTAGGTTAGATTTTGTTTGTTGTTAGGTTAGATTTTGTTGTTTGTTAGGTTAGATTTTGTTGTTTGTTAGGTTAGATTTTGTTGTATGTTAGGTTAGATTTTGTTGTATGATAGGTTAGATTTTGTTGGTTGTTAGGTTAGATTTTGTTGTTTGTTAGGTTAGATTTTGTTGTTTGTTAGGTTAGATTTTGTTGTATGTTAGGTTAGATTTTGTTGTTTGTTAGGTTAGATTTTGTTGTTTGTGAGGTTAGATTTTGTTATTTGCTAGGTTAGATTTTGTTGTTTGTTAGGTTAGATTTTGTTGTATGTTAGGTTAGATTTTGTTATTTGTTAGAGTTAGATTTTTTTGTTTGTTGTTAGGTTAGATTTTGTTGTATGTTAGGTTAGATTTTGAGATTTTTTTGTTAGGTTAGATTTTGTTGTATGTTAGGTTAGATTTTGTTGTTTGTTGTTAGGTTAGATTTTGTTGTATGTTAGGTTAGATTTTGTTGTTTGTTAGGTTAGATTTTGTTGTTTGTTAGGTTAGATTTTGTTGGTTGTTGTCAGGTTAGATTTTGTTGTATGTTAGGTTAGATTATGTTGTTTGTTAGGTTATATTTTGTTGTTTGTTAGGGTAGATTTTGTTGTTTGTTAGGTTAGATTTTGTTGTTTGTTAGGTTAGATTTTGAGATTTTGTTGTTAGGTTATATTTTGTTGTTTGTTAGGTTAGATTTTGTTGTTTGTTAGGTTAGATTTTGTTGTATGTTAGGTTAGATTTTGAGATTTTGTTGTTAGGTTAGATTTTGTTTTTTGTTAGGTAAGATTTTGTTGTTTGTTAGGTTAGATTTTGTTGTTTGTTAGGTTAGATTTTGTTGTATGTTAGGTTAGATTTTGTTGTTTGTTGTTAGGTTAGATTTTGTTGTATGTTAGGTTAGATTTTGTTGTATGTTAGGTTAGATTTTAATAGTTGTTAGGTTAAATTTTGTTGGTTGTAAGTAGTTTTGAAATTCTATTTTAGTTAAATTCTGATAGTTTTATGTTACCTGGTGGAGAAGATCAAATATTACAATGTCTGTAATGTTACCTGGTGGAGAAGATCAAATATTACAATGTCTGTAATGTTACCTGGTGGAGAAGATCAAATATTACAATGTCTGTAATGTTACCTGGTGGAGAAGCTCAAATATTACAATTTCTGTAATGTTACCTGGTGGAGAAGATCAAATATTACAATGTTTGTAGGAAAGTTACCCTAGTAAATAAAAACAGCGCAGAAATCGTCTTACTTGTAGAAGCATAAATGGACAGACGTACAATCCCTCTTAAACTCAAATCAAATACAAATCACAAAGAGTGGTTTAACAAGTTGTCAATATGGAGTGTTCGAAGAAGAAGAAATTTAATGTCACTTATTTAATGTCACTTATTTAATGTCACTTATTTAATGTCGCTTATTTAATGTCACTTATTTAATGTCACTTTTTTAATATCACTTATTTAATGTCACTAATTTAATGTCACTTATTTAATGTCACTAATTTAATGTCACTAATTTAATGTCACTTATTTAATGTCACTAATTTAATGTCACTTATTTAATATCACTAATTTAATGTCACTTATTTAATGTCACTTATTTAATGTCACTAATTTAATGTCACTAATTTAATATCACTAATTTAATGTCACTTATTTAATGTCACTTATTTAATGTCACTAATTTAATGTCACTTATTTAATGGTACTAATTTAATGTCACTTTTTAAATTCATTTTTAATGAGCTAAGAGGATTGTACTTTGTGCCAGTTATGTGTTTACAAGTCCATCCAATTTCTGCACTGCTTTTTATTTACTAGTGTAACATCCATAGGGTCTCATCAGTCGCCCCCTACGGCATGCATTTTAGGTTGTATTGGTACTATTCTTTGTCCTTCGAGCTCCGGCGGCATCACACGGGCATTGAAAAGCTCAATAACGTTTTTATGTGATTTTCGCTGTCTTAATTTATCTTTAAATACTATAGAACATCACACTACCCTTAACCTTAGCGGAAGGTAGAGACGTCCGCAAAGATCTTGCTCTGTGGCATTCTTCAGAATGTGAGGGGTTTAAAATTGAAATCATTAACACCACACTCTTTCCCAATTTCACGATCCTAGTCAGTTATTTCAGTATGTATCCTGTCTCCTTGTTCCAACAGTTTGACAATTATTTCTCTGCACATTTCTATTAGTGTTTTCTCAATACATTTTTGAATTTTATGAGAAACGTATTTTCAATATTTCTGCTGGGAATACAAGATATGTTTGGAAAACTAAACTGAGGTCATAAACCCGATTCTATTCTTCCATTTCTTTCTGGTTTTAATAATTGATTATTTCTGTGGCTATATTTGTGGTTTAGAACTATTAGGCAATATCTTTGATGGTGATTTGTTGAATATTTATGCTGATTAATATTTCTTCTTTGAACGCTCCATATCGACCACTCTTTGTGATTTGTATGTGATCTGAACCCAAGAGCAATTTACGTTGTCCAGTCCTGCGCCTACAAGTAGGACAGCCCATCCAATTTCTGCAACACTTTTTTTTTACTAGGGGAGCTTCCAGACCCCACCTTGTTGCCTATTAACAACTTGCTTTATGGTCGGTGTTACTATTCTTTCTCCCCACAATCCCCAGCAACACACAGATGGATTAATTGGTTAAATATTTTTATATATAAATGTGGTTTACAATAGAATAAAGGGAAAATTCCATGGACTGCTAAAATGACAAATGTAGAGGTGAAGAACCAAAGCAAAAGGTAAAACGTATTGTCAATTAAAAAAAGGAGTCATATGTTTTGACTGTAATAGAAGGAAGGTTTAGAACACATTTGACAACCAAAAAAATAAAAGGGAGAAAGAAGAGGAACAGAGAGATAATATTGACTCCTGGCTTCATATGGAAGAGCGTCATCTTGAGAATAAAATACCAGTGAGAGGTATTGGAAGATTCGTCCCCTACGCCAGCCGGCATGGCATAAGATATGATATAAATGAGGAAGAAAGAAAACCTTTTAAAAATATACAAAACAAAAAATTTTGTCAAACAAAATAGTTATTTTTTCAGATTAGCTGCAGGAAACAATTTGATAAAAAACTTTATGTTTGCATTTTTTGGGAATTAAAACAAACTTTTCTTCAAACAATTCTTTAGGGAAAAACCCCAGGCAGGAGAAAAAGGCGGGTGCAAAAGAGGGCTGAGCATCAAATTGGCCAGAAAAGGATTTTTCCCAAAAACCCCTTTTTGCAGGGGAAAAGTTTTTTTTAATGTTTGATTTTCCATGACTAATATAATACTATACCATTATTTTTACATATATTTTTTTTCTCTCATTTTTTAAAAAATATTTTTGCCCTCAAATCACTTTTATCTTATCATTTCGAGGGAAATTGTTTGTATCTCACTAACATTTTTGTGATGACCCTTTTTTTCTGTTTAAAAAAATTGTTCTAAATGTTCAAGATTATGTTTGACGGGACTTGTTGAACAAATGTTTCACTGTTTTGAGAACAGAACATTTGAGCGACGCTTATCCAGTGTTTCCCAATTTTTCTTTCAGGCAAACGGGATTTTTTTGAAATGATACTCAGTAAAAGAGTTATTTTTGGATCAACCCCTAGTACTTGGGGATTCCCATTCATTCTCTGTCCTCTGCGAAGCCATCTTAAAATACATTTCTCAACGTATCAATGAAATTATTTTTTAATAAAAGATTTATACAGGGTTTAATTTATTATATTTTCTATTATATATTTCAATTTTTTTATTATATTAAGTAAAGGGAGGTGAAGATCAGAGGTAAGAACGAAAACTTATCAATATAAAAAAAGAGGAATCATCATTTTCAGAATGTAATGAAGATGGGAAATTTAGAAACAAAAAACCGGTAAAATCGAGGGAGACAAGACAGGAAAATTTTGGGTACCTAAATTATGGGGAAGAGCATCAACATCTGAGTTGAAGCAAACACTAGAGACAAAATTTTTGGGGGATTTATGATCGCTACCCCCCCGGCATGGCACCTGATGATGAATTTTCACTTTTTGAAATGTATTAATCTGCTTTTTTAAAAATAATAACAATAAATAAAATAGCCCTGTCTCCCGTCTCATTTTGTTTTACAGCCCAGAAAAATAAAAAAGTAAGCATGATTTTAAAAGATTAATAAACCCCTGTCTCCCAAACATTTTTACATAGCCCTGGAGAAAATAGAAATACCATGATGGTACTATAGAGAAAAAATTTTTCTTCAGTCTCATTTTTTTTTTTCATAACCCTGGAAAAAAAATCAGAAAATACAGCGATGTAATATATAGGTTAAAAAACTGCCCCGTCTCCAGTCATTTTTTAATAATAAATTCCTCTGTACCGTTTCGTTACATAGGGCTCAAGTAATTTTCCACCGCTCTATCCCGGGCAACCCTAACTCTCCATGGAACTGCCGATATTTCCTCCTCTCAGCAAAGTTCGTTTCAGGGTCTCCTTAGGTCGACCTCTCTTTCTTGAACCCTTTGCATCCCACTTCAATGTTAGTTTAGTTAGTTTATTCCTTTCGGGGCCAAAGGCGGCACATAGAGCAGAGGTTTTAGATCTCCATGTGATACGGTTCTTTGCTAGCAGTTGGAGATCTTGTATGGTTTTACATCCCAATAGTTTACTTTCTTGTTGGATGGTTCTTGAAGAGTGGTCTTTGGTTTTCCACGTTTTCTTTTCCCAACTGGTGACCACATAGGACTTGTCGATTTAGTCTCTTTTCGTCCTGATCTAAGACATGCCACTTCAATGCCTGCTTTGATATTCGTTGATCCTTTCTCCTAAAGGGGTGTGCCAACATATCTCCATCTTCTCTTCTTATAACAGTTGTTACTAGTGGTTGACCAGACATATCTCTGATTTCATCACTTCCCCTGAATTCATTCCATTTTATATTCATTATTTTTCGCAGACATCTATTTTCAAATACATTCAACTTGCTTTCTATATCTTTAGTCATTTTCCAACTCTCGCCAGCATATGTTAGGATTGATACAACATTTGAATTGAAAATTCGTAATTAGTTTAATATATTTAGAGTTCCATATTTTATTTAGACTTTTAAAAGCTGATGTTGCTTTGCCAATTCGTATCATAATTTTTTTTTTAACATTTCCTGTGCAATCAAAATTGCTACCTAAATAGGTGGAAGACTCAGTAAACTTGGGAAATGCAAAAAGTACAAACAAAAGTATATAGTTTTACAAAATCAGAAGTGACGATAAACAGCAACGTTTCGACCAACAAGGCCTTTATCAACAAACGAACAAACAGGAGTGACAAATTAAAATGAAACACAAATGGACGACCAAAACAAATGTTCTAAGGAAAATCTGGAATAAAAAAGAATAACGAAATAAATGTAACACAAAAAAAACACATAAAAACTAGAAATAGAACGGAAAGAAACAATGGGAAAAATCTAGTAAATATATAACTTGAATACTGCAAAAATATACCCATAAAGATTACAAAGCATGGGAAGAGAAAGTCTAAAAAGCATAAGAATGTAATACTTTTAGCCACGTGGTCAAGGTACCATACAAGAAATCAACCGATTCTCCAGAGCAAATCGACTACGATCATCAATGGAACATGATCGGATGGCTGTGACCTGGACATCGCTAGCTCCTGAATAGCCGGGATTTGAAATGGGTAGCTAAGGTCCAGAGCATTGGCGTATATCGCGCAAGTGTTGGGCGAATCGGTCACTGAGTCTCCCGCCGGTTTTTCCCAAAATAGGCCTTGTTGCACCGCTTGCAGATAATGGTATAGATAATATTCAGGACTCGCACGTGAAACTGTCTTCAAAAACGAAGTGGCTTTTGGGAAAAAAACACCGTGCGGGTCTGTATTACATAAGCACAAGTATTGCGCGCCGACGGCCACGCTGGGTGGTGCCAAAATGACTCTGGATATTAGGGTGAGGCGACTGTGAACCAACATTCCAAAGGGTTCGTCCCGTCTGTACGCCACCCAAAAGGGTAGTGTTGGAAGATTGAACGTGTCTCAGGATCCGACTGAAGAATGGAGAGATGACGGAATAAGACTTTCTTCACAAGGGAACCATGAGGGTGGAAAGTTAAGACAAGTTTCACCCTGTCAGAATTGGAAGTTCTATGCTGGTTAGAAGGCCTCCTGGCAGAAATTTGCGTGGGCTCAACGTATTACATTCTTATGCTTCTTAGTACTTTCTCTTCCCATGCTTTGTAATCTATATGGGTATATGTTGCATGTATTCAAGTTATATATTTACTAGATGTTTCATTGTTTCTTTTCCGTTCTATTTCTAGTTTTTATGTGTGTTTTTGTGTTACATTTATTTCGTTATTCGTTTTTATTCCAGATTTTCCTTAGATACGTTTGTATTTGGTCGTCCATTTGTGTTTCATTTTAATTTGTCACTCCTGTTTGTTCGTTTGCTTGATAAAGCCTTGTTCAAACTGTTGTGTTTATCGTCACCGTTATCGTCTGTATTTTGTAAAACTATAGTACTTTGTTTGTACGTGTTTCCTACCTAAATAGGTGAACGCTCTGTTATTTTTATCATTTTAGATTCCAGTGTGATATCTGCATTACTTGCCATAGGTGTCTTCATTATATTTGTTTTTTTTCATAGCTTATCTGCAGTCCAACTTTTGATGCTATAGATGACAAGTTGTCTGTTTTCTTTGCATATCTTGGTTGTTTCTACTTAACAAGGCAATATCATCTGCAAAATCCAAATCTTCTAGTTGACTATTTTCTACCCAATCGATGCCAGTTTCGCCCCTGCAACATTTTCGCATCACCCAGTCAATGGCCACTCCAAACAATAGAGGAGATATAATACAGCCTTGCTTTACTCGGTTTCAACCATAAACCAGTCGCTGTGTCCACCATCAGTGCGAACGCACACTGTGAACCATCATAGGGCTCTTAATAATGTTTATTATTTTGTCTGGTATTCCATAGCATCTCAGAATATTCACAGAGATTATATGTAGACTATCAAAGGCTTTTAAAATCGATGAAATTTAGTATGAGTGGTTGTTGCTTCTCAATATGTTCCTCAAAATTAGTGGTAGGGTAATTTTTTGGGTCAAGCAGCTTCCCCCGGTCTAAAACCACTTTTCTTCCTGGGGTTTTTCCACTGTCCTTTGGTTCTATTAAGAATGATTTTGCAAAAAGCCTTGGTCGTTACTGAAAATGGGGTGATCCATCTCCATTTTTTCAATCTTTGAGATCCCCTTTTTTGGGGATCTTAAAATTTTTCCCCTTTTTCCCATTAATCGGGGGTTTTTTTTATCTTTTTAAATAGTTTTTTTGGCTTAGTTGTATCATCAGCCGCTTTGAGCATTTCTGCAATTTGTCATCCCCCGCTGCCTTATTGTTTATCAAAAATGGATTGCCTCCGACCAGCTCCCTTTATTTCTTCTTAAGGTGGGAGCGTTTTTCCCTTTTGTCAAACTTGAGAGAGGGGGATCTCTTTTTAAATTTTTTTCTTAAAAATTTTTCCCCCATCCTTTTTTCTGTGATCGATGTAGAACTTTCCCATTTTTACTTTGTTTGGGCGCCCCTTTTAAAACAAGTTCAAAAAAGGGTTTGGGGTGTTAAAAATTTTTCCCGTTTTAGGTTTTTTCTTCCCCGTCAAATTGACATATTCTTTATCTCTTCGCCCCTCTTTTTACTTCCCTTTCTTTTAGTCTATATTCCCCAGCTTGATTTTATCGGATCCAGTATTAAAAATTTTTTTTTCACCTTCTTTTCTTGAATCACCGGGCACCCCTCCAGGGGTTTTTTGTCTTTTTTTACACACTTGATGTACCTGTTTTTGCTGGGACTAAAGGGCAAAAATAAAAAACCCGCGCCAACCGTCAAAAAGGCCGGGTGATATGGGAAACCGAAAAAAAAGCATCTCAGAAATCGGTGGTGGCCTTTTGGAGGCACATCACTGGCACAAGAAATCGCTCTTGGCTCAGATCAGATACAAATCACAGAGTGGTCGATATGTAAACACTTGTTATCAATGGGGGAAAAATAGGACTAAATATTAATAAGAAAATTAATCAAAACAAGAAAAACAATAAAAAAAGTGATATTAAAGCAATACATACAATAGTCATGTAATACTAAAATAGTTTAGTTTAGTTTAGTCGTCGGATCACCATCACTGCACGTCGAACAAATTAGTCCATAAGTGCTCCGATCTCTTCCTCAGTATGTCCATCAGCATGTGGCGACTAACGACACCGGTTCTTTGTTGGTTTACAATTCTTCTTTGTCTGCCAGCATAGCGTTCTTGTCGAGCTACACCACACTTAACTTTGAGTTCTTGCAGTCTGGTTAGTGTTGTGGATTCACCGCTATTACGTGAATCATGCACACACCTCTCTCCTTAAGGAATTTATAATATCAGCCTGGTCCATTGCTCGTCCGCTTTGGACAGTAGCCATACCTGCAAGCCTATCCGCACGTAGATTCTCCCTTACACCTGCATGCCCTGGCACAAAAATAAAACTGATCTTTGTCAGCTAGACCTCCCAGCGATTTTATCCAATGTCTCTAGCCCATCTTGTTCAATCTTCCTGAGCATACTCATTGAGTCACTGAGAAAACATGCATGGATAAAAAGTATGTGATTCTAGCCAAATCATCGCTTTGGTAACCGCCATGATTTCCATAGTGAGACTGCTTGTAGTCACAGCAAAACCACCACTGTCTTCCTCACAACATCACCTCCGACCTGAGCAGTGAAAGCCCACGAGCTCCGCACATGTCGAATCACCGAACCATCCGTATAATTGATTACATCATGCGTTCTCAGAAATTAATGCCTGAAGCTCTGCCTCCACAACAAGTGGATTATGTTGCCTGCATTCTTTATCAAGTTCGATGCATACAGAAAAGGATGTAGCGATTCCTCTTGGCACTGGTATCCATTCTTCACCGGGATCAATGTCTTCAAGTGTACAACCTGTTCAATACAGCCTGACCCATCCACGATTTTCTCTCTTTTAACCTATTTCCTTTTTGTCTCTTTATTTCCAAGTGCAGTGGATGTTGTGTGTCAGCATTGACTCGAAGGTATGCTCGTGCACGGCTCATCAGTGTTCTATATTCCATATAGGATAGTCAAGGAGATAGCGCATCGCCCTGCACGACGTGTCTTTAGTGCAACCAAGTATAATGCGCATCGCCTCGTTCTGTGTTCTTTCCAGTCGTTCTTTCTGACTCATGCTGAGAGTCAGGATCGCCAGCGCATACTCAAGCACAGAAAGGACCAGACCCTGGTATAAAAGACAAAGATGGCGCTGTTCACAATCCGCCGCAGCCATTACCCTCATCTCCAGCATACCTTTCCTCGCCTTCATTATCACATGAGCTATGTGTTCTGTAAAAGCTAGACTACGATCAAAACGCAACCCCAGGTATTTCATAGACTGAGATCGCTCCACCACCTCTGAACACAAAACCACAGATGGTGTTGAGTGTTGACAATGGGTTGTTTAAAGAGAACCATGTCACCGCTGCTTTTGTGGGGTTGACCAATGCTCCTGCTTCAACGCACCATCTACCTATGTGGTCGAGTTCTGACTGAAGTTCCTCCACAAGCTGTTCTCTGTCCTGCCTGACGATACACCAACCATCATCTGCATTGCCATTGTCCTTCCTCTACCCGTGATCTGCTCTTTGGGATGCTCCAGGTATAGGCATTGAACAACACCGGAGATAATGGTGACCCTTGTGGAAGCCAGGGTGATTGTTGTTGGTGATGACGCCCAGCTGCCACATTTAAACAACCGCTGGAAGAGGGCCACAAAGATCCAATTGCAACGGCACTCTATTATAGGCATCTTCAAGGTCAATTGCAGCAGCACATGTCTCAATGCCCGAGTGAAAACCCTCATAAACATCGTAGGCGAAAACCGCTGTGTTACGCCATGTCTCTCTATATGGACGGTGCCCTCCAAGGGTGGGTGGAAGGAGATGTAACCTCTCTAGTTGGCAGGATATTTTCCTGGCAATTATTTTCTCCAGCAACTTGCCTATGTATTCTGCATAGTAATTACCCGATATCCCTGAATTTTTGTGTGGTCTTTGCCAGGCTTCGGCAGAGGTACCAGGTAGCTGTGCAACCATTCTTCGTTGATTATTGCAGTCGTAATGCTTTGTTGTAGATGCCAGCCAGTTCTGCCTCACTCCCATCAGACAACCCGCCAATGTCACCATATCGTATGCCATCTGGACCAGGTGCACTGTTTTTGCTCTCCGTACAGCATCCTTGATTTCTTCCACCGTCACCAAATCATCTACATCTAATTCCTGGTTCTTACATTTAGCTGCAATGGATTCTCTGGCAGTGTTTCGCCCTATAATGTCTTTCTGGTCACTCTGCTCTAAATAGTGCGCAAACAGAGCCCTACCCTTGTTTTCATCTGTCCTCTGCCATGTAAGATCCAAGCTCTGGAAGTCAATAACACACCGATTCCTTTCTGTACCATTCATACTTCTGTGCAATCGCCAGAACAGATTCAACGATTTGTCATTGCCCACACGTTGACAGAACTCAGCCCACTTCTCACTTTTTACCATCCTTGCAAGAGCTTTGAAACACCCTGTTTTATTATTCATTTCTTGTTTCAACTGCAAGATGTCAGCAGGATGGGTAGTTCCATTTTCCTGGCAGTTTGCCACCTCCTAACAGCACACCGCTTGTCTATCCACGCCTTCTCCACCTCGTCATCACACCATGGTGGCTGTTCCCAACGTTTACTACTGTTGGTGTGTTTGCCTCGCTGACACACCTTACTCTACTGACAACGTCTTGACCTGTGGTGTCGTACTGGAAAGAGTGCGTTACTGGCCTGTGTTGTTTTGATCTACCTTTGTTCACCAGTATGATGCACGGACGGTGGTCACTGCCATGGTACCTAAATCCCATCTGCACAGCAGTGAGTGTAGGTGATACAATGCCAAATCAATAACACTATCCTCATCTCCTGGGCGACTCGCAATTCTAGTGACACCGCTGGTATTGATGCACACATTCCGTGGTCTCAAGTGCTAGTTTGAGATCTTCTCCTGTGATTCGAGGAAATGGTTCCATGATCTACCCTTTGCGTTGAAATCACCACAGAAAATGACATTATTGCTCTCATGACTTATAATATCACTCAAACACTGCCATTTCTGTGTGTCCACTTTCGCATTACAGGCATACACGTTGACCAGCACAAACGGTTTTCAGAATGGACTTTAATCGCCTGAGCGTCATTCGTCATCATCCCATCGAGACATGTCTACTTCCGACACATCAATGCTATTACGGACTAGAATTGCTAGACCCATATGTATTCTGTTGTAGTAACATTTGAAACCAGTCATGCGTAGCATACCACCATCGCCCAGTCGCGTTTCTTGAAGAGCTACGATGTCTGCTCTGTACACAAGGGTTTCAAGAATTAGCCCGCGTTCATGCGCACTTGCACAATTCCAGTAGACAATGCGTATATTATTGAGTCCCAAGCGGACGTATTTAAGCCGTGTTCGTCGTGCGCCCGCTCGCCGACCCTGCCTTGGCCTTCGTCCTCTTTTGTTTCTACGTTTGATCGTAACGTTATTGTAATCGACGTCCGCCATCTTGAACTGATCGAAAACCAAAACAAACCGTCACCACACGCAAAAAACACACACTGAGGAAAATTTCAGCACAGATGCACGAAACTTCGTAGCATCGGCGAAGATCCTCAATGAATGGACTTCCTATTCACTTTGCATAGCTATCTGCATATGAAATTAACCATCCATCTTAGACGAAATATTGGCACCGCACAAAAACAACACTTTGGCGTTCACCAACTTGAACCGGAAGTAGATAGTCAATAGCTTGTGACTATCTACTTGTATGTATTCTACTTGATGTATATCGAAGTAGATAGTAGACATACAAGTAGATAGTCTACAGTGATAGTCACAAGCTAATACATACAAGTAGATAGTCACATGCTAGTACATACAAGTAGATAGTCACATGCTAATACATACAAGTAGATAGTCACAAGCTAATACATACAAGTAGATAGTCAAAGGAACAGAAACATTTAACTATTTGGACACCAACTCATAGCTCCAATATAGTAATAATTTATTCAAATGTTCGATTCCCTAATTATATGCAAATTATATGCAAATTATATGCAAGTAGTCTCTGTGGCGTAGAGGTTAGGTGCTCATCTCACGTGCCAGATCTCTCTCTCTCTCTCTCTCTCTCTCTCTCGCGATCACCGTCCAAAATTCTATTAATGTGGAAATCTGATTCATGCAGCCTTAGCATTGTTGTGTTTTACGTCACATCTTCTGCACCATTTGGAGCTCTGACCTTAGCATTGTTGTGTTTTACGTCACATCTTCTGCAACATTTGGAGCTCTGGTCCTTCGGCAATGTGTTCGGTTTCAGCCAGCTTGGGGTAGCTAGCCCCACGCTCGACCTCCTTAGTCGTCTCATACGTAATGCGTGGCAGGTAACAGTGGTTCTATTCTTTACAACCCCAATTTGGTCCCTGGTAACCACTGGGCAGTGCCAAAGATCGAGTTCCTCTGTGAGATCAAGTCCCTATTCCTATCGGAGACGGACGATAAAAATATAGGTCCGTGTTCAATTTGAGCAAGTAAAACCTGTGGGAGTTCCAACTCGAGAAGAGCAGGCTGGAAAGCCACTGCCTTGCAAAATTCATTGAAAAGAAATCAAAATAAAATGTATACAAAAATATTTCACCATCTTCAAAATTACATCGGGGACCCTTGCCGGTGCTAGAGAGTTTGTGCACTGCAGCTGAGATCTTCCTGTGTAAGAATGAAATCGTAGCACACATGGTTACTCAATGAAGTGCACTGCAGCTGAGAAGAAATTCCTGTGTAAGAATGAAATCGGAGCACTACATGGTTCTCAATGAAGTGCACTGCAGCTGAGAAGAAATTCCTGTGTAAGAATGAAATCGGAGCACACATGGTTACTCAATGAAGTGCACTGCAGCTGAGAAGAAATTCCTGTGTAAGAATGAAATCGGAGCACACATGGTTACTCAATGAAGTGCACTGCAGCTGAGAAGAAATTCCTGTGTAAGAATGAAATCGGAGCACACATGGTTACTCAATGAAGTGCACTGCAGCTGAGAAGAAATTCCTGTGTAAGAATGAAATCGGAGCACACATGGTTACTCAATGAAGTGCACTGCAGCTGAGAAGAAATTCCTGTGTAAGAATGAATCGGAGCAACATGGTTACTCAATGAAGTGCACTGCAGCTGAGAAGAAATTCCTGTGTAAGAATGAAATCGGAGCAACACACACACACACACACACACACACACACACACACACACATGGTTACTCATCGACGTGCAATGATGATGATCCTATCAATCAATAAGAGAAGATTTAAAGTCTAGAATATAATCAGGAAATAAACTATACTTTACCCTACAGCACCTTGCTCTAATCCAAGTGTTCAAAACATCATAACATCAAAACATCATAACATCAAAACATCATAACATCAAAACATCATGACATCAAAACATCATAACATCAAAACATCATAACATCAAAACATCATAACATCAAGATCGCAATATACAAAACCAAGAAAGAAAGAACAGTCTGGCTATACATTTCAAGCAGATTGCAAGAGAAGACAAGCACGCTATATGGGAGAAATTTTGCGTTGAAATTGGAAACGAGCAATCACTCGCAAAATTCTGGAGATTGCACCGCAGCAGTGAATGGCGGCGAGAGACCTTTTCAATGCCTAATCTGAATCTGGACAGTGGAGTAATTTTGAGGACAGATGAGGAGAGGGGTGAGGTGTTCTTGCATAACTTTATTCTCCAGACAGAAAAGAAAGACGAGAGGAACGTAAAGGATGCGATGAGATCGTATAACCATTCGCATGAGATGCAGACTGTCAATATAGAATACATTTCTGTCGATATCAAATCAATACTAAAGACATGCTCGGATACAGCGTCTGGTCATGATGGTGTTCGGTACGTCACATAAAATGTCTGGAGGACAAAGATCTTGCTGAATTATGCAAGATTTTCAATAAAAGTATCCATACTGGCACTATTCCTGATGATTGGCTGCATAGCTATCTGAGACCCTTACCTAAGCCTGGAAAAGATCTCACAGGCACAAATGGATATAGAATTATTACCTTGCAAAACATTGTCGGTAAACTGCTTGAAAAATTCATAGCCCGTAGAGTTTCAAATATAATGGAGACAAATGATCTTTTCTCCACTCTCGGCGGCTATCGCTCAGAAAGGACACCTGGTGCAATGCATCGGTCTTTGCATATGATGCGTATGAGGGGTTTCAGGTGGGGATGGAAACTGCAGCAGCCGCCATTGATTTGCAGGACGCATATAACAATGTCTCTTACATCTTACTTATGCAGTTATTGATGGATATGCAGGTGGAAACACGCATGGTCAAGTGGATTGCTGCTGCACTTTTGAGCGCACGTTATCAATGCGTTGCGGTTCTGGGCATCACAGCCACAAAAGTCCTAATGAGCCTTCCTAGGATCACCACTCCGCCAGTCCTTTTCAATGTATACACCGTCGGGTAACTCAGCACACAAAGGGTCGGAGTTGGCAGAACAATGTCGTACGCCGATGATATTCTGGTGTTTCGCATGGCAAGGACAGAAATGAGATCGCATCTGCATTACAGTGTGAGCTGAATAGGATTGGTGACTGGTGCAACGAATTCGAAGCGAATGTGAACCCAGCAAAGGCCTCTCTGACATGGTTCTCTTCTCACATAGTAAAGACACTTACCCGTTGTCAACATGTAACAAAGACATTGACAGAAGCGAAACACTAAAGTATCTGGAATAACAGTTGACAGAAGTCTGTCATTTAAGAGCCATGTTGAGAACGTAATCATAAAGGCAAGAAAAGGGCTAACCGCTCTCAAAGTTATGGCGGGGGTGGATATTGAGCAACGCCTGCTACTCTTTCTTTATCAAGGACTAGTGCTGAGCGTGGTGGACTATGGCCTTGGTCTTCTAACAGTAAGCAGAACATCGCTGGATAAGTTAGAAAGGATCCAAATGAAGCGATGAGGCTTATACTCGGTTGCACACGTGACACTTCTTGTGAGGCAATGCGCTATGTCCTTGGATTGCCAACGATAGCCACGATTCACAAAGTCGCACAGGTAAAAGCGTATCTGAGAGTTTCTGCGGACACAAATCATCCTCTGTACAAATCCATAAATGAGAACAAGGGAAGGCGATTGAAGAGAGGTCGATCCTGGATGGCCGAGGCAGAGGATATTATTAAACAGGTCTGTACTCTAGATGAGCTGAGGCACGGTGACGAATGGATGCCTAGATCAGAGGATATGACTGCTTACGCCAGGAGTTATCAGCACACTTGGACGCCGCTGCAGAGAATGGCCCCAGGCGTCGTCAATGCGGAAATTCTTGTACTCGTGGATCAGCACTCCCACCCAGGTGATATCATTATCTACACCGATGGCTCTGTCAAGCGTGGCACCAGATCATCGTGGCTTACTCAGCACAACGAAACGGTCGCACACTTCATGAGGACTGCGGGCTTTTGAGACAACGATATCGAGCATGACTATGGAGATCACCGCTGCCTCCAAGGCTCTGTGCTGGGTGACTGAGCAACAAGTTACCCATACGATCATCATATCAGACTCGATGAATATGCTTCAACTGATTGGATCTGGAAGTATGCGTGTAGAATGGGTGGACATCATTCGGAGATCACATCTCAAGAAAATGACTTGGTTGTACACGCCTGGACATGCTGGAGTGGTTGACTTCTTGCAAACAGTGCCCCGACTCAAGTGGGCCGAAGCATGGACAGAGCCGATATCATCAATGCGGTACGCTCTCAATTGTGTGACATGGGCGGGTCTCAGACACTGGAATGAGTTTGAGAATTAGGCGTTAAGTTTGGACATGCCAGACAGTTTCGTCTTCGTGGTAGAGAGAGAAGATATATTAATCAACTCTCATGGTACTGTGATCAAATGGACTTTGGGATGGCTGCTGTAGCGGAGGACAGAGCACGAATGGGAATGCCCAATGTGCCATGACGTCGATCGCATAACATAACATAAACATAATAAGATCAATTGTTCCTTTTTTCTTCTTTTGCCGTCACACTGCTACGGGTTGTTGCACACTGTTGTGGTTTTCTGTTTTGTCTTGCGCTGCTCTGATGGCTTGGGGATTGTTATTTTTGCTCTTTGACAGGATTCTGCTATGCCATATAACCATCTTTTTCGTATCTTCCTCTCACCTTCTTTCTGATGTTATGTTTTAGAAGACTGTCTCTCTTCTTCATCCTTCACTCCTAGGGAAGCATAGGTCCGCAACCAAGGTCTTCCAAAACTGCCTATCCAATGCTATCTTTCCAGATCTCTCCACTCTCTCCCCATTTTCTTGCATTCCATCTCCAACTCCTGTCTCCTTTGAATATCACCTGGTCACTTCATGAGTCTTCTTCCATGGGTGGCGAGCTACGAATTTTCCTGGTTGTGGTTTCTGTAGCTATCTAGTGTTTTTATGGACTGGGTAGCTAGCCCCATACCCAACCTCCTTAGTCGCCTCTTACAACATGTGTGGCAGGTAACAGTGGTTCTATTCTTTACACCCCAATTTGGACTCCTGTAACCACTCAGGCGAGAACTCTGTATGGATCTTAAATCTGGAGCACAACAAAACAAGATGAAACATTATTACGCACCTTTGAAAACAGAGAGAAGAATGAATCTTGGGACACAACAAGAATGAAAGTAGTTGAGAATGGAGAATGAGAAACAATAAGGATATTTATAATTTGTTTAAATCACCATTAACCACTATCATAGAGGTGAATAGAATACCAGGACTAAGATATTTATGACGGAGAACAGAGAGCCTAAAATTGCATATACAAAAATGATGAAGGGAGAAAGAGAGCCTAAATTGCATATACAAAAATGATGAAGGGGAGAACAGAGAGCCTCAATTGCATATACAAAAATGATGAAGGGAGAACAGAGAGCCTAAAATTCATATAAAAAAGTGACGAAGGAGAGGAGACTTCAAGAAGACTAAGAAAACTATGGAGAAACATTGAAGTGAACCTAGAAATATTAAGAATCAACAATTGGAAAGAGAAGGCTAAGAACAGAGACAAATGAAGGTGGGTGATATCTGCAGCAATGAACCTCAAAAACTTGGAAGGCTGAAGAAAAGAAATGTGATTTAAAACAGTTTAAAGCTGTTGCATGCAGTGTGTTGTTTTGTTTACTATGTTAATACCAACAAGCTTTAACTAGATTTGAACTGATTGATAAGTTTCTATCATTCTACTTCTGTGTATGTGTGTGATTGATGATTGATTGATTTATTAGTGTTGTGAAGTTATATGTCTAAGTCATCATCAAGGTGCGTATCCTTTATAGGACGTTGCCTTTGCAGCGCATCTGAAATTAACTGTGTCTCAGCGTTCACCCACTTCGTCGATGGTCATATTCATGGTTTCTTTAATATCCATCTTCTGTAGCCATCGTCTTCTTGGTCTGCCTCTACGTCCTAGGACCCTGCCCTCTAATATTGTTCTCTCCAGGTTATCGTGACGCTTGATGTGACCAAATTATATAATTTTTATGTATAGTATATTGTTTATCAGTCAATTATCTTTAACATTCATTTCTTTCAGGACATCAGTGTTCTTCCTTTTTTCTGTCCATGATATTCGTAGGATCTTTCTGTAACACTTTGTTTCGAAGGACTGAATTTTCGTTCTTGTTGTTTTTGTAATGGTCCAAACCAAAATGTCAAGTAGCAAATTTAAATAACTAATGTACATACTGTTCTTCTGGCATATCTTGCAAACCCTGCTCTTGACGCCAAACATATAAACTTTCTCTTTCCTTTGGATGAAACATTAGGTAGAGAGGGGTTGTGCAAAATGGACAAGGCACATACTCCATATCAGCTGCCCAGGCTAGGCACAAAGGTAATATTGCGCAAGGGCGCAGAGTCTTTTGAGAAGAGAACTGAAAAACAAGAGAGAAAAGCGAAAACTGAGGTTCTCATAGTAAAACACTTGCCAATTGACCGTCTGTAAAGACGAAAAGGCCATATATACATACTATAAGGGCATCTATGGCTTTAGCGGTAGTGAGCTCGACCACAATCTAAGAGTACCTGGTTCACACTCTGCGGCAGGCAGTTTGGAAGCAAATTTGTTCCAGTGAAATTTTACAAACGGTAAAATTAGACCTCATTGTTCAGAAAGCAATGGCAAACTACTGAACGTATAAGTTTACCTAGAAAATCAATGAACTGTTTACTGTGGCTGATAGCAAAATCCTATCAAGGATATGCTACGATCTCATATACATAATAATAACAGTATTTAAGTAACATGGCATTCACCCAGTGAGACAAGTATTTAAGTAACAAGGCATTCACCCAGTGAGACAAGTATTTAAGTAACAAGGCATTCACCCAGTGAGACAAGTATTTAAGTAACAAGGCATTCACCCAGTGAGACAAGTATTTAAGTAACAAGGCATTCACCCAGTGAGACAAGTATTTAAGTAACAAGGC
Source organism: Arion vulgaris (assembly GCA_020796225.1). Classification (NCBI taxonomy): domain Eukaryota; kingdom Metazoa; phylum Mollusca; class Gastropoda; order Stylommatophora; family Arionidae; genus Arion; species Arion vulgaris. The sequence continues at coordinate 318,186 of CM036775.1, read as the reverse complement.
GTTCACCCAGTGAGACAAGTATTTAAGTAACAAGGCATTCACCCAGTGAGACAAGTATTTAAGTAACAAGGCGTTCACCCAGTGAGACAAGTATTTAAGTAACAAGGCATTCACCCAGTGAGACAAGTATTTAAGTAACAAGGCATTCACCCAGTGAGACAAGTATTTAAGTAACAAGGCATTCACCCAGTGAGACAAGTATTTAAGTAACAAGGCATTCACCCAGTGAGACAAGTATTTAAGTAACAAGGCATTCACCCAGTGAGACAAGTATTTAAGTAACAAGGCATTCACCCAGTGAGACAAGTATTTAAGTAACAAGGCATTCACCCAGTGAGACAAGTATTTAAGTAACAAGACGTTCATCCAGTGAGACAAGTATTTAAGTAACAAGGCATTCACCCAGTGAGACAAGTATTGAAGTAACAAGGCAATCACCCAGTGAGACAAGTATTTAAGTAACAAGGTGTTCCCCCAGTGAGACAAGTATTTAAGTAACAAGGCATTCACCCAGTGAGACAAGTATTTAAGTAACAAGGCATTCACCCAGTGAGACAAGTATTTAAGTAACAAGGCATTCACCCAGTGAGACAAGTATTTAAGTAACAAGGCATTCACCCAGTGAAACAAGTATTTAAGTAACAAGGCGTTCACCCAGTGAGACAAGTATTTAAGTAACAAGGCATTCACCCAGTGAGACAAGTATTTAAGTAACAAGGCATTCACCCAGTGAGACAAGTATTGAAGTAACAAGGCAATCACCCAGTGAGACAAGTATTTAATGTAAAGATTGTAAAGATATTTTTTTAAAGGACTATATTAATATTTTGCTGTTAAATGTTATTCATGTCAATGGTTCTACAATCAACCAAGTGCAAGAATTCAAACACTTAGGAAGTATATTCACAGAAGATGGAAGGCTAGACAGAGACATAAAGGCTAGAGTGCAAAAAGCAAATGCTGTAACCTACCAGCTAGCCTCATTGTTAAGGCACCAAAACATCTCACTGACAGCTAAACAACAGATGATCAACAGCACTTTCATACCTACTTTGTGTTACCATAGCCAAACATGGACAATGAACAAAGCCCAGTCACTAAAAATAACTACATGTGAAATGCGTTGCCTGCAAAAGTTACCAACAACACAAGAAAAGATAGTCACCAACATCAGCATAAGAAAGAAAGTTGACACAAAACCGTGCTTGAATTACATAGATAAACAAAGAATGAAGTGGTTTGGCCACTTAATAAGAACTCCACAGTATACAGAGTCTTCTACAACAGAACATTAGGGAAGAAGGTAAGAGGAAGACCACGAAAAAGATAGATGACATAGCAGAATCCTGTCAAGGAGCAAAAATAACAATCATACAGACCACCAGAACAGCGCAAGACAAAAACAGAAAACCACGACACTGGGCCACAACCTGGTAACAATGTGACGACAAAAGAAGAAGAAGAAAAATGTTATTCATTAAAATTTAATTTGATTAGAAATGGAAAACTGAGATGACAATTTGTTATTGAATAATGAAAAAATAGCCACATGATGATGATGCTATACCTTCTATTCCCTAATGTAGACAAGCTACAAGACATGATCCTGGCCAATGATGGGAAAGTATTCACTCTGGTACTAGATGCTGCATTCTTGACTAGTGATGTCGCAGTACTTCAGTCTTGTGTTATCATTCTTAGTCGGTTAAACACTACAGGTAAGACATAGCTAGAAAATGAGAAGCATTATATGCAACAAGTCATTGTCAGTTGAGGTCAGAATGAGAGTTATTCAGTGCTACATAGAGACAATACTGACATATGGATGTGAGTCATGGACAATGAGCACACAGATCGAAAAATCTCTGAAGGCCACAGAAATGGGGTTTTACAGAAGAATAATGAGAATACCATGGACTGGGATTCAAATGACTAATGTTGAGGTGTTGAATGAGCTCAAGACACAGAGAAAGCTTATCATCAATATAAGAAAGCGGCAGTCATCATTTTTCGGAAATGTGATGATGATGGGAGGTTTACAACGCATTGTGACAACTGGTAAAATCGATGGTAGACGAGACAGAGAAAGACAGAGAGAGAAAATGTTGGATAGCTTGACTTCATGGCATGGTAGAGCGTCAACATTTGAATTGATAGCAAACACCAAAGAGAGAGATTTATGGAGATCCATGATCGCCTACGCCAGCCGGCACGGCACCTGATGATGAGTAGTGATAGACTACCAACATGCAGGACATGTGTATACACACATGAACACAAACACATGCACAGATGCACTTGCACACACATACACATGTACAAACGCATACACACACATATCTTCCAAGATATATATATATATATATACATATAGATGAACACACTTCAATACACACACAATACATGCAGGGCAGACATGGTAAATATCCTATGGTCCAAATATGGGAAAACCAAATCAGAGACATTGGAGCAATGGGAGCAAAGAATAGTAACACTGTGATCTACAAGGCATATCGTAAGAGGTGACTGAGGTAGGGGCCTAGGGAAGCTACGCTAGTAAATAAAAAGCGTCGCAGAAAGAGGTTGTGCTGGCCTTCATGTGGGTACATAACTGGCACAGCGTACAATCACTCTTAGCCTCAGATCACATACAAATCACAAAGTGTGGTTTAACAAGGGGTCAGAATTGAGTACTGGAAAGAAGAAGAAGGATTGATGATTGAAATGGGATTTAAGTGTGGTCAAATATGTATTTCTATTATAATATTTGTTTTTGTCTTTATTGTAGTTGTGAATTTGACTTTTTGTCTAACAGTTGTACCGCTTCACTTGTTAAGTATGAACACTCTCTATCTGGTGGCTTACATTGAAAGACTTCTAAAAACTGGACCTGATGATTTAATACTTCATGGACTCCTACAGCTGCAGGATTACATCAATGGTAAGATTTCTTTTTTCAATCATATATGACAAGCAGAAGTATCCATGTATAGGACAAGTCACAAATAAAAAAACTGAAATAACCTTTGATAAACAAAATTTGCATTCAGTTAAGCAATATTAGCATTTCGTTTCTGAAAGTCTTCGTTTTTATCTCTCATTGTTGCAACCTGATCTGGTGTATTGATATATCCATCTATCCATCTGGTGTATTGATATATCCATCTATCCATCTGGTGTATTGATATATCCATCTATCCATTAATCATTCTACCTATCTACCTACCTCAATCAATCAAGTACCATGCCTGCCGGCATAGACGATCATGTTTCTCCACAACTCTCTCTACTTGGTGCTACCTGCCCATCGTGTTCGTAGCAAGTTGGACTACGGGTGACAAGTCCTCTGTGAGTGCGGGTTCAATTCCGTGGACTGGCAGAAAAGCCACAAGTTCTCCAGATTTATGGTGTTGGTGGCACCGAACCAAAGGGTTACGATGCCCATCCTGTTTCAATCTTCCTGAGTATACTCATTGAGTCACTGAGAAAACATGCATGGATAAAAGTATGTGATTCTAGCCAAATCATCGCTTTGGTAACCGCCATGATTTCCATAGTGAGACTGCTCGTAGTCACGGCAAAACCACCACTGTCTTCCTTCACAACATCACCTCCGACCTGAGCAGTGAAAGCCCACGAGCTCCGCACATGTCGAATCACCGAACCATCCGTATAAATGATTACATCATGCTCAGATGCGTTCTCAGAAATTAATGCCTGAACCTCTGCCTCCACGACAAGTGGGTTGTGTTGTCTGCATTCTTGATCAAGTTCGATGCATACAGAAAAGGATGTAGCGATTCCTATTGGCACTGGTATCCATTCTTCACCGGGATCAATGTCGTCAAGTGTACACTTCTTCTTCTTCTTCACCCTTCGCCCCTAGGAAGCATAGGTCCGCAACCAAGGCCTTCCAAGCCCGCCTATCGAAGGCCATCCTTTCCAGATCTCGCGACTCTCTCCCCGTCCTCTTGCATTCCATCTCTAACTCCCGTCTCCAGGTGTTTCTGGGTCTTCCCTTACTTCTATTGCCCTGGGGTTCCATCGGAGAGCCTGTCTCACGATGCTGTCAGGGGTTTCCTCAGTGTGTCCTATCCATCTCCACCTTCTGCTCATTATCTCTTGTTCCACCTGCCATTGTCCTGTCCTATCCCACAGTTCTCTGTTTGTGGTCCTATCGTACCATCTCAGATGTAGTATCTTGCGTAGGCATCTATTGATGAATGTCTGCAACTTTTTGGTGTTCCCTTTAGTTGTTCTCCATGTCTCTGCTCCATACAAAAGGACAGACTTGACATTTGAGTTAAATATCATTATCTTAGTTTTATTCCTAATCATTCTTGAACTCCATATGTTCTTCAGAATGGCAAATGCTGATCTTGCCTTTGTATTCTAACCTTAACATCTTCATCTGTGCCACCTTGAATGTTGACGACACTTCCCAGATATGTAAATGTGTCCACCTCTTTAGTGGTGATCCTCTCAATAAGATTGGGTCTCTGGAACCAGCATTTAATCTCATGATCTTTGTTTTCTCCCCATGAATAGTCAGGCCTAGTTGATGTGAGACTGTTTCTAGTTTTGTTATTTTCTCTTGCATCTGCTGATGGTTGTGAGAGAGGAGTGCTAGATCATCTGCAAAATCCAGATCCTCCAATTGACTCATCATGGTCCATTGTATTCCATTTCTTCCCCTGACAGTTGTTGATCTCATTATCCAGTCAATAGCCAGCAGGAAAAGGAAGGGCGATAAAAGGCAGCCCTGTCGCACACCAGTCTTTATTTCGAAGGCCTCTGTCAGTTTTCCTTCATGCAGTACTCTAGCCGTAGTCTCCTCATACATTTTCTTTATTAAATTGGTTAGCTTCTGGGGACGCCATAGTGTCGTAGAAGTTTCCAGAGTGTTTTCCTGTCTAGGCTATCGAATGCCTTTTCATAGTCCACAAAGTTTATGTAGAGGGATGAGTTCCACTCGATGCTTTGCTCCACTATGATACGTAGCGTCGATATTTGATCTGTGCAGGATCTGTTTTGCCTAAATCCTGCTTGTTCATCCCTTAGTACTGCATCTGTAGTTTCCTTGAGTCTCTCTAGGATGATTCGACAGTATTTTGCCTGGTACAGACAGGAGCATTATTCCTCTATAGTTCGAGCATTCTTGGAGATCACCCTTTTTAGGTAGTTTGACTTATAGCCCTCTCTCCAGTCTTTTGGTATTTCTTCCCTCTCCTAAATTTTTCCCAACAAGCCATGTAGCATGTCTGTTGAGATGTCAGCATTTGCTTTTATGGCCTCTGCAGGTATACCATCTGGGCCTGTAGCTTTACCATTTCGTAGTTGGAGAATGACCTTCTTTATTTCCACTTTGCTTGGCTTGCTACAGTCGATTGTTAGATCTTTTGCAGCTGGATCTATGTCCGGTTGGCCTAGGGGAACTGGCCTATTTAAAAGGTCTTTGAAATGTTCTGCCCACTCTGCATCTGTTCTTGAGCATTGCCGAGTAATCTTCCAGCCTTGTCCTTAATTGGTTTATTTATTTGTTGGTATTTCCTGTCAATTTCCTTGTGTTATCGTATAAATCTTCAGGTTACCCTTAGCTGCTGCCTCTTCTGCTTCTCTTGCCAGGTCATCTATATACTTTCTTTTATCTGCTTTTATACTTCTCTTCACCTCCCTGTTGGCTTTTGTGTATTTTTCTTGTGCTGCTGCCTTTGCTGATCTTGTTCTGCTATTACAGAGGTCAGCCTTTCTGCCTCTTCTCTCTGTTATCTTATCTAACGTTGATTCTGATAGCCATTCCTTGTGGTGGTGTGTCTTTTTCCAAGGGTAGTTTCACATGTACTAGTCCAGGATTCTTTAACTTTATGCCAGTGGTCTTCAATACTTCCTTCATCAACTTCTAGGGCCTCAAATTTGTTGGAAATCGTGACACTAAATATATCCTTCCCTTCTGCTCCTTCAGATGTTCCACATTGTATCTCACCCTGTTACCATGCGTGGTCGTCATGAATCTCTTGAGTTTCATTCGCACCTTTGCTATAACAAGGTGGTGATCAGAGGCCACATCTGCTCCTCTATATACTTTTACGTCGTACAGTGACCTTCTGAACTTCCCTGTTATGCAGATGTGGTCGATTTGGTTTTCTGTCCTGTGGTCTGGTGATATCCATGTAGCTGTGTGGATTCTTTTGTGCTGAAAAAGGCTACCTCCTATAACCAACTGGTTTGCTGCGCAAAGATCCACAAACATCTCTCCATTTTCATTTATTTCCCCTAGTCCGTGTTTGTCCATGGTTTCCTCGAAGCCCCAGTTGTCTCTGCCTATCTTTGCATTAAAGTCTCCTAGCAAAATAGTAAGATCCTTACTTTTAAATTTGCCTAATACACCCTGTAACTTATTGTAAAACTCTTCTTTTATTTGTTCTTTGCTGTCATTTGTTGGGGCGTAGCATTGGACTATGTTCAGTTTAATTTTTGCATTGGAGGTTTTTAAAGTTGCTCGGATCATTCTTGGTCCTAACGGCTCCCATTCAATTAATGCCTTTTGTGCTTGTTTGTCCAACATCAATGCTACTCCCTCCATGTGTGGTGCGTCTTCCTCTCTCTTCCGGAGTACAGTAATTATTCCCGTTGTAAGTCTAGTGTGTCCTGCATTTGTCCATCTGGTTTCGCCCAGTCCCAGGATGGCCAGTCCATATGTCCTCATTTCCCGTGCCACCTGTGCTGTCTTCCCAGTTTCGAACATCGTGCGGACATTCCAGGTGCCAATCCTGGAGATCTTCCGGGTTGAAAGAAGGTGAGTCGGCAGCCCGATTTTCTTTCGAATTTCACCGTGTCGCTTCATGAGTCCCTCTACTTGGGGTCTCTCTTCTTCCTCCGGTGGCGAGCTTTGAATTTTCTTGGTTGTGGTTTCTGTAGCTATCTGGTGTTTTTACGGTGTGAGGTAGCCAGCCCCACGACCAACCTCCTCAGTCGCCTCTTACGACATGCATGGCAGGTGACAGTGGTTATATTCTTTACATCCCTAATTTGGGCCCGGTAACCACTCGGGCGTCAAGTGTACACACCTGTTCAATACAGTCCTCGGCCTGACCCATCCAAGATTTACCTCTTTTTAACCTATTTCCTTTTGTCTCTTTATTTCCATGTGCAGAGGATGTTGTGTGTCAGCATTGACTCGAAGGTATGCTCGTGCACGGCTCTTCAGTATTCTATACTCCATAGTAGGATAGTCAAGTAGATAGCGCATCGCCCTGCACGACGTGTCTTTAGTGCACCCAAGTATAATGCGCATCGCCTCGTTCTGTATTCTTTCCAGTCGTTCTATCTGACTATGACTGAGAGTCAGGATCGCCAGCGCATACTCAAGCACAGAAAGGACCAGACCCTGGTATAAAAGACAAAGATGGCGCTGTTCACAATCCGCCGCAGCCATTACCCTCATCGCCAGCAAACCTTTCCTCGCCTTCATTATCACATGAGCTATGTGTTTCGTAAAATCTAGACTACGTTCAAAACGCAACACCAGGTATTTCAGAGACTGAGATCGCTCCATACCTCTGAACACAAAACCACAGATGGTGTTGGAGTGTTGACAATGTGGTTGTTTAAAGAGAACCATGTCACCTCTGCTTTTGTGGGGTTGACCAATGCTCCTGCTTCAACGCACCATCTACCTATGCGGTCGAGTTCTGACTGAAGTTCCTCCACAAGCTGTTCTCTGTCCTTGCCCTGACGATACACCAACACATCATCTGCATATGCCATTGTCCTTCCTCTACCCGTGATCTGCTCTTTTGTGATGCTCACAGTATAGGCATTGAACAACACCGGAGATAATGGTGACCCATGTGGTAAGCCAGGGTGGATTGTTGTTGGTGATGACGCCCAGCTGCCACATTTAAACACTACCTTTCGCTGGAAGAGGGCCACAAAGATCCAATTGCAACGGCACTCTATTATAGGCATCTTCAAGGTCAATTGCAGCAGCACATGTCTCAATGCCCGAGTGAAAACCCTCATAGACATCGTAGGCGAACACCGCTGCGTTACGCCATGTCTCACTATATGGACGGTACCCTCCAAGGGTGGGTGGAAGGAGACGTAACCTTTCTAATTGGCAGGATATTTTCCTGGCAATTATTTCTCCAGCAACTTGCCTATTGTATTCTGCATGGTGATTATCCGATATCCCTGAATTTTTGTGTGGTCTTTGCCAGGCTTCGGCAGAGGTACCAGGTAGCTGTGCAACCATTCTTCGTTGATTATTGCAGTCGTAATGCTTTTGTTGTAGATGCCAGCCAGTTCTTCCCACTCCCCATCAGACAACTCGCCAATGTCACCATATCGTATGCCATCTGGACCAGGTGCACTGTTTTTTTGCTCTCCATACAGCATCCTTGATTTCCTCCACCGTCACCAAATCATCTACATCTAATTCCTGGTTCTTACATTTAGCTGCAATGGATTCTCTGGCAGTGTTTCGCCCTATAATGTCTTTCTGGTCACTCTGCTCTAAATAGTGCGCAAACAGAGCCCTACCCTTGTTTTCATCTGTCCTCTGCCATGTAAGATCCAAGCTCTGGAAGTCAAGAACACACCGATTCTTTACTGTACCATTCATACTTCTGTGCAATCGCCAGAACAGATTCAACGATTTGTCATTGTTCACCCGTTGACAGAACTCAGCCCACTTCTCACTTTTTACCAACCTTGCAAGAGCCTTGAAACACCTGTTTTAATATATATCCATTGGCTTATGGAATAATGGTCAAACATATTGAAATGCAAAAGTACAAAAACCTCCTTTTCAGCAAAGAAACAAAAGCATTTTCTGGAAAACCCCCTCTAAAACCAATTCTCCCCCAAAGCATATTAGCACTTGATGTCAATAAAGTACTCTACTGCACATATCGTCATCAGGCCGCCCAAAATGGAAAGGGGATTTTTAAAAAAAGTTCCAACCCCGAAATGTGACAAAAAACGTTTTAAAAAATAAAACTAAAATTTTTATTTCCCAAATATTAAAATGCTTAGATACACCGTCTACTTACATATATATCATTTGGCGTTATGGGAATTTAAACATTTAAATGCAAAAAATACGAAAACGCCCCATTTCAAAAAGAAAAAAAGCATTTTCTGGAAAACCAGAAACTCTAAAACCAAATTTAACTACCAAAGCAGATTAGAAATTGATTCAATAAAAGTCACTCTCTGCATATCGTTCAGGGGCCCGAAAGGGAAAGTGGTTTTTTAAAAAAATTCCAACTCCAAATTGACATAAAACGTTTGTCAAAAAAAAACTCAAAATTTTGATTTCAACACAAATCTTAAAATGCTAGATACACCAACCGTCTCAACATATATATCCACTTGGGTTATGGAATAATGGTCAAACATATTAAATGCAAATTCAAAAGCTCCATTTCAGCAAAAGAAAAAAAGCTTTTTCGGGAAAAACCAGCAACTCAAAAACCAAAATTCTACCCAAAGCATGATTAGCACATTGATGTCAATAAAGTCACTCCTGAAATATCTCATCACCGGACCAAAAATGGAAAGTGGATTTTTGGAAAAAATGTCAACTCCTGAAATGGAAAAAAAAACTTTGTCAAAAATCAAACTCCAAACCATTTGATTTCAACAAAAGTTTCCCAAGATACCCCCAAACACGTCTATATTACATATATATCCATGGTTATGGAATAATGGTCAAACATTTTAAAAATGCGAAAGAAGAAAACGCTCCATTTCAGCAAAAAAAGGAAAGCTTTTTCGGGAAAAACCAGATCTCAAAAATTAAATTTTCCCAAAAGCATGGTTGAAATTGATTCAAAAAAAGTACTCCCCAATATCGCCGGGCCCGGCCCAAAAAAAATGGAAATGTTTTTTGGAAAAAAAAGTGTCAACTCACGAAATGTGACAAAAACGTTTAAAAAAATCAAACAAAAACCATTTGTTTTCAACACAAATGCTTAAATCATTAGATACACCCAACACAGTCTACTTTATATATATCCTTGGCGTTAGGGAATAATGGTCAAAATATTGAAATGCGAAAGTGAAAACGCTCCATTTAACAAAAGCTTAAAGCATTTTCGGGAAAAAATCTCAAACGAAATTAACTACAAAACATATTAGCACATTGATGTCAAAAAGTCACTCTACTGAAATATGTATGGCCGGAAGAAAGGGAAAAGTGGATTTTAAAAAAAGTGTAAACTCACTGAAATGTGACTAAAACGTTTGTAAAAAAATCAAACTCAAAATTTATTTCAACAAAATTTTAAAAATACTAGATACCCCCAACCCAATCTTTAATATATACCCATTGGGTTTGGGGTTTTTTTTTTTTTTTTTTTTTTTTTTTGGGGGGGGGGGGGGGGGCTACGTCATCGGGCCCAAAAAATAAAGTGGTTTTTTGGGGGAAAAATTTTCCCAACTCACTGAAATGTGACATAAAATTTGTAAAAAATCAAACCCCAAACCCATTTGATTTCAACAAAAATTTAAAATCCTTGTCAAACAGTCTATTTTCATATATATCCACTTGGTTATGGAAAATGGTCAAACATATTAAATGCGAAGCGAAAACGCTCCATTTCGAAAAAAAACAAAAGCTTTTTCTGGAAAAAGCAACTCTAAACCAATTAACTCCCCAAACATAAAATTGATGTCAATAAAAGTATTTTGCACATATCGTCATCAGGCCGGACCAGAAAGGGGAAAGTGGTTTTTTGGGAAAAAAGTTCAACTCCAAATGTGACAAAAAACTTTTTAAAAAAATAAACCCCAAACCCCATTTGTTTTAAACAAAATGTTTAAAAATGCATAGATACACCAACACAGTCTACTATTACATATATCCCCTTGGCGTTAGGGAATAATTCAAAATATTGAAATGCAAAAGTAAAAAAGCTATTTCAGCAAAAAAAAGCTTAAAAGCATTTTCTGGAAAACCAGCAACTCTCAAACACAATTAACTGCACCATTATGAATTAGCGTTGAGTGTCAATAAAGTCACTCTACTGCACATATCGTCATCAGGCCGGACCAGAAATGGAAAGTGGATTTTGGAAAAAAAGTGTCAACTCACTGAAATGTGATGACATAAAACATTTGTCAAAAAATCAAACTCCAAACCATTTGAATTTCAACACAAATACTTAAAATGTACTTAGATACACCCAACACGATCTACTATTACATATATATCACTTGGCATTTATGAATAGCCCAATTCAAACATATTGAAGTAAATTGCGAAAACGCTCCATTTCAGCAAAGAAGCTTAAAAGCATTTTCTGGAAAACCAGCAACTCTCAAACGCAATTAACTACACCCAAGCATGATTAGCAGCACATTGATGTCAATAAAAGTCACTCTACTGCACGCATATCGTCATCAGGCCGGACCAGAAATGAAAGTGATTTTGGAAAAAAGTGTCCAAATCACTGAAATGTGACATAAAACGTTTGTCAAAAAATCAAACTCAACCATTGATTTCTTAACACAAATGCGCCCCATAAAGGCGCGTAAGTGCCAACACAATTCTACTATTACATATATATCCACTTAGCGTTATGGAATAATGGTCAAACATATTGAAATACGAAAGTACGAAAACGCTCCATTTCAGCAAAAAGAAGCTTAAAAGCATTTTCTGGAAAACCAGCAACTCTCAAACGCAATTAACTACCGAAACGTGATTAGCACATTGATGTCAATAAAAAAGTCACTCTACTGCACATATCGTCGCTCCATTTAGACCAGAAATGGAAATGGTTTTGGAAAAAAGTGTCCAAATCACTGAAATGTGACATAAAACGTTTGTCAAAAAATCAAACTCCAAACCATTTGATTTTCAACACAAATGCTTAAATGCTTAATTTACCCAACACAGTCTCACTATTACATATATATCACTTGGCGTTATGGAATAATGGTCAAACATATTAAATGTGAAAATGCGAAACGCTCATTTCAGCAAAAAAGAAACAAAATCATTTTCTGGAAAACCAGCAACTCTCAAACACCAATGCTCCACCAAAGCATGATTAGCACATTGATGTCAATAAAAGTCACTCTGCTGCACATATCGTCATCGAGCCGGACCAGAAATGAAAGTGGATTTTTGGAAAAAGATGTCAACTCACTGGAAATGTGACATAAAACGTTGTCAATCAAACTCTAAAATCATTCAGTTTCAACACAAATCACTTAAATACATGATACAACACAGTCTATTATACATTTGCTCTCCATAAAATTTATTGCCTAAGATAATAGGTCAAACATATTGAAATGCAGAAGTACGAAAACGCTCCATTTCCAGCGAAAACTCAGCGTTCTGAAAAACCAACGCTCGACGCAATTAACTGCACAAAGCAAAGATTAGCTACGTGATGTCAATAACAGTCGCTCTACTGCACGCATATCGTCATCAGGCCGGACCAGAAGTGGAAGAGTGGATTTTGGGAAAAAAGTGTCCAACTCACTGAAATGTGACATAAAACATTTGTCAAAAAATCAAACTCCAAATACATTTAGTTCAACTTTAAATGCACTTAAAATGCATAGATACACCCAACTGATCTACTGTTATATATCCACTTGCGTTTGTGGATGAAGATAAACCCTGCCATTGAAATGCAGAGAAAGTACGAAACTTGTCCATTTCAGCAAAGAAACTTAAGCATTTCTGGAAAACCAGCAACTCTCAAGCCACTAATTCAACTACACACCCAAAGCATGATTAACACATTGATGTCAATAAAAGTCACTCTACTGCATATCATCATCAGGCCGGACCAGAAGTATAAGTGGATTTTTGAAAAAAAAGTGTCCAACTCACTGAAATGTGACATAAAACGTTGTCAAAATCAAACTCCAAACCATTTGGTTTAACTTACAAATGCATTAAAATGTACGTAGATACACCCATGCAGTCTACTATTACATATATATCCACTTAATTATTATGGAATAATGATCCAAAATATATTGAAATGCAAGAAAGCACAAGAAACGCTCCATTCAGCAAAGAAGTTTAAAAGCATTTTCTGGAAAACCAGCAACTCTCAAACGCAATTAACTACCACCCAAAAGCATGATTAGCACATTGATGTAATAAAATCACTCTGCACATATCGTCATCAGGCGGACCAAAAATGGAAAGTGGATTTTTGGAAAAAAAGTCGTCAACTCACTGAAATGCTGACATAAAACATTTTATCAAAAATCAAACTCAAACCATTTAGTTTCAACGAAATGCTTAAATGCATGGAGTACACCAACACAGTCTATTATTACATTTATATCCACTTGCGGCAGGCATGGAATAATGGTCAAACATATTGAAGTGCGAAAGTACGAAAGCGCTCCATTTCAGCAAAAGCAAGCATTTTCTGGAAAACCAGCAGCTCTCGAACAGTGCTACACCAAGCATGATTAGCACATTGATGTCAATAAAAGTCCATCTACTGCTATAAATCTGCATCGACCGGACAGAAATGGAAAGTGGATTTTGGAAAAAGTGTCAACTCGCAAATGTGACATAAACGTTTGTCAAAATCAAACAAACCATTTGATTTCAACACAAATCGCCGTTACACTTAGATACACCGCCTGATCTCTTTCATGCATATATATCCATGGCGTTATGGAATAATGGTCATTATATTGAAATGCAGAAAGTACAAAAAACGCTCCATTCAGCAAAGAGATTTCCAAAAGCATTTTCTGGAAGGCAACCAACTCAAACGCAGTAACTACACCAAATCATAAGTTAGCCACATTACTGATATCGTCAAAGTCACTCTGCACGCCATCATCGTCATCCATGGACCAGAAATGGAAAGTGGTTTTGGAAAAGATGTCCAACTCACTGGAAATGTGACATAAAACATTTGTCAAAAATCAAACTCCAAACCATTTGATTTCAACACAAATCTACTTAAAATGCACGTAGATACACCCCAACTGATTATATTACATATATATCACTTGGGTATTTATGGAATAATGGTCAAACATGTTAAGAGTAAAAGTGCAGAAAACCTCCCATTTCAGCAAAAGAAGTTTAAAAGCATTTTTCTGGAAAATGACAACTCTCAAACCTGCAATTAACTACACCCAAAACGCAGTTAGCACATTGATGTCAATAAAAGTCCTCTACTGCACCTTATCGTCATCAGGCCGGACCAGAAATGGAAGAAGTGGATTTTTGGAAAAAGAGTGTCAACTCACTGAAATGTGACATAAAACATTTGTCAAAAAATCAAACTCCAAACCATTTGATTTCAACACAAATGCTTAAAATGCACACTTGATACCAGCAGTCTGTTATTACATTTTTATATCACTTGGTATGGAATAATGGTCGTTAAACATATTGAAATGCAGAAGAGTACGAAAACGCTCCCATTTCAACAGCAAAAGCGCAAAAGCATTTTTCGCTGAGGAAAATAGCAACTCTCAAACGCAGTGCTACACCAAAGCGTTGCTTTGTGTTGTTGTCAATAAGTCTCTTTACCTGTCTCCATTAAAATAAGCCGGACCCAAAGAAAATGAAAGTGATTTTGGAAAAAAGTGTCAAAATCACTGAAACTCAAACGCAAAACGTTTGTCAAAATCAAACTCAACCATTTGATTTCAACCTGATGCTTAAATGCATAAATACACCCAACACAGTCTACTATTACATATATATCCATGACGTTATGGAATAATGGTCAAACATCATGGGAAATGCGAAAGTACGAAAACTTGCTCATTTGCAAAAGAAACTTAAGCATTTCCTGGAAAACCAGCAACTCTCAGAATGCGCAATTAACTACACCAAAGCATGATTACTTTTATTGATGTCAATAAAAAGTCACTCTTCTGCACATATCGTCACATCAGGCCCGGACCAGAAATGGAAAGTGGATTTTTGGAAAAAAATGTCCAACTCACTGAAATGTGACATAAAACGTTTGTCAAAAATCAAACTCCAAACCATTTGATTTCCCAACACAAATCTTAAAAAATCATAGATACACCCAACACAGTCTACTATTACATATATATCATAGCGTTATGGAATAATGGTCAAACATATTGAAATGCGAAAGTACAGAAAACTGTCCATTTCAGCAAAAGAGAAGCATAAAAACATTTTCTGAAGTGGCAACTCTCAAACGCAATTAACTACCCAAAGCATAGTTAGCACATTGATGTCAATAAAGTCACTCTACTGCACATATCGTCATCAGGCCGGACCAGAAGAAGTGTGGATTTTGAAAAAGTGTCAACTCACTGAAATGTGACAAAACGTTTGTCAAAAAAGTCAAACTCCAAACCATTTGATTTCAACACAAATGCTTAAGAGTACTTAGATACACTAGCACAGTCTATTATTACATATATATCCATAGCGTTATGGGAATAATGGAGTCAAACTATATTGAAATGCGAAGTACAAACACTCCATTTCAGCAAAAAGAGAAACTTAAAAGCATTTTCTGGAAACCGAAAAAAGAAGCTGGCTCTCAAACGCAGTGCTACCTGCAGTAGCGTTAGCACATTGATGTCAATAAAAGTCACTCTGCTGCACATATAAATCATCAGAGCCGGACCAAGAAATGGGAGAGTGGATTTTTGGAAAAAGTGTCGCTCACTGAGATGTGACATAAAACGTTTGTCAAAAAATCAAACTCCAAACCATTTGATTTCAACACAAATGCTTAAAAATGCACTTAGATACACCCAACAGTCTATTACATGTATATCACTTGGCGTTATGGATAATGGTCAAACATATTGAAATGCGAAAGTACGAAAACGCTCATTTCAGCAAAAACTTAAAAGCATTTTCTGGAAAACCAAAAAAGCAACTCCTCAAACATAATTAACTACACAAGCATGATTAGCACATTGATGTCAATAAAAGTCACTCTGCTGCACATGTCGTCATCGGTGGACCAGAAATGGAAGTGATTTTGGAAAAGAAGTGTCCAACTCGCATGAGGAAGTGATGCTGACATAAAGCGTTTGTCAAAAATCAAACTCCAAACCATTTGATTTCAACACCAAATGCTTAAAATGATACACATAGATATTTTTTAACTTTGATCTACTATTACATATATATCCATATTTATGAATAATGGTCAAACATATTGAAATGCGAAGTACGAAAACGCTCCACATTCAGCGAAAAGAAGAAACTTACAGCGGCACAGAAAGACGCGCTCAAACCACTGATTCTTTGCAAAATCATGGTTAGCACATTGAGTGTCTCAATAAAAGTCCACTCTGCTGCATATACGTCATCGGCCGGACCGAAATGATGGATTTTTGGAAAAATTACTCAATCACTGAAATGTGACATAAAACGTCAAAATCAAACTCCAAACCATTTCAGTTTCAACACAAATGCTTAAAAATTGCGCTTAGATGCACCCAGCACAGTCTCACTCTTATATATATATCACTTGGCGTTATGGAATATTGGTCAAACATGTTAAGTGCAGAAGTACGGCAGCCATTTCAATAAAAGAAAGAAGCTTAAAAGCATTTTCTGGAAAGCCAGCAAAGCTCTCAGGCCAGTGCTTCCCCCAAGCATGATTACTTTGTTGATGTCAGTAGTCACTCTGCTGCACATATCGTCATCAGGCCGGACCAGGAAATGGAAAAGTGGTTGGAAAAGTGCTCAACTCATGATGTGACGCTAAACGTTGTCAAAAAAATCAAACTCTAAACCATTTGATTTCAACACATTCGCTTAAGTACATAGATACACAACACAGTCTATTATTACATTTATATCCACTTGGTGTTATGAGATAATGATCAAACATATTAGGAAATGCGAGAAAGTACGAAAACCCACTCCCATTTCAGCAAAAAGAAGCACCCAAAGCATTTTCTGGAAAATAGCAACTCTCAAACACAATTAACTCTGCACCCAAAGCATGAATTAGCACATTGATGTCAATAAAAGTCACTCCTAAATACTGCACATGTCATCAGGCTGGACCAGAAATGGAAGAGTGGATTTTTGGAAAATGTCAACTCGCAAATATGACACTCAGAGCGTTTGTCAAAAAATCAAACTCCAAACCATTTGATTTCAACACGATACTTAAAATGCATAGATACATAACTGATCTACTATACATATATATCCACTTGGCATTATGGAATTAATGATGCAAACTGTATTGAAATGCAGTGCAGCTTCACTCATTTCAGCAAAAAACTAAGCATTTTCTGGAAAACCAGCAGCTCTCAAACACAGTGCGCTACACCAAAGCATGATTAACATTGATCATCTGACAAAATTAACTCTACTGCACATATCGTGTGTTGGACCAAGTGGAAAGTGAGTTTTTGCAGGAAAAGTGTTATCTTTAAAATGAAGCATAAGCTGTTTATTAAAAATCAAACTCAGAGCATTTGATTTCAACACCGATAGCTTAAAATGCACTTAGATACCAACGAATACTACTATTACATATATATCCACTTGGCGTTATGGAATAATGGTCAAACATATTGAAATGCGAAGAAGTACGAAAACGCTCCATTTACCGGCAAAAACTTAAAAACATTTCTGGAAGAGCCAGCAACTCAAACTGTTCTTGCTCACCAAAGCGCAGATTGGCACGTTGATCAACCGTAAAGTCACTCTGCTGCACATATCGTCATCAGGCCGGACCCAGAAATGAAGTGGATTTTTGGAAGTGTCCCGCGCTCACTGGGAAATGTGACATAAAACGTTTGTCAAAAATCAAACTCCAAACTGTTTGATTTCAACGATACTTAAAATGCACTTAGATACATAGCACAGTCTACTACATATATATCCACTTGGCATTATGGAATAATGAGTCAAACATATTAGAATGCGAAAGTACGAAAACGCTCCATTTCAGCAAAAGAAGCAAGCATTTTCTGAAAAACCAGCAACTCTCAAGAAACTGCAATTAACTACACAAAGCAAGATTAGCACATTGATGTCCAATATAGTCACTCTACTGCACATATCGTCTCATCAGGCCGGACCAGAAATGGAAGGAAGTGGATTTTTGGAAAAAAAAGTGTCCAACTCTTTAAATGTGACATAAGCATTTTACATCAAATCAAACTCCAAAGCTGTTTGGTTCTACCCTGACCATGCATGCATGAAATATACCAACTTGCAGTCTACTATCCCATATATATATCCACTTGGCATTATGGAATATTGGTCAAACATATTGAAATCACAAAGTACAGAAACTCCATTTCAGCAAAAAAGAAGCATAAAAGACATTTTTCTGAAAACCAGCAACTCTCAAACATATTAACTACACACAAGCATAGTTAGCGTGATGCAAATAAAAGTATCTCTGCACATATCGTCATCGAGGCCAGACCAAGAAATGGAAAGTGATTTTGGAAAGAAATGTCCAACTCATGAAATATGACATAAAACATTTGTCAAATCAAACTCCAAACCAACTGATTTCCAACACAAATGCTTAAAATGCATAGAAATACACCCACTTCCATGATCTACTATTACATATATATCCATGGCGTTGCTGGAATAATGGTAAACATATTGAAATGTGAAGTGAAATACTCCCATTTCAGCAAAAGAGAAGCTTAAGCATTTCTGGAAAACAGCAACTCTCAAACACCATTAACTACACAAACATGATTGAAATTAACTGTAAAGTCACTCTACTGCACATATGTCATCAAGTAGGACCAAGAAATGGAAAGAGGTAAGATTTTGGAAAGAAGTGTCAACTCACTGAAAATGCTGACATAAAACGTTTGTCAAAATCAAACTCAAATATTAATTTCCAGCACAGGTAAGCAGTACGCCAGATCCACTACTTTGGTCTCTATTACATATGCACTGTCCGCATGGCGCGGAATGGTGGTCAGGCTTGCTGTTGAAGTAAAGTACTAAGGCGTATTTCCAGCGAAGAAACTTAAGCTTCATTTTCTGGAAAACCAGCAACTCAAACTGATCCGCTACACCCAAAAGCACAGTTAGCACGGTGAGTGTCAATAAAAGTCACTCACTGCATATCGTCATCAGGCCGGACCAGAAATGGGGAAGAGGTAGTTTTTGGAAAAAGTGTCAACTCACTGAAATGTGGAAGGCATAAAACGTTTGTCAAAAAAATCAAGCTCCAAACCATTTGGTTCTACCGATACTTAAAATCATAGATACACCCAAGCACAGTCACTATTACATATACTCATCCCATTGGCGTTATGGAGATAATGGTCAAACATAGCTGAAATGCGAAGAAGTACGAAAACCTTTCCATTTCAGCGAAGAAGCTAAAAGCATTTTCTGGAAAACCAGCAACTCTCAAACGCAATTAACTACACCCAAAGCATGATTAGCACATTGATGTCCAATAAAAGTCACTCTACCACATGTATAAACTCACATCAGGCCGGACCAGAAATGGAAAGTGGATTTTTGGGAAAAGAAGTGTCCAGCCTCCTGAAATGTGACAAACGTTTGTCAAAATCAAACTCCAAACCATTGATTTCTTACAATCATATTAAATGCATAGATACACCAACACAGTCTACTATTACATATATATCCACTTGGCGTTATGGAATAATGGTCAAACATAATTTAAGAAATGCAAAGAAAGTACAAAGCGCTCCATTTCAGCCGAAAACTTAAAAGCTTCTTTTCTGAAAACCAGCAACTCTCAGCACAGTACTTCCACCCAAGCATAGATGCTTTGTTGATGTCAATAAAAATCCATCTGCATATCGTCATCAGGCCGGACCAGAAATGGAAAATTGATTTTTGAAAAAAGTGTCCAACTCATTGAAATGTGACATAAAACGTTTGTCAAAATCAAACTCCAAACCATTTGATTTCAACACAAATGCTTAAAATACACTTGATACCCAACACAGTCTACTATACATATATATCCACTTGTGATTATGGATTAATGGTCAAACATATTAAGTGAAAGTACGAAAACGCTCCACATTTTAGCAAAAGAAGCTTAAAAGCATTTTTCTGGAAAACCAACAGCTCAAGCGCAATGCTTCACACAAGCTGGTTTTAGCACATTGATGTCAATGCAAAAAGTCCTTCTGCTGCACCTTATAAATCATCAAACCGGTTTAGAAGGAAGTGATGGATTTTTGGAAAAAGTGTCAACTCACTGAAATGTGACACTAAGACGTTTGTCAAAAAATCAAACTCCAAACCATTGATTTCAACACAAATGCTTAAAATGCATGAATACACCCAACACAGTCTATTATTACATATATATCCCACTTGAATTACAAATGTGGTCAAACATATTGAATGCGAAAGTACGAAAACGCTCCATTTCAGCAAAGAGAAAGCTTAAAAGCATTTTCTGTGGAAAACCAACCCAACTCTCAAACGCAATTAACTACACCCCAACGCCAGTTCACTGGCACATTGATATCAACAAGAATCCACTCTAACACTCGTCATCAGGCCAGACCAGAAATGAAAGTGGATTTTTTGGAAAAAAGAGTGTCAACTCATAAATGATAACGACATTCAAACAATTTATCAAAATCAACTCCAAACCGACGATTTCAACACAAATGCACCAAATATGAATGCCAACAGTCTACTACCATATATATCCACTTGGCGTTATGAATAATGATCAAACATGTTAAATGCGAAAGTACGAAAACGCTTACATTTCAGCAAAAAACTTAAAGCATTTTTCTGAAAAACCAGCGCTCGACATGTTGTTAGCTACACAAGCAAGATTACTTTGTTGATATCAATAACAGTCACTCTACTGCACATATCGTCATCGGCCGGACCAGAAATGGAAGAAGTGGATTTTTGGAAAAAAGTGTCAACTCACTCGATGTGACATAGGCAATTTGTCAAAGAATCAAACTCCAAACCATTTGATTTCAACACAAATGCTTAAAATGCACATGAATACACCTAATTTGATCTACTATTACATATATATCACTTGGCGTTATGGAATAATGGTCAAACATATTGAAATGCAGAGAGAAAGTACGAAAAGCCATTTCAGCGAAAAGCAAAAGCATTTTCTGGAAGGCAGCATCTCAAACGCAGTGCTACACCAGTGCATGATTAACACATTATGATGTCAATGCAGAATCACTCTGCTGCACATATCGTCATCCAGGCCCGGACCAGAAATGGAAAGTGGATTTTGGAAAAAAGTGTCAACTCACTGAAATGTGACGCCAAACGTTTTGTCAAAAATCAAACTCAAACCATTTGATTTTCAGCACCATGCTTAAAATGCATAGATACACCCCACTTTAGTCTATATTACACTTATATATCCATACAGCGTTATGGAATAATGGTCTCAAACATATTGAAATGCGAGAAGAAATTTGTTTTTTTAAGCAACTTAACTTAGCAAAGAAGCTTAAAGGCATTTCTGGAAGCTTCAGCAACTCCAAACGCGATAACCACAAGCAGTTAGCACATTGATGTCAATAAAGTCCACTCCATATCGTCATCAAATGGTTAGAAATGGAAAGTGGATTGCTGGAAAAAAGTGTCAACTCACTGAAATGTGACCGCCAGAGCATTTGTCAAAAAGAATAGACTCCAAGAACTCATTTGATTTCATTTACCGATGCTTAAGTGCTGTAGATACACCCAGCACAGTCTATTATTACGCCGCATATATCCACTTAAACATTATGGAATAATGGTCTAAAACTATAATTAGAGAATGCAAAGTACAAAACGCTCCATTTCAGCAAAGAAGAAGCTTTAAACATTTTTGGAAAACCAGCAGCTCAGACAATTAACTACACCCAAAGGCATAGTTAGCACATTGATGTCAGTAAAGTCACTCTACTGCACATATACATCATCAGGCCCAGTTAAGGCTGAAGTGGTTTGGAAAAAGAGTGTCAACTCACTGAAATGTGACGCAAAGCGTTTGTCAATTAGCTCCAAACCATTTGATTTCAACTGAGTAACTTCAAATGCATGAATACACCCAACGCAGTCTACTATTACATATATATCCACTTGGCGTTATGGAGTGGTCAAATTATAGTCTGAAGTAAGAAGTACGAAAAACGCTCCCAGTTTCTTCGAAAAGCTCCAAGCAATTTTTCCAGAAAAAGCCGTATCTCCGCTTTAATTAACTACATAATAGATTAACACATGATATATTGCTGATCATCTACTGCACATATCGTCATCAGGCCGGACCAGAAATGGAAAGTGGATTTTTGGAAAAAGTGTCAACTGCCATTCTGACGCGCAAAAACGTTTATCGGAAATCAGCTCCATTGTTCGGTTTCCTTCAAATCGCCCGTCGCCGATCACCGCACGAGTCTACTATTACATATATATCCATGGCGTTGTAGACAATGGTCAAGCACATATATTGAAATGCGAAAGTACGAAAACGCTCCATTTCAGCCAAAAAGAAGCAAAAGCATTTTCTGGAAAACCAGCAACTCTCAAACCGCAATTAACTACACAAGCACTTAGTTAGCACATTGATACTTCATGTAAGAGTCCCGCTCTCTGCACATATCGTCATCAGGCCGGACCAAAATACTAAATGGATTTTTTGGAAAAAAAAGTGTCCAACTCACTGAAATGTGACATAGAAACATTTGTAAAAATCAACTCCAAACCATTTGATTTCAACACACAAATGCTCCCAAAATGCACATGGAAATACACCCAACACAGTCTATTATTACATTTATATCACTTGGTACTTATAGTGAATATGATCAAACATCTTCAAGTGAAAGTACGAAAACGCTCCATTTCAGCAAAAGAAGCTTAAAAGCATTTTCTGGAAAACCAGCAACTCTCAAACGCAATTAACTACACCCAAGCATGATTAGCACATTGATGTCAATAAAGTCACTCTACTGCACATATCGTCATCAGGCGGACCAAGAAGTGATGATTGCAGAAAAGTGCTCAACTCACTGAAATGCCCATGACATAAAACGTTTATCAAAAAATCACGGTTTAAACCATTTGATTTCAACACAAATGTTAAAATGCTGTAGATACACCCAACACAGTCTCACTATTACATATATATCTCCATGGCGTTGTATAGATAATGAGTCAAACATATTATTGAAATGCGAAAGTACAGCAACCCATTTCCAGCAAAAAGAAGCTTAAGCATTTTCTGGAAAACCAGCAACTCTCAAGCTTCAATTAACTACACCAAAGCATGATTAGCATTGATATCCAATAAAGAAGTCACTCTACTGCATATCGTCATCAGGCCGGATGAAATGGAAAGTGGATTTTTTGGAAAAAAGTATCAACTCACTGAAATGTGACATAAAACGTTTATCAATCAAACTCCAAAACCATTTGATTTCAACACCTGATACCTTGAAATTGCATATTACACCCAACACAGTCTATTATACATATATATCACATGGCGTTATGGAATAATGGTCAAACATATTGAAATGCGAGGGTGCAGAAACTGACTCCATTTCAGCAAAAGAAGCAAAAGCATTTTCTGGAAAGCCAGCAACTCTCAAACATAATTAACTACACCAAAGCATGAATTAGCACATTAGTATCAATAAAGTCACTCTGCTGCACATATCGTCATCAGGCCGGACCAGAAATGGAAAGTGGATTTTGGAAAAAAGTGTCAACTCTCAAATGTGACATAAAACGTTTACATCAAAAAATCATAATCATTATTTGATTTCCAACACAAATGCTTAAAATGCACTTAGATACACCCAACACAGTCTTCTGTTACATATATATCCACTTGGCGTTATGAATAATGGTCAAACATATTGAAATGCGAAAGTACGAAAACCTCCATTTCAGCAAAGCAAAGCATTTCTTGGAAAGCCAGCAACTCTGGGCACAGTTATCTTGCCAAAGCATGAATTAGCACAGTGATGTCAATACAAAGTCATCTGCCACGCATATCATCAATAAAATGGACCAGAAATGAAGTGGATTTTTGGAAAAAAGTGTCAACGCTCACTGAAATGCTGACCTCAAAACGTTTGTCAAAAATCAAACTCCAAACCATTTGATTTCAACACAAATGCTTAAAATGCACATAGATACACCCAACACAGTCTACTATTACATATATATCCACATGGCGTTATGGAATAATGGTCAAACATATTGAAATGCGAAAGTGCAAAACCGCTCCCATTTCAGCAAAAGAAGCTTAAAAACATTTTCTGAAGCTGTAACTCAAACGCAATTAACTTTACGACATGGTTAGCATTGATGTCAATAAAGTCCTCTGCTGCACATATCGTCATCAGGCCGGACCAGAAATGGAGAGAGTGGATTTTGGAAAAAGTGTCCAACTCACTGAAATGTGACTTTTGCAAACGTTTGTCAAAAAATCAAACTCAAACAGCCCAGTTTCAACACAAATGCTTAAAATGCACTTAGACCACCCAACACAGTCTATTGTGCATTTATATCCATAAAGTGTTATGGAATAATGGTTCAAACATATTGAAATGCGAAGAGAAGTACGAAGAACGCTCATTTCGGCAAAAAGAAAGCTTAAGCATTTTCTGAAGACCAAAGCGCTCTCAAGCGCAATTAACTACACAAAGCAAGATTAGCACAGTAGTCTCAATAACAGTCACTCTACTGCACATATCGTCATCAGGCCGGACCAGAAATGGAAAGTGGATTTTTGGAAAAAAAGTGTCCAACTCATTGAAATGTGACATAAAACGTTTGTCAAAATCAAACTCCAAACCATTTGATTTCAACACAAATGCTTAAAATGCATAGATACACCCAACACCAGTCTACTGTACATATACTTTCCATGGCGTTATGGAATAATGGTCAAACATATTAAGAATGCGAAAGTACGAAAACGCTCATTCAGCAAAGCTTAAAAAAGCATTTTTCTGGAAAACCAGCAACTCTCAAACGCAATTAACTACACAAAGCCGCCAGATTAGCACATTGTTAGCAATAAAAGTCACTCCTGTATGATCTCATCAGGCTGGACCAGAAAATGAAAGTGGATTTTTGGGAAAAAAGTGTCCAACTCATGGAAATGTGACATAAAACGTTTGTCAAAAAATCAAACTCAAACCATTTGATTTCACTTTAAATCTTAAAATGCCTTAGATACACCCCAACACAGTCTACTATTACATATATATCCACTTGGCGTTATGGAGATAATGGTCAAACATATTGAAATGCAGAAAGTACAAAACG
Source organism: Arion vulgaris (assembly GCA_020796225.1). Lineage (NCBI taxonomy): Eukaryota > Metazoa > Mollusca > Gastropoda > Stylommatophora > Arionidae > Arion > Arion vulgaris. The sequence continues at coordinate 292,934 of CM036775.1, read as the reverse complement.
CTCATTTCAGCAAAAGAAGCAAAAAAGCATTTTCTGGAAGAAAACCAGCAACTCTCAAAGCACCAGTGCGCTACACCCAAGCATGATTAGCACATTGATACTCGGCGAAAAGTCACTCTACTGCACATGTCATCAGGCCGGACCAGAAATGGAAAGTGGATTTTTTTGGAAAAAAGTGCTCCAACTCACTGGGGAAATGTGACATAAGGCGTTTATTCAAAAGAAAATCAAACTCCAAACCACTGATTACAACTGAGTAAACTAAAATGCATAATTACACCCAACACAGTCTACTATTATATATATCCACTTGGCGTTATGGAATAATGGTCAAACATATTGAAATGCGAAATTACAAACGCTCATTTTACAGCAAAAGAAACAAAAAGCCGACTCTCTGGAAAACCAGCAACTCTCGACACCAGTGCTACACCAAAGCGCAGATTGTACATTGATGTCGGCAAAAATTCACTCTACTGCACATATCGTCATCAGGCCGGACCAGAAATGTAAAGTAGTTTTTGGAAAAAAGTGCTCCAGCTACCGAAATGTGACATAAAACGTTTGTCAAAATCAAACTCCAAACCAGCAGTTTCTTCAAATGCTTAAAATGCATGGAATACACCTTACAATCTACTATTACATATATATCCACTTGGCGTTATGGAATAATGGTCAAACATATTGAAATGCGAAAGGTAAAACGCTCCCATTTCAGCAAAAGAAAGCAAAAGCATTTTCTGAAAACCAGCAACTCTCAAGCGTAATTAACACTACAAAGCGCAGTTAACATTGATGTCAATAAAGAAGTCACTCTACTGCCACACGCATGACCAATAAGGCTTGGACCAGAAATGGAAGTAGATTTTGGAAAAAAAGTGTCAAATCACTGAAATGCTGACATAAAACATTTGTCAAAAAAATCAAACTCCAAAACCATTTGATTCAACACAAATCTTAAAATCACCTTAGACACACTAACACAGTCTACTATTACATATATATCACTTGGCGTTATGGAATAATGGTCAAACATATTAAGAGAATGCGAAAGTACGAAAACGCTCCATTTCAACAAAGAAGCTTAAAAGGCATTTTCTGGAAACCACAACTCCTCAAACACGCAGTTAACCTCACACCAAGCATGATTAGCACATTGATGTCAATAAAAGTCACTCTGCTGCACACATATCGTCATCAGGCCGGACCAGAAATGGAAAGTGGATTTTGGAAAAAGGGGATGTCAACTGCTGAAATGTGACATAAAACGTTGTCAAAAAAATCAAACTTAAACCATTTGATTTCAACACAAATGCTTAAATGCACTTAGATACACCCAACACAGTCTACTATACATATATATCCACTTGGTATTTATGGAATATTGGTCAAATATATTGAAGAATGCGAAAGTGCCGAAAACTGCTCCATTTCAGCGAAAGTTTAAAAGCATTTCTGAGGAAAATGACAACTCTCAAACATAAATTATGCAAGCATGATTAACATTGATGTCAGCGAAGTCACTCTACTGCACATATCGTCATCAGGGCGGACCAGAAATGGAAAGTGGATTTTTGGAAAAAAGTGTCAACTCACTGGAAATGTGACACTAAAACATTTGTCAAAAAAATCAGAAGCCAAACCATTAGTTTCAATGATGCTCCAATGCATGAATACCACCCAACTTTGATCTACTACTTACGCTGCTCATATATCCATGAAAGACATGGTCAATGGTCAAACATTGAAATGCAGAAAGTACGAAAGGCTAACTCCCATTTCAGCCAAAGAAAAGAAGCTTAAAAGCATTTTCTGGAAGGCCAGCAGCTCTCAAACCACCAGTGCTACACAAGTATGATTAGCACATTGATGTCAATAAAAGTCACTCTACTGCACATATCGTCATCAAGGGCCGGACTGAGTAAGTGATTTTGGAAAAAAGTGTCAACTCACTGAAATGTGACATAGAACGTTTGTCAAAGAAATCAAACTCCCAACCATTTGATTTCAAGCACCGATGCTTAAAATGCATAGATACACCCAGCACAGTCTATTGTACATATATATATCCACTTGGCGTTATGGAATATTGGTCAAACATATTGAAGTGAAAGTACCAGAAAACGCTCCATTTCAGCGAAAGCTTTCAAAAGCATTTTCCTGGAAAACCAGCAACTCTCAAACGCGATCTTTACCAAAGGCGATTGGCACATTGATGTCGTAAAGTCACTCTACTGCACATATCATCATCAGGCCGGACAGAAATGGAAAGTGGATTTTTGGAAAAAAGTGTCAACTCACTGAAATGTGACATAAAACGTTTGTAAGAAATCAAACTTAAAACCATTTGATTTCAACACAATGCACTTAAAATACATAGATACATAACACAATCTACTATTACATTATATATCATAATTGTGGAATAATGAGTCAAACATATTGAAATGAAAGTACCATATCATTCATGAAGCAAGCATTTCTGGAAAACCAGCCACTCAAACGCAATTAGCATACACCCAAAGCATGATTAGCACATTGATGTCAATAAAAGTCACTCTGCTGCACATATCGTCATCAGGCTTGGATGAAATGAAAGTGGATTTTGGAAAAATGTCAACTCATAAGTATATGACGCATAAAACGTTTGTCAAAAAAATCAAACTCCAAACCATTTGAATTTCAACACAAATGTAAAATGCATAGATACACCCAACACAGTCTATTATTACATTTATATCACTTGGTATTTGCTGGAATAATGGTCAAACATATTGAAATGCGAGGAAAGTACGAAAACGCTCCATTTCAGCAAAAGAGAAGCAAAAAGGCATTTTCTGGAAAACCAACGCTCTCAAACGCAATTAACTACTGCAAAGCACCAGTTAGCACGGCTGATGTCAATAAAAGTCCTTCTACCGCATATCGTCCATCCCAGGCCCGGACCAAGAAATGTAAAGTGGATTTTGGAAAAAAAGTGTCAACTCTGGAAATGTGACATAAAACGTTTGTCAAAAAATCAAACTCCAAACCATTTGATTTCAACACCATTCTTAAAATGCACGTAGATACACCCAACACAGTCTACTATTACATATATATCACTTGTTGTTATGGAATAATGGTCAAACATATTGAAATGCGAAAAAGTACGGCTTGCTCATTTCAGCAAAAGAAGTTAAAAGCATTTTCTGGACAACCAAAAAAAAGCGCTCTCAAGCGCAATTAACTGCCACCAAGCACTGGTTGCTTTTCAGTTAATAAACAAAAGTCACTCTACTGCATATCGTCATCAGGCCGGACAAGAAATGAGAAAGTGGATTTTTTGGAAAAAGTGTCCAACTCGCAAGCAGAATGTGGAAACGCAACGAAACGTTTGTCAAAATCAAACTCCAAATACATTTGATTTCAACACAAATGCTTAAATGTACTTAGATACGCAACTTTGATCTATTGTACATTTATATCCGTAAATTGTTATGGAATAATGGTCGGCTTATATTGAAATGCGAAAGTACGAAAACGCTCCATTTCAGCCAAAAGCTTAAAAGCGTTTTCTGAAACCAGCAACTCTAAAGCGCAATTAACTACACCCAAGCATAGTTAGCACATTGATGTCAATAAAGTCACTCTACTGCACATATCGTCATCAGGCCGGACCAGAAATGGAAAGTGGATTTTTGGAAAAAAGTCAACTCACTGAAATGTGACATAAAACGTTTGTCAAAAAATCAAACTCCAAACCATTGATTTCAACACAAATGCTTAAAATGCACTTAGATACACCCAACACAGTCTACTATTATATATCCACTTGGCGTTATGTGGAATAATGGTCAAACACATGAAATGTGAAAGTGAAAACGCTCCCATTTCAGCAAAAGAAACAAAAGCATTTTCTGGAAGGCAACGCTCTCAAACGCAATTAACTACACCAAAGCATAGTTAGCATTAATGTCAATAAAAGTCGCATCTGCTGCACGCTTTGGCATATGACCGAATCGAAATGGAAAGTGGATTTTTGGAAAAGAGTGTCCAACTCACTGAAATGTGACATAAAACGTTTGTCAAAAATCAAACTCCGACCATTTAGTTTCCAACACAAATGCTTAAAATACATAGATACACAACACAGTCTACCTATACATATATATCATAGCGTTATGGAGATAATGGTCATAAACATATTGAAATGCGAAAGTACGAAAACGCTCCCATTTCAGCAAAGAAGCAAGCGCATTTTCTAGAGAAACAGCAACTCAAACGCAATTAACTACACCCAAGCATGATTAGCACATTGATATCATCAAGGATCACTCTGCTGCATATGCATTATCGTCATCAGACTGGTGAAATGGAAAGTGGATTTTGGAAAAAAGTGTCCAACTCACTGAAATGTGACATAAAACGTTTGTCAAAAATCAAACTCCAAACCATTTGATTTCAACACAAATGCTTAAAATGCACATAGATACCAACACAGTCTGTACATATATATCCACTTGGCGTGCTGGAATAGTAGGCAAACATATTAAAGAATACGAGAAAGTACGAAAACGCTCCATTTCCAGCAAAAAGAAAACCTAAAGCATTTTCTGGAAAACCAGCAACTCTCAAACGCGATTAACTACACCAAGCATGGTTAACCGTGATGTCAATAAAGTCACTCTGCTGCACATATCTCAAATGTTATCAGGCCAGATTAGAGAGTGTTTGATTTTGGAAAAAAAGTGTCCAACTCACTAAAAGTATGACATAAAACATTTACATCAAAAAATCAAATAAAATACATTTGATTTATAACACAATGCATAAAATGCACTTAGATACCTTAACACGGTCTACTATTACATATATATCCATGGCGTTGTATGGAATAAGTAGTCCGACATATTGAAATGCGAAAGTACGTAAACGTTCCATTCGGCAAAAGAAGCTTAAAAGCATTTCTGGAAAATACGCTCTCAAACGCAATTAACTACACCCAAAAGCATGGTGTAGCACATTGATGTCAGTAAAGTCACTCTACTGCACATGTATATTCATCAGGCCGGACCAAATGAAGGTGATTTTGGGAAAAAGTGTCAACTCACTGAAATGTGACATAAAACGTTTGTCAAAAAATCAAACTCCAAACCCATTTGATTTCAACACAAATCTTAAAATGCATAGATACACCAACTGATCTACTATTATATCACCTCATGGCATTTATGGAATAATGGTCAAACATATTTAAAGTGCAAGTACAAAGCAACTCCATTTCAGCAAGAGAAAGCTTAAAAGCATTTTCTGAAAACCAGCAACTCTCAAACGCAATTAACTACACCAAAGCGCAGTTGGCACATTGATGTCAATAAAAGTCGCTCTGCTGCACATATCGTCACATCAGGCCGGACCAGAAATGGAAAGTGGTTGCTGGAAAAAGTATCAATCTGCACGATACGGCATAAAACGTTTGTCAAAAAATCAAACTCAAACCATTTGATTTCAACACAAATGGCAAAATGCACTTAGATACACCCAACACAGTCTACTATTACATATATCCATGGCATTATGGAATATTGGTCAAACATATTGAAATCTTGAAAGTACAGAAAACATCCATTTCAGCGAAAAGAAGCAAGCATTTTCGGAAACCAACAACTCAAACCGCAGTGCTACACCAAAGCATGATTGCTTTACATTGATGTCAATAAAAGTCACTCTGCTGCACATATCGTCATCAGGCCGGACCCAGAAGTGGAAAGTGGATTTTTTGGAAAAAGGTGTCAACTCACTGAAATGTGACATAAACGTTTGTCAAAAATCAAACTCCAAACCATTTGATTTCAACACAAATGCTTAAAATGCGCCGATACACCAATATGATCTCCTATTGTACATATATATATCACTTGGCGTTATGGAATAATGGTCAAACACTCAATGAAATGCGAAAGTACGAAAACGCTCATTTCAACGGCAAAAGAAAACAAAAGCATTTTCTGGAAAACCAACAACTCAAACACAATTAACTACACCCAAAGCATGGTTAAGCATTGATGTCAATAAAAAGTCACTCTGCTGCATATCATTCATCCAGGCCGGACCAGAAATGAAAGATGGATTTTGGAAAAAAAGTGCTCCAACTCACTGAGAATGTGACCTCAAACATTTTGTCAAAATCAAACTCCAAACCATTTGATTTCCAACACAAATGCTTAAAATGCATAGATACACCCAACACAGTCTACTACACGTATATATCCATGGCGTTATGGAATGTGGGTCAAACATATTTACGATGCGAAGTACGGCTGTCCATTTCGGCAAAAGCTTAAAAGCATTTCTGGAAAACCAGCAACTCAAACACAATTAACTACACCAAAGCATGATTAGCGCTTAACCGATGTTAATAAAGTCACTCCTATGCATATCGTCATCAAGGCTTGGACCAGAAATGAAGAAGTGGATTTTGGAAAAGAGTATAACTCACTGAAATGACCTCAAGGAAGCAATTTATCGCGTCAAACTCAGGCCATTGATTTCAACTAATCGGCAAAATGCACTTAGATACACCCAACTGTTCTGTATTACATTTATATCCCACTTGGTATTTTATGGAATAACTGGTCAAACATATTGAGAAATGCGAGAGTACAAGAAAACGCTCCATTTCAGCAAAAGGAAAACTTAAAAGCATTTTGGAAGGCCAGCAGCTCTCGACGCAATTACTTTACAAAACGCGATTGTACATGATGTCAATAAAATTCTCTACCATGCACATATCGTCATCTGCGTGCCGGACCAGAAATGGAAGTGGATTTTTGGAAAAAAGTGTCCAACTCACTGAAATGTGACATGAACGTTTGTCAAAATCAAACTCAAATTACATTAGTTCAACACAAATGCTTAAAATGTAGATACACCCAACACAGTCTCTCACATATATATCCATGAGTGTTATGGAATATTAGTCAAACATATTGAAATGCGAAGTACAGAAAACATCATTTCTTAAAAGTTTAAAAGCATTTCTGGAAGGCTGGCAACTCTCAAACACAATTAACTACACCAAAGCATGATTAGCAGTGATGTCAATAAAAGTCACTCTACTGCACGCTAATCATCAGGCCGGATGAAATGAAGCGATTTTTGGAAAAAGTGTCAACTCACTGGGAAATGTGACATAAAACGTTTGTCAAAATCAAACTCCAAACCACTGCTGTACACATTTGATTTCAACACAAATGCTTAAAATGCATAGATACACCAACACAGTCTACTATTACATATATATCCACTTGGCGTTATGGAATGTAATGGTCAAACAATGAAATGCGAAGTACCCAGGCATCCATTTCCAGCAAAAACTTAAAAGCATTTCAGTTTCTTAAAAGCATAGTTAGCACATTGATGTCAATAAAAGTCACTCTGCCACATATCGTCATCAGGCCGGACCAAATAAATGGTTGGAAAAAAGTATCCAACTCATTGAAATGTGACATAAAACGTTTGTCAAAAATCAAACTCCAAACCACATTCACATTTAGTTAACACAAATGCTTAAATGCATAGATACAACACAGTCTACTATTATATATATCCACTTGGCGTTCATGGAATAATGGTCAAGTATATTATGCGAAAGTGAAACGCTCCATTTCGAAAGCAAAGCATTTTCTGACTAACAACTCAGGCTTTGTTATACACCAAAGCATGAGTTAGCACAGTGATATCCAATAAAAAAGTCACTCTGCTGCACACTTATCATCCATCAGGCCAGTTGAAATGGAAAGTGGATTTTTTGGAAAAAGTGTCAACTCAATGAAAAATGTATGACATAAAACATTTATCAAAATCAAACTCCAAACATTTGATTTCCTTTAAATCACTTAAAATGCACTTAGATACACACCCAACACAGTCTATTATTACATTTATAACTCCACTTGGTGTTGTAGATAATGGTCAAACATATTGAGAATGCAGAGAGAGTACAAGCATCCATTTCAGCAAAGAAGCAAAGCATTTTCCTGAAAACCAGCAACTCTCGACCGCAAGTGCACTACATAACCGGTGCTTTGTTAATTATCAATAACAGTCACTCTACTGCACATCTCGTCATCAGGCCGGACCAGAAATGGAAAGTGGATTTTTGGAAAAAAGTGCTCCAACTCGCGAAATGTGACATAAAACGTTTGTCAAAAAATCAAACTCCAAACCATTTGATTTCCAACACAAATGCTTAAAATGCATAGATACCCAACACAGTCTACTATTACATATATATCATGGCGTTGTAGATGATCAAACATATTGATATGAAAGTACAAAAGAAAACGCTCCATTTCAGCCCAAAGAAAGCAAAAGCATTTTCTGGAAGAGCCAGCCCAGCTCTCAAGGCGCAGTTAACTACTGCCCAAAGCATGATTAGCACGGTAGTGTCAGCAAAGTCACTCTACTGCACATATCGTCATCAGGCCGGACCAGAAATGTAAGTGGATTTTGGAAAAAAGTCATCAACTCATGAAATGTGACATAAAACATTTATCAAAAAATTAAACTCAAACCATTTCTGAATTTTAACACAAATGCTTCAAATGCATAATAGATACACCCAACACAGTCTACTATTACATATATATCCACTTAAGTGTTTATGAATAATAGTCAAAACTATTTGATAAAAGTACGAAACGCTCCATTTCAGCAAAGAAGTTTAAAAGCATTTTCTGGAAGGCCAGCAGACTCTCAAACACAAGAACAACTACACCCAAAGCATGATTAGCACGGTGATGTCAATAAAGTCACTCTACTGCGCATATCGTCATCAGGCCGGACCAGAAATGGAAAGTGGATTTTTGGAAAAAAAGTGTCAACTCACTGAATGTGACATAAAACGTTTGTCAAAATCAAACTCCAAATATTTGAGATTTCAACACAAATGCTTAAAATGCTTAGATACACCCAACACAGTCTATATTATATATATCCGCATGGCGTTATAGATGTGGTCAAACCATATTCCCAGAAGTAGAAATTTTAAAACATCCATTTTCAGCAAAAGAAACTAAAAGCATTTCCTGGAAAACCAGCAGCTCTCAAACTATGATTCAACTACGCCAAAGCATAATTACCTTTGTGAGTATCAATAAAGAAGTCCTCTACTGCATATCGTCATCGATGAATTCAAGAAATGGAAGGCGTTACGGAAAAAAGTGTCAACTCGCGAAATGTAGGCATAAAACGTTTGTCAAAAATCAAACTCCAAACATTTGGTTCTTTAAAATGCTTAAATACGCCGATACATAACACAGTCTACTATTACACTTATATATCCATGGCGTTATGGAATATTAGTCAAACATATTAAATCTTTTAAAGTACAGCTTAACTCATTTCAGCAAAAGAGCAAAGCATTTTCTGGAAAACCAGCAACTCTCAAACACCAATTAACTACACCCAAAAACATGGTTAGCACATTGATGTCAATAAAAGTCACTCTACTGCATATCGTCTCATCCAGGCGGACCATAAATGGAAAGTGATTTTTGAAAAATTATTAACTCACTGAAATGTGACATAAAACGTTTGTCAAAATCCAAACTCCAAAACCATTTGATTTCAACATAAATGGCAAAATGCGTAGATACACCAACACAGTCTCACTCTGTACTTATCATGGCGTTATGGAATATTGGTCCAAACATATTGAAATGCGAGAAGTACGAAAACTGGCTCCATTTCAGCAAGCAAAGCATTTCAGAAGGCAACGCTCTCAAGAAGCGCAATTAACTACACTAAGTACAGTTAGCACATTTGATATCATTACAATCACTCTGCTGCACATATCGTCATGAGCTGAATGAAATGGAAGAAGTGGATTTTTGGAAAAAAATTATCAACTCGACTGAAACATTAGAGCTAGCTACTGAATCAAAGAGCTGTGGTTTTGAAGATTGGTGTGAAAGAACAGTACAACAGGTATACAGTGGGCTCGTCAATCAGAGTGAGACTTGTTGGTCAGTCGCTGGACGCTGATGAAGATCTTGCGAAGGAAAGTCAGGAGCACCACTGAACGCTGTACGGAGTTTCAATGATATGCGCAAGCGTTTAAACTAAAGTAGCCACTGGATATTAATGCGCTACTCTCAATATTTTAATTTCAAACTGACCTGGTGCTTTACATATTCAGCATTGTGTTTACTTCTTGATTACTATTGCCAATCTTCTTGAGATCTCTTTGGGCAATGTCAATTATTATTAATTGTGGCCCCGAATGACTAGTAGCTCTCACACATTAGAGTTCTTCGACATTTATTTTGGATGTGTTAGGAGGAAATTTGAAGGACTTTGCATGGTTGACATGATTTTGTTTTTGTGTATTCCTGTAAAATTCTTCACTATTATATTTCTTAGAGTCATCACTTGTTGATTAGGTTTCCAAACCTTCTTTTAGCATAGTGGATAATAATACTGTATCGGGTCTGCGTATGGCTCTAATGCTGTGCCATTTGCCGCCACACTCCAATTGAGGAGGGTCCTTAATTCACGCTTAGTTGGCATCATCAACACACATTTCCTCATGATCTTCTCAGCACCTTATGTTGAATAAGTATGGTGACAAAATGCATCCCTGTCTTGCCTTGCGAATCTCGAACCATTCAGCTATTTCCTTCATATTTTACAATGGTTGCCTGTATTCCCGTAGTATAGATTCTATATGAATTGTATTACGTGTGTATTGGAAGTGCATCTATCTTTCATGTTATTCACATTTACCTCTATGAGTATTGCTAATAATCTACTGAACCATGCATGCAAGTCTATATTGTATTCTCTACATTTTTCTCGATAATGAGTCATTTTCTACTATGATCTCTAGTGCCTCTGCCTCTTCTAGAGCCTGCTTGTGTTTTATATTTTATTTCAATCTTCTGAATTTTTGTTCCATCCTATTCATTATGATTTTGTAGTAGGATTTTGCCGCGTGACTTATAAAGGGCTTGTAATAGTTCTGTAGTTGGTGCATAGTTTCATGTTCCTTTCTTTGGAATAGAGTATAAATACTGATCTTTTCCATTCCTTTGTAGCCAGGATGGCTATTCCATATCTTGTGCCCTGAATTATAATGCAGACACCTGGCCTCCCCGCCTCACGCCGAATCCAATTCCGCTGGTATATCATCGCACTGGTGACTTCCCTCTCTTCAGACTTTTTGATAGCCAGGCACACTTCCATCAGCGCGACTCAGTTCTGTCTCTTCGCTTTCTATTATTATCTTATTATAGATTTTTTTAGTGTTTATCTTTTCATACCATGTTTCACCTGCATTACTCATGCCATCTTTCTAGTACATCTTTCTTTTCTGTTAATGTTTTGCTATTGTTATCGTCTATGACTTGTATTGATGGGCTGAAGTCACGTGTCATTATATTAATTTCGTTGCATTCTCTCTCTCCACGTGTTTTCTTAATTCATCCATTTTATTGCATGATGTATTGTTTACTTGTATCTTTTCTGCTTGATTTCTTTCTTGACTTCTCTTAAAGGCAGTTTTATATTCAGTGCTATTTCATTCCATTTATTTTAGATTTCTTCTTTCTTCAATTAGCTTCAGTGTTTTTTCAGTTATGTAGACATGTTTCTTGTATAGCCTACTTTCCTGGGTACATGATGTTTTGTGCAGTGGAAGTAATATATATCTCTTCTTTACCTGTGGTACCAGTTCGTCAGTGTCATATCCTCTTAAATATGTATAAATGTGTTAAATTTGTTTGCATATTTATGTTTGTATTCTAGTGGAATGGCATTTGTATCAAAACGTATAGGGCCAGCTGCTCTCTTTGTTGTCTTCAGTCTTAATTTAAACTCTGCCACCAGCAGTTCATGGTCGGAGTCACAGTCTGCTCCGGGTAGTGTCTTTACTGATAGAATACCTGTTATCCATCTTCTTTAGACCAAGATGTAATCTATTTAGTTTCTGGTGTTGCCATCTGGTGAGGTCCAGGTGTATAGTCTTCTTGGATGTTGACTACTTAGGGTGTTCGTAATGGAGAGATTATTTTCTAGTGAAACACGTACAAACAAAGTACTATAGTTTTACAAAATACATAAACAGTGACGATAAACAGCAACGTTTCGACCAACAAGGCCTTTATCAAGCAAACGAACAAACATGAGTGACAAATTAAAATGAAACACAAATGGACGACCAAATACCAACGTATCTAAGGAAAATCTGGAATAAAAACGAATAACGAAATAAATGTAACACAAAAACACACATAAAAACTAGAAATAGAAAAGAAACAATGAAACATCTAGTAAATATATAACTTGAATACATGCAACATATACCCATATAGATTATAAAGCATGGAAAGAGAAAGTACTAAGAAGCATAAGAATGTAATACGTTGAGCCCGCGTGGTCGCAAGGTACCATACAAAGAAATCAACCAATTCTCCAGAGCAAATCGACTACGATCATCAGAGGAACATGATCGGATGGCTGTGACCTGGACATCGCAAGCTCCTGAATGGCCAGTATAATTGAAATGGGTAGCTACAGGGTCACAGAGCATTGGCGTATATCGCGCAAGTGTTGGGCGAATCGGTCACTGAGTCTCCTGCCGGTTTCCCCAATATAGGCCTTGTTGCACCGCTTGCAGATAATGGCATAGATAATATTACGGACTCGCACGTGAAACTGTCGTCAACAACGAACGTGGCTTTTGGAAAAGACACCGTGCGGGTCTGTATTACATAAGCACAAGTGTTGCAGCGCCGACGGCCACACTAGATGGTGCCAAAATGACTCTGGATGTTAGGCTTGAGGCGACTGTGAACCAACATAAGGCTTCTGTCCCGTCTGTACGCCACCAAAGGATAGTGTTGGAAGATTGAACGTGTCTCAGGATCAGACAGAAGAATGGAGAGATGACGGAATAAGACTTTCTTCACAAGGGAACTATGAGGGTGGAAAGTTAAGACAAGTTTCACCCTGTCAGAATTGGAAGTTCTATGCTGGTTAGAGAGAGCCTCCTGGCGAGAAATTTGCTGAACGCGCCGCATAGCAGAAGCAAGCACCTTATCCGGGTATAAGCGCTTACGAAAGAAATCCATCATCTCGTGAGCTCTATCGAGGAAATCGTCGTCCTCGCAACAGAGGCGACGAAGGCGCAAGAGTTGAGAGAATGGTAAAGAATCTCGACAAGCCTGGGAATGGGAAGAGGTATAAAGAAGAAAACTATGTGCATCAGTAGGCTTGTACTACAAGTAATTAGTAGGCACCATCCAGTGTGGCCGTCGGCGCTGCAACACTTGTGCTTATGTAATAAATATTCAATATATATATATGGAACTGCAGTAAAACTATTTGATTGGCAAAACACGTAATTACAAAGTACTGTAGTTTTACAAATTACAAAAACAATGACAAAATACAGCAACGTTTCGACCAACAAGGCCTTTATCAAGCAAACGAACAAACAGGAGTGACAAATTAAAATGAAACACAAATGGACGACCAAATACAAACGTATCTAAGGAAAATCTGGAATAAAAACGAATAACGATAGAAATGTAACACAAAAACACACATAAAAACTAGAAATAGAAAGGAAAAGAAACAATGAAACATCTAGTAAATATATAACTTGAATACATTTCAACATATACCCATATAGATTACAAAGCATGGGAAGAGAAAGTACTAAGAAGCATAAGAATGGAATATAACATGAATACATGCAACATATACCCATATAGATTACAAAGCATGGGAAGAGAAAGTACTAAGAAGCATAAGAATGTAATACGTTGAGCCCGCGTGGTCGCAAGGTACCATATAAAGAAATCAACCGATTCTCCAGAGCAAATCGACTGCGATCATCCGAGGAACATGATCGGATGGCTGTGACCTGGACATCGTGAGCACCTAAATGGCCAGTATCATTGAAATGGGTGGCTACAGGGGTCACAGAGCATTGGCGTATGTCGCGTAAGTGTTGGGCGAATCGGTCACTGAGCCTCTTGCCTGTCTCGCCGATATAAGCCTTGTTACACCGCTTACAAATAATGGCATAGATAAGATTACGGGACTCGCATGTGAACCCATCGTCAATAAGAAACGTGCCTAAAGGAAAGATACAGTACGCGTCTGTATCACATAAGCACACGTGTTGCAACACCGACGACCACACTGGACAGTGCCAAAATGAGTCTGGATATTGGACTTAAGGCGACTGTGTACCAACATATCCTTAAGACTTCTGTCCCGTCTGTAAGACACCAAAGGATAGTTGGGGAAGACAGAACGGTCTCAGGATCTGATCTAAGGAGAGACAGATGACGGAATAAAACATTTTCACCAGGGAACTATGGGGGTGGTAAGTTAAGATAAGTTTTACTCTGTCAGAGTTAGTAGTCCTATGCTGACTGGTAAGGGCCTGCTGGCGAATGATTTTCTGAACTCGATGCATAGCCGAGACAAGCACCCTCTCCGGGTATAGGCGCCTACGAAAGAAATCAAGCATCTCGCGAGCTCTCTCAAGAAAATCATCGTCCTCACTACAAAGGCGACGAAGGCGTAAGAGCTGCGAGAATGGCAAAGAGTCACGACAAGCCCGGGGATGGGAAGAAGTATAGAGGAGAAAACTATGTGCATCAGTAGGCTTGTAATATACTGATGTAGTGATAGCGGATAGGCGTAAGGTGATAGTAATGTCAAGAACGTTGACACAAGTAGTGGAGATGTGAGAAGTAAAACGAATAGAAGGGTTGAAAACATTAATGAAATTAATGAAGCGTGACAAATCGGCTTCAGGCATATCAGTGATGCCAATACAGTCATCAATGTATCTGTGATAGACAGACGGAAGGGGCCATCATATGTAGTCCATACTAGGTGTTCAAGATAACCCATGAAAAGACAAGCATAACTAGGTCCCATTTTAGTACCCATGGCAACCCCACTGATCTGCTCAAAGAATTGGTCATTAAACTGAAAGGAGTTAAGAGTGAGAACTAGTTCCGCAAGACGAAGGAGAGCAGAAGTTGACACAAGTGGATTAGTTCTCCTATTGAGAAAGAACTGGAGAGCTATAAGGCCGTCAGGATGAGGTATAGAAGTGTACAATGAGCACACATCAAGGAGGAAGAGACGGTAGGTTCTCTCGGGTAGCAACTCAATGGTAGAAAAGACAGACAAAGCGTGGTTTGTATCCTTCAAAAATGACCGGAGTGTGGTGACTATGGGATTAAAGATGCTATCAAGGAATTCGGAGATGTGTTCCGTAGGGCAAGAGCAAGCAGAAACGATAGGCCTACCGGGATTGTGGAGTTTATGAATTTTGGGGAGCATATAAAGGCGGGTTTACCCAAACAGCTATCGATCACACAGAGTGATGATGCACTTGATGGAAGGTCGTTCGTGACAATTAAGTTCTTAATGACTTCACGAACCTTATTATTATTAGACTGAGTGACATCAGTAGGGCTGGTTTTATAAAACTGAGTGTCACGCAGTTGGGTATGACCTTCCTGAAGGTAAAGATCTTTGCTCCAGACGACTATAGCTCCGCCTTTGTCGGCGGGTTTGATAACAATGTCATCACGTCGACGGAGGTGTGATAGAGCACGAAACTCCGACGGTGACATGTTAGACTGCCAAAGGCGTTTTGGGTGGAGCAGTCCAATATCATGTATAGTATTCTTGATGTAGAGATCAAGAGCGTTAGAGGCACCAGGTTTGGGTGTCCAGTCATGTTTACGAGTAGAAAACTTGGAAAACATACTCGTGTCAGGACATAGGTCAGAGTCAACCTGGTTCTGAAAGTGAAATTTCAAGCGCAAGCCACGGTGAAAACGAGTCACATCTTGAAGAGTTGAGTAGTGGTCAATGGTGGGTCGGAGAGGAACAAACTTAAGACCCTTACTTAAAACAGATCTCTCGTTGTCCGATAATGGAAGGTCTGGAGGAATACAAACCACCTGTGTGGGAGGAGAAGATCGTAGTGGACAATTGGAAGGAGTGGTAAAGGTACAGGGCGAAGAAGGTTAAGTTTTTGTTGGTGATGGGTGCAAAGAAATTCATACAGTTGTCTGTTAAGAACATGGATAATGAAACGAATAAAGGAGTAAAGGAGCATATTGTTAGAAGTGAGAAGTCGTAGACGCTGAAGAAGTTGGGACTGGGAGGAGTCTAAGTCAGACAGAAGATGTGTATGATTAGCAGCAATACAACGCATACGCTGTAGAGCACACTTAGCTTTCAACTGTTGTAACATGCGCTGCTCCCTAGAGTATAATGGTCCTGCAGATGGGTGAAAGTTAGAGGTAAAGCCTTTGGGAATAACCATAAGTCGCTGACATGTAAAAAGAAAATTTCGATGAGAACAAAAGCGGGTTTTCTTTAAAGTAACCATGGCAAAACTAGTAGCCGTAAGACGAATAGTGGGTTGTGTTTTAGTGAGTATTAGTGCTCCTTGTGAGAGTGTGTTGCATGTATTCATGTTATATTCCATTCTTATGCTTCTTATTACTTTCTCTTCCCATGCTTTGTAATCTATATGGGTATATGTTGCATGTATTCAAGTTATATATTTACTAGATGTTTCATTGTTTCTTTTCTATTTCTAGTTTTTATGTGTGTTTTTGTGTTACATTTATTTCGTTATTCGTTTTTATTCCAGATTTTCCTTAGATACGTTGGTATTTGGTCGTCCATTTGTGTTTCATTTTAATTTGTCACTCATGTTTGTTCGTTTGCTTGATAAAGGCCTTGTTGTTCGAAACGTTGCTGTTTATCGTCACTGTTTATGTATTTTGTAAAACTATAGTACTTTGTTTGTACGTGTTTCACTATTTACCAAGTTTTACTGCAGTCTTCCCCCTTTTTCGATTATTTTCTAGGCAGAATTCAATTAGTTGTGTGCCTCTTTCGTTTCGTTGTTCTATACTGAAAGGACCTTTTATCTTTTCCTCTTCTTCAGCTGTTTCCTTGCCAACCTTGGCGTTGAAATAGCCCATTACAATCAGGATGTCTCTTTTGCCAACTTTATCCATTGCTCCTTGTAAATTTGTATAGAATTCGTCGATCTCGTCATCAGGAGCTGTGGTTGTTGGGGCGTATGCTTGTATTATTGTGATCTTTATGTGAGTTTTAGTGAGTAGTACGTTTTAATGTGTTGTAGTATGTTTTGTTTAGTGTGTGTTAATGCGTGTTATTGTGTTGTAGTATTTTTAATGTGTTTTAGTGCGTTTTATTGGGTTTTAGTGCGTTTGCATCCGTTTTAGTGTGCGTTAGTGCGTGTTATTGTGCTGTGTGTTTCAGTGCGTTTTAGTGTATTGTGTTTTAGTGCCTTGTAGTGAGTGTGCGTTTTAGTGAGTAGTATGTTTTAATGTTGTCGTGTTTAGTGTGTGTTAGTATTTTAGTGTGTTTAGCGCGTTGCATTCGTTTTAGTGTGTTTTAGTGCCTTGTAGTGAGAATGCCATTTAGTGAGTAGTACGTTTTAGTGGGTTGTGTTTTAGTGAGTATTAGTGCCTTGTAGTGAGAGTGCGTTTTAGTGAGTTTAGGACGTTTTAATGTGATGTAATGAGTTGTGTTTAGTGAGTTATAGTGCGTTTGCATCCGTTTTAGTGTGATTGTGTATTTTAGTGTGATTTAGTGCATTGTAGTGCGTTTTAGTGTGTGTTATATGATGGACAAGGAAAATGGCTGCTTAAAATTTCTGAAAGATGAGAATCCAGAAATTCTTCTTGTGCATTGTGTTATTCACAGGGAAAATTTTGATAGCTAAAAATATTTCGCCTGTTCTAAATGAAGTACTAAATTCAGTTATAAAGTATATCAATGCTATTAAAGCTAATGCTAAATGTGAACATCTATTCAAGCTATTTTGTGAAAATGCAGACCATGTGAGACTTTTACTTCCCACTGAAGTAAGATGGCTCTCGAAAGGAAACTGCATGACAAGATTTATGGAACTATTTGATACTCTTAGTAATTTTTTAAACGACAAACCTGAAATGAAGTATATGTTAACGGTCGATGGTAAAGCATTTGTGAGTTATTTAGCCGATATCTTTGAAAACTAAATATATTAAATAACCATCTTCAAGGAAGAAATAAAACTCTTTTTGATGCAAAAGCAAAGATATTTTGTTTTATTACCTTTATTGAATTATGTCAGAAATATATTTGCAACAAACATTTTGAAAAGTTTCATTGGCTCCAGAAATGTGAAGTGGTTGATACTGCTATACTGATACTTATTATTGTCGATCATCTGAAAATTCTATCGGATGATTTAAAAGAAAGATTTTCTGATTTGAAACAAATTGATTTTCCAACTTGGATGTTGCAGTCAATATTATTGGATTTGTCTGATATTTCAAATATGTAGTATCGGACTAATAAGCAACATATACTGGGAACAGACAGCAATAACAAAATATGAAAATAGCTACTCTCCATACATAGACATAAAGAGAGGAGTGAGACGAGGAGTGAGACAAGGATGTATTCTGTCACCAAGCCTATTTAACACCTACACAGAGAAAATCTTAAAACAACTAGAGGGAATGCCAGGACTCAAGATCAATGTGAAAATAATAAACAACTTAAGATATGCAGATGACATAGTATTAGAAGCAGAAAATGAACAAGATCTACAAGAACTAGTGGACCAATTGGACAGAACTAGCAAGGAATATGGATTAGACATTAACATACAGAAAACAAATACTATGGTAATCAACAAGGAAATTGAGAAACCTAAAATGAATATAAAAATACATGGAGAATTACTACATCAAGTAAAAGTTTCTTATATCTTAGTCAGATGATAACAGATAATGGCAGATGTATAACAGAAATTAAAAGAGAATAGGAATGGCCAAGGATAATTTCAATAGTATGAGAAAGTTACTGATATCCAAACAAATTACAAACAGGCTAAAAATGAGAATGATCAAATGGTATATATATCCTATATTAATGTATGGCTCGGAAATATGGACAAAAACGGAAGCATTCCCTAGCGGACACGTGCATCCGATTTCAGCCAAACCTCCTTAGTCGCCTCTTACGACATGCATGGCAGGTAACAGTAGTTCTATTCTTTACACCCCAAATTTGGACCCAGGTAACCACTCGGGCGGAGTATGATTCATAAAGTTGAATCAGGAATGGTGAGATGCAACTGGGTGGAGGTACTGGTACAGACAATGATCAGAGAAATCACCATTTTGTCCCTGGGCACGCAGAAATTAGGGGTAATGAACGAGCTGATAGATTGGCTGGCTTGGCTACAATATCAGAGGGAGCTGCCATGGATTGAAATGAAATTCTTCACGCATTGAAAGAATCTTTCCGAACAGAGGAGTTTCAGGGCTGTGAATCCCACTCGCTGACCAGATTGAAAGAGATGGGTGTCAATATTGGTACAGCCCGAAAAGAACGACATACTAAATATGCAAAGAGATTGATTAATCAACATCGAACTGGCATGTTGGACCGCTGGACGCTGCTGGATTTGCTGAGGTGGAGATCGGAGCACCTATGGACATGTCCGGAGTGCTATGATGATAGTCCTCATATAACTGATAGGGCAAGTTGGTGGAGACACAAATGCTTTAAAGGCATCCTTAAAGTGTCTCTAAAATGAGTCGATATAGACACCATATGCTGGGAATCGCTGAAGCAAAATCATCAAACATAAACTTGGGTCCCATATGACATTGTGTAACACAGGTAAATGTGGAGACAGCCCCATACACATGTGCACACACATGTTGTCAATTTTACAGAGCTAAACAAAAATGATTTCATTACCCAAAAAAATAATGTGTTGAAATAACAAGAAAATAAACATACAAATGTACTGTTTCTGAATTTGTCAACAAGGAAATAATTAACAATATGTAGAGAACTGTCATTTTGTCTAGTAATTAACAACCCGGTGCAATAAAGTCTATCCTTCACCTTGAGTGGGGTCTCTATGATGAAGTGGTTAATTAATACTTCTTCGAAAGCTCCTTATCTACTACTTGTTAACCACTCTGTGTAATTTGTATGTGATCTGAGCCCCAAGAGCAATTATATGTTGTGACAGTTATGCGCCCACAAGAAGGCCAGCACATCCGATTTCTGCAATGCTTTTTATTTACTAGGTAGCTTCCCTAGGTCCTACATCAGTCGCCTTGTAGGTCGCAGTAATGCTAGTCTTTTCTTCCATTGCGGGCCCGGCACCACACGCGTTAATTAATACAATGTTACATGTTACTGAGATATCAGATTCTGACAGAGTAAACTTGTGATGAAAGCTCAAGTGCTTTTGGGTCACACAAAAAAATGCTGAAAGTTAAAGTAGATGGCACAATTTACAGAAATAAATTAATAAAACCCCTAGTCATTAAGTAACAAATGAGAGAAATTAAAACACTTGGTTCTCAATAAAAATAAAAACACAAATTATAAGCAAGATATTCCTCCTTACATTATGCAGTATTTCTGGATTGAATCTAGTCAACTTTCCCTTCTTCCGTGACCCTTAATTGTGCAACAATGAAAGTGTGATAAGATGATAACTTGCTAAAATTGACGTATATTTGTATATATTGTAAATATATATACTTGTATATGTATATATTGATGTATATTTGTATATACTTGTAAAATTGATGTATATTTGTATGATGGTTTGACTTCAGAATTTATCAGCAGTGGAGACAAACAATTAAAACACTGTTTGGCATTTTCTTTGTTATACTAAATGATGTCTTTGGATCATCTATGGTTGTCTACCTACACACACACACAGTTAGAAGGGAAAATATTGAACCTAGTCAAATATAAAGTCAGAATAAGGAAAGTGGTAATCAGGAATTATGTTGTTTGCAGATGATGCTGCTGCTTTTTTATTCAGTACAACTACAGATGCTCTATTTTCAGTTGGGTATGTTGACCATCTATAGGGAGCGCCTGTAGCTTAAACAGTGAGCTCGATCACATCCCAAGAGCACCTGATTTGGATGCAAATTAGTTCCCTTGGATTTTTCTGAACGATAAAAATAGACCTGACCGTTCAAAAGCAATGGCAAACTACTGAACATATAAGTGGTGCCTAGAAAATCGATGGATCATTTACAGTTGTTGATGGCTAAGTCTTGTAAAGGATATGCCACAATTTTGTAATTTTTCAATGTTGACCATATCAAGGTATAAGTATGTAGTCATTGATGTTTTAATTTAAACTTAGTGTGTCGACTATGTAATCATGTATACACAGGAACCATCAGTATGTACCATTTGACATCTGTTACGGAAGACTGAGCCCCTATGGGTCTGCCGGAGTGCTGTGATGTCAGTTCAGTAGCGAATAATGTGAATAATTGTGAATCAGTGAAATACACTGATGTTTGATTTCAGCTCAACACGAAATAAAAGACATGGCAATAGAAAAACTCAAATATATATTTTCTTCATTGACCTCACCAAAGCATTTGACATCAACATAAATGGACTATACAGATACTTAGAAAGTTGACCAGCCGATAGCACAGCTGTTGAGTTGATCTAGTCCTTTCATAAAGATATACAAGGCACAGTGCAACATGATGGTTTGATTTCAGAATTTATCAGCAGTGGAGACAAGCAAGCAATTAAAACACTGTTTGGCATTTTCTTTGTTATACTAAATGATGTCTTTGGATCATCTATGGTTGTCTACCTACACACACACACAGTTAGAAGGGAAAATATTGAACCTAGTCAAATATAAAGTCAGAATAAGGAAAGTGGTAATCAGGAATTATGTTGTTTGCAGATGATGCTGCTGTGATCACATAAACAGAAACAAAATTGTGATGGCCTGTGAAGATTTTGGTCTCACAACCAGAGGATATTCTGTATGAGGACATGACCTCTGGTAAATAACACACTTCATTACTGGAACTGACAAAGTCAGATAATTTGCTGACATACAATGTGCCAGGAGAAAGCAAAATTAAAATCCACAATGGAATGGACGTATATGGTCATCATCCACAGAATGAGTAGAGCAAACATCATGAGATGGTGGACTAGGAATATTTCATACCAAGCAAGCCACACTTTACTATCTACAGTAAGAGATGGCTCTGCATAATGGTTTCATTCAGTAAGAGATGGCTCTGCATAATGGTTTCATTCAGTAAGAGATAGCTCTGCATAATGGTTTCATTCAGTAACCACCAGTCTTTGAATTTCTGAAATATTCTTCATTACCGTTTGCCCCTAGGGATCTATAGGTCTGCAAACATGGCCTTCTATGCCCGCCTATCCAAGGCCATCTTTTCCAGATCTCTCTCCCCATTTTCTTGCATTCTGTCTCAACTTCCATCTTTAGAGTATGTTAACCTGGGGGTTCCATCAGAGAACCTGTCTCGTGATGCTGTTAGGTCTCCTCAGTGTGTGTCCTATCCATCCCCTTCTGCCCCATGTTCCCTTTTATCTCTTGTTCCACTTGTCGCTGTCCCGCTCTATCCCACAGATGTTTGTGGTCCTGTCATACCATCACAGATGGAGTATCCTGCGCAGGTTATCTATTGATGAATGAAATTTTCTTATTTTCTGAAATACATTTTGACATTTATTATGTATTTGCTAAGTGCTGTTATTTTGGTTGATGACCATTTTCTCATGTATACATTGTTACCATTTTTTGTTTAGCAAAAGTGAACTTTTCATTAACATTTTGGTTTGTTTAACACTTTCGCTGCCACCCATTTTTCAACCAAGTCTAGCTTACTGCCAAGCTATTTTTTCGGCATGATCAGTTTTCAGGTGATAATTTTTTTAAAATCATTTAAAAATAAATTAATAAACTTAGGACTTTTAAAATGTGGAATAATGTTCATATATTAATGAGCTGCTAACCTGTCTATATGTAGAGTATATTTTTCATCCGCATGCTATTGCTGTAACTGATACTGGCGTCGCGCCCCATACCTATCCACAGTATGATATGCCCACGTTTTCGAGGTGCACTTACTCCTGTACCCCTGGGAATATCTGATATCGATCTATAAACATCGTAACGTGAATCAAAGTTATAATTTGTATCACATTCAGAGTCCGTTTTATCTCTACTGGCTAAAAAGTCAGAATAAGAGTCATTTTTGACATCACTATTCGTCAGCTACATCGTCCATTTTGAAAATCTTATTTAATTATGAAAATCGTCAAAAAAAATCTTTCAAAATCAGATTTACGATGTTTACAACGTAATGCGTTAGATCCGTCATTTTGGAGAGTTTGTTGGAACAATACGGAAGTGGTGTGTAACGGGACCCCGTTTTGCTCAGCGATACTCCCGTTTAAAAAATACATCGTTGTGAGGACATGTCTGTCGACAAAAGTTAAAGATGGCAGTAAAAGGGACTTGGTATTTCGTCGACTTTTGTCATCGGTGGCAGCCAAAGTGTTAACCAGCTAAACATTCCTTGCCTTAGAACTGTCATAAACATGGTTTCCATTTTCAATGTGTTGATGAAACATACAATAAATACACTATATACACATAAATTGTTTCAATTACAAAGCAACCAAAAGTCCCACAATAGTATCATCTGATTTACAAATGTACACAATAAAAATAACATGGAAATTGCAATAATCTTGTTTGCTTGTTAAACTTCAGTAAAAAATGTCAAATTCTTGCAAAATTTTCTTAGTCTTATTGTCAAATAACAATACACTGTTAATATGATCTTTCATTAAAATGAAAGGTTCCAGGTTTATCATCTTGCAATCCTAATAGCCCTGGTATTGTCTACCAGAGAGCCACACAGAAAAAAGTATAATGAGTACAGAGCAAGACCACGCAAAAGAAGAAGCGATGGCATCAAGAATAGCCTTAAGAAAATGAATAATAGCTTACAAAGTGCCTTAAAACAAGCACACACAAGATCACTACATCCCATCCCCCCCAACCTCCTATAAAGAAGAAAATGGTGGAAGAGAAGAAGAATAGTAATAGTATTTGTAATGATCATTGTCTTATTAGCAACAAATGAAAGAACAAACATATAAGATAGTGTATGTGATTCTGTATTAGCAACAAATGAAAGAACAAACATATAAGATAGTGTATGTGATTCTGTATTAGCAACAAATGATAGAACAACAATATAAGATAGTGCATGTGATTCTGTATTAAATCATTATTTCACAAAGGATTATTATATGATGATTCATAAATGACATATCTTAGTAAATGAGGCATTATCAAATGTAGACCATACATACATTACATTACACTGGATTTCTAGAATATTCAATGCATCAAATAGGATAACAATTTGTAAGAAAGAGCAAAGTTACAAACATTGCCTCCAATAACATACGGTCAACAGGCTCAGGAAAAAATTCTAGGAAATGAGACCACAACCGTCGCATGACCTCACATTCCAGCATTATTAATAGTTTTCCTCAACCATGGACTCATAGAATTGAGTAAATTTACAAAAAAGCTTAATGGTCTATCAAACATATACAAAAACCAGCCATCATTAACAGGAATAGTGGTTTTCCCGTCTGAGCTAGTTGGCTGTATGTTGCCGGGGGCCATGGTTACAAATAACCAAACTTGAACAATTAAAGAAAACATTGGAGTGGACAACGTGCGCATTTATTAAAGAGAACATTGGAGTGGACAATGTGCACATTTATTAAAGAGAACATTGGAGTGGACAATGTGCGCATTTATTAAAGAGAACATTGGAGTGGACAATGTGCGCATTTATTAAAGAGAACATTGGAGTGGACAACATGCGCATTTATTAAAGAGAACATTGGAGTGGACAACATGCGCATTTATTAAAGAGAACATTGGAGTGGACAATGTGTGCATTTATTAAAGAGAACATTGGAGTGGACAACATGCACATTTATTAAAGAGAACATTGGAGTGGACAACATGCGCATTTATTAAAGAGAACATTGGAGTGGACAATGTGTGCATTTATTAAAGAGAACATTGGAGTGGACAATGTGCACATTTATTAAAAAGAACATTGGAGTGGACAACATGCGCATTTATGAAAGAGAACATTGGAGTGGACAATGTGCACATTTATTAAAGAGAACATTGGAGTGGACAATGTGCACATTTATTAAAAAGAACATTGGAGTGGACAACATGAGCATTTATTAAAGAGAACATTGGAGTGGACAATGTGCGCATTTATTAAAGAGAATATTGGAGTGGACAATGTGCGCATTTATTAAAGAGAACATTGGAGTGGACAACATGCGCATTTATGAAAGAGAACATTGGAGTGGACAATGTGCACATTTATTAAAGAGAACATTGGAGTGGACAATGTGCACATTTATTAAAAAGAACATTGGAGTGGACAACATGCGCATTTATTAAAGAGAACATTGGAGTGGACAATGTGCGCATTTATTAAAGAGAATATTGGAGTGGACAATGTGCGCATTTATTAAAGAGAACATTGGAGTGGACAACATGCGCATTTATTAAAGAGAACATTGGAGTGGACAATGTGCGCATTTATTAAAGAGAACATTGGAGTGGACAACATGCGCATTTATTAAAGAGAACATTGGAGTGGGCAATGTGCACATTTATTAAAGAGAACATTGGAGTGGACAATGTACGCATTTATTAAAGAGTCATTACTAGTAGAGGATTTTTTTGCAGAGAATGTTCATTATCAATGTCAGAAAGATACAATCACTGTATGTGGGTTTAGAGCACAAGCAACAAAAAAATGAACGGAGGACAGGAGAGAGAGAGAGAAAATTCAGAACAGCCAAATTTTATGGCATGAAAATATGTCAATATCTGAACTGGAGTTAGACTCAAGGACATAAGGTATGTAGAAGAAATTATGCTACAAATTATCAGGGCAACATCAGCTTTTAAAAGTCTAAATAAAATATGGAACTGCAAGTTATTTAGTATTAAAACTAAATTACCAATTTTCAATTCAAATGTTGTATCAATCTTAACATATGCCAGCGAGAGTTGGAAAATGACTAAAGATGTAGAAAGTAAGTTGAATGCATTTGAAAATAGATGTCTGCGAAAAATAATTAATATAAAATGGAACGAATTCAGGAGAAGTGATGAAATCAGAGAAATGTCTGGTCAACCACTAGTGACAACTGTTACAAGAAAGAGAAGATGGAGATATGTTGGACACACCTTGAGAAGAAATGATCAAAGAATATCAAAGCAGACATTGAAGTGGGATGCAAAGGGTTCAAGGAAGAGATGGCAACCTAGGAGACCCTGAAACAAACTTTGCTGAGAGGCAAGAAATATCGGTCTCAGTTCCATGGAGGAGATTGAACGAGTTGCCCAGGATAGAGCAGTATGGAGGAATTGCTTGCAGGCCCTATGTAACATATAGCAGGATGAGAGAATTATTATTATATATAAGTATGTGGAGATCTATGATAGAGATCGCAAATGATGATGGCGACATATTTTTACGCCCCAATTATTAAAATACATTGTAGCAAAGCAAAATAGATAGTACTTGGGACAGAAGTCTGTGGAGATCTATGATAGAGTATATGACGCCAGTGTTACAGAAGTCTGTGGAGATCTATGATAGAGTATATGACGCCAGTGTTACAGAAGTCTGTGGAGATCTATGATAGAGTATATGACACCAGTGTTACAGAAGTCTGTGAAGATCTATGATAGAGTATGCACATTGTGATGACGACTCATATTTATAAACCAATTATTAAATAAAATACATTGTAGCAAAGCAAATAGATATGAAAAGAAACAAGATGAAAAGTAAAAAGAGTATATGCTGAATAATGTCAGAGAACTTGTAAATAGCATTAGCATTTGGAGACATGACTAGCTGTTTCAGAACACATCACTTGAAGAAGATGATATATCTACTATATATATAAAAATGGATGTATGTATGTATGTTTGTTTGTTACCTATAGACTCGGAAACTACTGAACAGATGTAGCTGAAATTTACAGGATATGTTTGTTTTGATGTCGGGATGCTACCTGTCACAGTTTGAAATAGGTAGCGCTGAAGCTTTTCGAAAAAATCTAAAAAATAATACGCTCATTTCATCGAGAGTTTCTAACCAAATTGCCATTAACGTTTCCGGGAGTCTACGGTGTACGTATTAGTATATACACATCAGATTTAGCTGAAATTTACAGGATATGTTTGTTTTGATGTCGGAATGCTACCTGTCATAGTTTTAAATATGTAGCGCTGACAATTTTAGAAAAATCTTTTAAAAATCAAAGCGCAAATTTCATTGAGAGTTTCTTCCGGAAGTTTACGGTATCGCATCTACGATTCGATGACGTATGATTCGTCAATTTTTCAAACAAGCTGAATTTAAAATATGCAATCCAGGTTTGTTTCTAATCATGATCATAGATACTGCAAATCATATTTAAGTTATCGCCAACTATTCCATCAATGTTTGTTAGCTATGTTGACAAAAATTGCTCTATATTCGATTAAACCAAACAAAACTACAATCCGAGGAATACGTTCATTTGAGGGAAGCTATTGGCCCGCATTTCTATAAATGGCAAGATGGTTATTTTGCCATCAACGTTTACTTGATGTACACGTTATATGTATGAATATTACCCAATATTAGATTACGACAGAAAGCAGGGAGTTACCATTTATTATTTTGTAAATCAATCCATACCATTGACCGCTATAGCGGCGTGCAATTCTAAATTAGTACAACCATTTACGCAATAGGTGGCGCTAGAGTAGTGAGTAGTTTGGACAAATGATTTATACAGTTTAACTGATTTTTCAAAACATATTACGTGCATTTCCTTGCATTTATATGTTATATATATAGTAGATATGCATTTCCTAATAGAATTTAATCAAATGCTAATTTTTTTATTTATTCCAGCGAAACTTCAACGAATTTTTCACACATTTTCAATTATGCCTCCCAAACGAAAAGCTATTGGCCCATCTACACCTAGATCCACGAAAAGAAAGGCATTACTAGCTTCAGAAACAGATGAGCAACGGGAAGCAAGACTGGAAACCGTTGAGTATGCACTGCTCAATCCGTTCGTCTGAAACATCACGAGCAACAGGAAGCAAGACTGAAAACTCGCGCGGTTCCCCAGTGTCGATAACCAATTGCGTGCATAGTCTCTAACGGCTGCGCGTGCCTCCTCGCTTTTTCACGCGAGCGAGGCTCCCAGCGAATAAGGGACAAGGTAGCGTCTGCTATTAAGACTCGCTCGCTCGCGCGCGTCTTATTGGTGGTGTGTGTGTCCCGTGATATCGGAGTTTCTCGGTCGCGGTGTGATGCAGTCAGTCTAAAATTTTAAACGCTCGACGGTGGTCTCGTTAAAGGCCCGGCTCTGTAGCGAGCTTGTGGGTCCGCAGGTAGTAACATGATGTCGTTTTTGCTTGGCGAGCGCAAGTCTTGCCGGCAAAACGTGGAACGGCTTCGGTCGTTCGCTTCAATTTCGCATTTTCGCCGGGACGTCGGGATCCGCTCTGCACAGGCGCTGTCTCCTACCCGAGCATTGTCGGTCCGGTCTCGTCCATGACAGCTATCTGGTTGATCCTGCCAGTAGTCATATGCTTGTCTCAAAGATTAAGCCATGCATGTCTAAGTTCACACTGTCTCACGGTGAAACCGCGAATGGCTCATTAAATCAGTCGAGTTCAATAGATGACACGACCCAGGGTTAGCGAAGGGCGTGCTAACCAGACCCTGCCTCTAAATCACCCGCGTGACCCTGGAAAAAGACTCAGGTTCCGGTCTGACTAAAGGGGGCAGGGATCAGGGAGACCGTGAAAGCAAAGCAGGGGCCGAAAATCCCTGGAGAATTCACACATCTCTTGGCCGATTGTCCACCGAAATAGGCACGAAACAGCAGCGTGCAAAGTTATCTGTGATGACAGTGTGAGCTTAGAGGCATACGCATAAAAGGAAATCCCTGAAAAATAACACACATTTCCTGGTCGAAGTCCGCAAAATGTATGTCCATACTCAGAAAGAACTGTGAGATAGCAGAGTACGAACGCTTCGCAAACAAAATTGTGGTCACTGCAACGTAGAGACTGGAAATCCCTGAAAATACACACATTTCCTGGCCAAAGACCGAAAAATAGCTGAGCTCCAAAAGTACGAAACAGTAGAGTACGTGAGTCCGCGCCCAAAACAGTGGTCACTGCAATGCAGAAGACTGAAAGTCCCTGAAAATACACACACATTTCCTGACCAAAGACCGCAAACAAAAAGTCTTACGAAAGCGTCCCATGAAACATAGATCTGTTCTCTCGCAGGGAACTGCCGCTGCCTTGTGGTGTCATGGTTGGGTACAATCAAAGGCTGGGAGCAAACCGTAAACAAACCTGAACGAGTGACGAACCAATGTGTTCAGTAAAACGACCGGTTCGGTGGGAAGATGGCGCTCATAAGCCCTGGAGGGCAGGTCATCTAAGGGTAGCAGCCCTGAAAGAAAATGGCAACTCATTGCCTTGTGAGTTTTGGCTGGGGACAGTCGAAGGCTAACAGAGAGCGAACCTACAAACGCTGGTTGAAAACGGATACACGTCCGAAAGATAAGCACCTGAGCTCAAACGGCACTGAAAGTGTAACGTAGCTACCCATGCTGACGCTGCATGGACTAAATTTTATCATGGAATATGTTTATTAATAATGAAATTCGATATGGTGCTACGCCTGAGAAGTCCCGCCGCGCAGGACGAGTGCCGGGCCCCATGCCTCGAAGGGCCCGCTTTATGCTACCGACGGTCCCCGCCCTCCAACTCGGCACAGCAGCGAACAAGGTAACCGGGTTAAAGCTACTGGTGCGATACGGTCGAGTATTGACCATAAGAAATTAAATATCACCCAATGGAATGTGGAAGGTATCCACCACAAGAAGCAAGCACTCGCAATAAGACTTGCAGAAGACGATATAGACGTTGCGTGCATACAAGAAACGCACCTCAATCCCAGACATAAGTTCGAGATCAAAGGTTACCAGACCTTCAGAACAGACAGAGAAGGACACAAGGGTGGAGTCCTCACCCTAGTCGGAAATGGCATTCCAACCAAGCAGATGGAAGGAACAAAGGGAAACCCCGGAGCAGTTGAGATCATAGGTGTGCAAATTACGTGCAAAGACATACAGATCATTCTGTACAATCTTTACTGTCCAAGTTACACGCCGCTGTCACTCGAAACAATGAATATCAGTGAGAACTCATGTATTGTGGTCGGTGATTTCAACAGCCGCTCGGAGAGATGGGGTACTCGAAACAAACAGTAGAGGAGTTGAGGTGGAAGACTGGGAGATCGAGAACAATCTGTTCCTCATCAACGCTCCAGACGATCCACCAACTTTCTACTCGAGAACGTGGCACACAACGAGTACCCTGATTTGGCCTTTCAGCAAAGCGATATATCCACCAAAGTAGTCCGTACGGTTACCCACCAACTAGGGATAGTGACCATAGACCTGTCAAATTGCAAGTAGACCTCAATTTCGTACCTGAGCCCAAAATGTGGTTGCCACGGTGGAACTATAAGAGAGCCAATTGGAAACAGTATGGAGCACTGACTGATGCAAATGTTGAACGAATCAACATGCATGACAAGAAAAACGTGCGAATCGTGGCAAGGGAACTGTCAGAAGCAATCCTGAAAGCGGCACGGGAAACCATCCCCAGAGGCGCACGAAAGGATTACAAGCCATACTGGACAGCAGAGGTTCAGAAGCTTGAAAAGACCTTGAGAAGACAAGGAGTGAGGCAGAGCAGGCACAGTCAGTGGAGACAAACACTGTCTACAAGGCGGCATCAGCAAAATACAGAAGAGAGGTCAAACGAGCGGCGAGACAGAGTTGGGTCAAAACAACCGAATCCCCGAACCTCGATAGGGACGGCCATAAACTGTGGAAGCTGGCCAAAGCGCTGAGCGATGAAACACCAGCAGACCACCTATAGTCCTCGAACAAGACAAGAAGATGGCTTTGGGTAGGAAGCAGCAAACATCCTGATGCAACAATATGCCGAAGTCAGCAGAGTAAGCATAGCAAAGGAAAAAGTTGATGCCACCAAGAGAAAAGCTCGGGCTCTCCAAGGCGAGCCGAGAAAAGCAGATAGTCACCTAACGGACACATTCACCAGTAACGAGCTGGAAGAGGCTTTAAAGGACCTGAAACCCAGAAAGTCGCCCGGAAAAGATGGGATCACCAATGAGATGCTTAAAAACTTGGGAATCAGAGCAAAGGTCGCTCTACTGTCCGTTCTCAACATGTCGTGGAGAACAGGCATAGTACCGCAAGAATGGAAAGAAGCAATCATGGTGCCCATCCTAAACCAGGCAAAAATAAACTCGACCCAGCGAGTTACAGACCAATAAGCCTCCTAAGCTGCACGGGCAAACTTATGGAGCACATGGTGAACAAACGCTTATCCTGGCACTTGGAGAGCAAAGGGCTGCTTATGGCACAACAAGGCGGTTTTCGGAGATACAGATCCACAGAGGATCAAGTAACCTACATTGTCCAGGGAATCGAGGACGGTTTCCAAGAAAAGAAACAGACACTGGCGGTCTTGGTAGATATGGAGAAGGCTTTTGACACAGTCTGGAAAGAAGGATTAAGGCTAAAACTGCTCACCCTCTGCGTAAAGGGAAGAATGTACAATTGGCTCGATAGATACCTAGAGAACAGAACAGCAAGGGTTCAGGTTCAGGGGTACAAAAGTATGAAGGCCACACTGGAGCAAGGAGTCCCCCAAGGAGGACTGCTCTCACCGACTCTCTTTCTAGTCTTCGTCAATGACATTGCAACATGCCTCCCAGAACGAGTTCACTCTGCCATGTATGCCGACGACTTGGCAATATGGGCGAGAGAAGAGTCAATGCCCACAGCAGAAAATCGACTGCAAGCTACATTAAATAACCTTGAAGTGTGGTCAGCAAAGTGGAATATGAAAATAAATCCTTCAAAGACCACTTACACTGTGTTCTCCCAGAATAACAAGGATTACAAGATAACGCTTAAAGTCAATGGGCAGAACCTTCCAGAAAATAAAACCCCAACGTACCTAGGAGTCACACTCGACAGAAAGCTGACTTGGTGCACCCAGATCAAGAATGCTACAGGCAAAAGCAGACACAGGCTAACAATGATGCGTAAACTCGCAGGTTCACATGGGAGCAAACAGCAGAATTCTCAAGACACTTTACTCTGGTAGAGTGCGACCAGTCCTAGAGTACGGTATGGCAGCGTGGAGCAATGCATCGAACAAGCAATTCGCAAAAGTGAGCAGCAGTCAAAACCGGGCCCTACGCATTATCACTGGAGCCAGAAAGTCCACGCCCATCAAGGCGATGGAGACCATCACAGGCATCCAACCAATGACTGACCGAAGGGACAAGAAAGTAGTAGTACTTGCGGAAAAACTCAAACGGCTCAAATCGCATCCAATGCATGAAAGAATGTTTCAATCCGAAAGTGGAGAATACAGAGATCTAACTTCGTTAGAATCTCTAACACTGCACCACAGACCACCCAGTCCTGTCCAAATGCACAGCCAAACCAATCCCGGCAATCGACAAATGCCCGCCATGGAAAACAAAAATGCCAGAACTAAGGGAATCAATCCCATGCATAATGAGCAAAAGGGACCAAACGAACCTCGACAGAAAAACTGCAGCAGAAGAGCACATAGAATCAGAGTACCCTGAAAATGAGTGGACGCACGTCTACACGGACGGATCGGCAAATAACGCAATAAGCGATGGCGGAGGAGGAATAGTGCTTAAAATCTCCAAGAAAGTCACGGTCAAGAAAGCGATTGCAACTGGCAAATACTCGAATAACTACCGAGCTGAGGCAGAGCCAATCAAAAAGGCGGCCGAAATGATCTTGGAGAAAGAAACACTACACGCAACAAGGTCGTGATATTCACCGATGCTCTATCGGTCATCACGGCACTCAAATGCGTCGGCAAAACTGAGATGAATGAGCTCAAAACGTCCCTCGCTGAACTAACGAGTTCACTCAAACGCACTGTCATCCAGTGGATACCGTCACACTGCAACATTAGGGGAAACGAAGCGGTCGACAAGCTAGCCAAAGAGGGCGGGCGACTACCCCAGACTGATCTCGAGATCAGCTATGAGGAAGTCAAAACAACCATCGGTTCGCACTATCGAAGCAAGTGGGCAAAAGACCACCCGCAGTACACAGACAGTGACGGTTACTATGGTCTCTCGCGCAGTGAACAAGTTGCCATATTTCGCCTCCGTACAGGCCACAACAAGCTCAGAGCCCACATGTTCCATAAATTTAAAATTGGCATAACTAGCCTGTGCCCATGCAATATGGCAGACATGACGGCAGAACACGTCTTGCAAGACTGTCCACGTTTAGCAGGTATACGAAAAGAGTACTGGCCACAACACACAGAGCTTCGCGAAAAGCTGTACGGAAGAACGGAGTCCCAAAAAACAACAGTAAAATTCATGATAGAAGTTGGTACATCAGGTTAGGCCGGGAACGCAAGAGAGAGAGAGAGAGATGAGCAACGTGAAGCAAGACTAGGAACCAATCGAGTTCGCACTGCTGAAGCCCGTTCGTCTTAAACAGACGAGCATCGTGAAGCAAGACTAAGAACCAATCGAGTACGCACTGCTCAAGTCCGTTTAGCTGAAACAATCGAGCAACGGGAAGCAAGACTGCAAACCGCTCGGATACGCACTACTCAATCCAGACGAACACTGCACGCTGATTTAAATCTAGGTGCTTTCCATTACAATACAAATTATGATTATAGTCTTCATCCAAATGTGGTTATTGGAAAATGGATAGATTATGCATGTATTGCAGTGCCGTCAAATTTAAGAATGAATCACCAGGAATGTGCTGCGCGGGTGGAAAAGTAAAATTGCCAGTATTACATTCACCACCCGAACCTTTACCAACATTGGTAGCAGGTGACACAAGCCAATCAAAACATTTCTTGGCAAACATACGCAAGTACAATTCATGTTTCCAAATGACATCATTCGGTGCAACAAATATCGTGCGTGAGAATTACATGCCCACATTCAAAGTTCAAGGGCAAATTTATCATCGTGCTGGCTCACTACTGCCACTGCCCGATGCAGATTACAAATTTCTTCAAATTTATTTCATGGGAAACAATGATGAACAAATTGATCAACATTGTAGATTCAATACGCGTGCAAAACGAGAAATAGTCGCTGCATTACAAACTTTATTGGATCAACACAACGAATTAATTCGATTGTTCAGAACTGCCCTGCAACAATTACCAGCTGATGACTACCGAGTTGTACTTAGAGCAGACAAAACACCTGTTGGTCAACACGAAAGACAGTACAATGCACCAACAATTGATGAAGTGGCGATCGTTATGGTTGGTGAAGAATTTAATTCGCGTGACATAATTCTTCATCGCAGAAGTGGTGATGTTCAGCGAGTCTCAGAAACTCATCGCTCCTACGACGGATTACAATATCCGATATTATTTTGGCAAGGAGAAGATGGATATCATTTCAACATCAAATTGAGAAATCCACAAACAGATGAGGAAACGAATAAGAAAGTTAGGGCTATGAATTATTATTCATATTGAATAATGATCGTGAAAACGCTGAAAATCATATCTTGAAATGTCGACAATTGTTCCATCAATACATTGTCGATATGTATGCGAAAATCGAAACTGAGCGACTCCTCTACATTCGATTAAATCAAACCAAGTTGCGTTCAGAACAGTACATTCATTTACGTGATGCAATTGTTAATGATGGCAATGTGAATCCTAATGAATTGGGAAAAATGGTCATACTACCAGCCACATTTACAAGGAGTCC
Organism: Arion vulgaris; assembly: GCA_020796225.1. Lineage (NCBI taxonomy): Eukaryota > Metazoa > Mollusca > Gastropoda > Stylommatophora > Arionidae > Arion > Arion vulgaris. The sequence goes on along the minus strand of CM036775.1, from coordinate 258,024 downwards.
ACGGCACATGCATGAATACTCACAAGATGCAATGACATATGTTCGCGCCTATGGCCGTCCAGATTTATTTATCACGTTTACATGCAATCTTACTTGGAATGAAATTAAAGAACTTGTTAGCTGGACAATTATCTGATCGTCATGATATTACCGCACGTGTATTCAAACAAAAATTGTAATCTTTAATGGATTTCATTGTCAAGCAGTGTGTTTTTGGAGAGACACGCTGTTGGATGTATTCCATAGAATGGCAAAAAGAGGATTGCCACATGCACACATTTTGATTTGGTTGATCGAAAAAGTAACACCAGATCAAATTGATCAAGTCATCTCAGCAGAAATACCAGATGTCGACATTGATCCAGACTTATTTGAAGTCGTCACCAAAAACATGATTCATGGTCCATGTGGCTTACTCAACAATAATTCACCATGCATGTCTGATGGAAAATGTATGAAAAGATACCCAAAAGACTTACATGCCGATACTATCACTGGCAATGACGGATATCCTCTCTATCGTCGACGATCAAATGAAGATGGCGGAAAATCCATCACTGTAAAAGTGCGAAACAATGATGTTGAAGTTGATAATCGTTGGGTTGTACCGTATTCACCGTTACTCTCAAAGACGTACAAAGCACACATAAATGTTGAGTATTGCAATTCGGTGAAATCGATCAAGTACATTTGCAAATATGTCAACAAAGGAAGTGATATGGCAGTTTTTGGAGTGGCAAATATAAATGCATCCATCGATGAAATCGAGCGTTATCAACTGGGACGCTACATTAGTAGCAATGAAGCAGTATGGCGCATTTTATCATTTCCAATTCATGAACGACATCCAACAGTTGTTCATTTGGCAGTGCACCTTGAAAATGGACAGCGTGTGTACTTCTCAACAGATAATGCACATGCACGAGCATTGTCACCATCGCCAACAACGTTAACTGCATTTTCTCATTGTGTAGAGATGATATATTTGCAAAGACGCTACTTTACTCTGAACTGCCAACATACTACACATGGAATGCAGCAACCAAAAATTTTCAACGTCGCAAACAAGGTAAAGTAGTTGAAGGACATTCCAATTTATATTCGACCAATGCGTTAGGCCGTTTGTACACTGTTCATTCAAACAATGCAGAATGCTTTTACTTGCGATTACTGTTAATCAACAAACGTGGACCAACATCCTTCCAAGAATTGAGAACAGTTAACGGTCACGTATGTGCTACTTATCGTGAAGCTACGAATCAAAATCCTGACATTCAATTCACAGCAAACGTATATAATGAGGCATTGGTTTCAATTGAGGACATATGTTTGGCAATCACTAATAAAGCACTGGTGCAATTGGGAATGGATGCGCCAGAATGATCTGCAAACAACCTTTTCGATTGTGAGTTGAAACGAGAAACACACTTTGATATCAACGAATTGAGTACATTTGTTCAAACGAATCTTCCAAAATTGATTCCGGAACAACGCATAGCATATGACAGAATTATGCATGCAATTACAAATCAAAACGGTGGATTGTATTTCATAGATGCGCCCGGAGGCACAGGCAAAACTTTTCTCATTTCACTTATTTTGGCAACCATACGATCACGAAATAGTATTGCACTGGCAATCGCATCTTCTGGAATTGCAGCAACTCTTTTAGATGGTGGCCGAACAGCGCATTCAGCGCTGAAATTGGCGTTGAATATGCAAATCACTGAGACACCAACATGCAATATCAACAAAAATTCTACAATGGGTAAAGTACTCCAATTATGTCAACTCATTATATGGGATGAATGTACTATGCGCACAAAAAAGCATTAGAAGCGCTTCATCGTACACTGAAAGATTTGAGAGGAAATGACCAGCTCTTCGGTGGCGCACTCATTTTATTGTCTGGCGATTTCCGGCAAACTCTACCAGTTATACCAAGATCAACACCCGCTGATGAACTTAATGCATGCCTGAAATCATCAGTTTTATGGCGACACATACAGAAATTGACTTTGAAGACCAATATGCGTATACAACTACAACATGATGAAACCTCTGAATGTTTCGCAAAACAATTGTTGGATATTGGGAATGGGAAAATGCCAATCGATGATTCCACACGATGTATCACATTGCCAACAAACTTCTGTAACATCATAGCGACCAGACGAATTGATTCATAAAGTTTTCCCAAATATTGCACATAATTACAAAAATCATCAGTGGCTCAGTGCACGTGCAATATTAGCAGCAAAAAACAAGGATGTATATGCCATGAATTTGAGCATTCAAAACAAAATACCAGGCGAAGTGACAACGTATAAGTCCATCGATACTGTAATGAATCAAGACGAAGTTGTCAATTATCCAACTGAATTCTTGAATTCACTTGATTTGCCAGGCATGCCACCACATGTTTTAACATTTAAAATTGGCGTGCCTATCATTCTTCTCAGAAACATCAATCCACCACGACTTTGCAACGGTACCAGACTTTTAGTGAAAAATATGATGAACAATATCATCGAAGGTACAATTTTAAATGGAAAATTTAAAGGAGAAGATATACTATTTCCACGCATCCCAATGATTCCAACAGACATGCCATTCGAATTCAAACGCTTGCAGTTTCCCGTGCGACTCGCCTTTGCAATGACCATCAACAAATCACAAGGACAATCACTACAAGTGTGTGGACTACATTTGGAAAATCCCTGCTTTTCAGATGGACAGCTATATGTGGCCTGTTCACGCGTTGGAAAACCTTCTGATTTATTCGTGTATGCACCAGATGGAAAAACAAAAAATATTGTATATCCAAAAGCATTTCAATAAACAGAATTGAAATGAACGTTAAATTGTAAGTTTTTTTTCTCCAAGAAAATGAACAAAGGACAATGATAAAACAAATAATTACTACATATTGTTATAGCAAGTTTCCTTTAAATTTAAAATTCATTTTCTGTTGAAGGCATAGCAACGCTGAGGGTACAGCTAGTATATATATATATATATATATGTAATATTTATGTTCATTTGTCATCTCTACCCACTCTCTCATTCCTGATCTGTTATCTCTACCTCCACTCTCTCATTCCTGATCTGTCATCTCTACCCACTCTCTTGTTCCTGATCTGTCATCTCTACTAACTCTCTCATTCCTGATCTGTCATCTCTACCTCCACTCTCTCATTCCTGATCTGTCATCTCTACCTCCACTCTCTCATTCCTGATCTGTCATCTCTACCTCCACTCTCTCATTCCTGATCTGTCTCTACCCACTCTCTCATTCCTGATCTGTCATCTCTACATCCACTCTCTCATTCCTGATCTCTCTAACCACTCTCTCGTTCCTGATCTGTCCTCTATAACCACTCTCTCACTCCTGATCCGTCATCTACCCATCTTGTCAACTATTCTTGATCCTCCTCTGTACACACTTTTCCTTTATACATTCATGACCTTTGTTTGACATCATCTTGACCAAATCTTACAAACTATTTCCAATTCGTTATAGTTTGTTGCATATACCTAAACTTCCCACACATTTTCTTGAATCTTTACATATTGATTGATTGTATGATAGGATCATCAGCATTACACTTCGGTGAGTAAACCGTGTGTGCTCCGATGTCTTTCTTACACAGGAAGATCTCAGCTGCATTGCACGAAGTCTGTAGCACTGGCGAGGTCCCGATGTAATTTTGAAGATGGTTAAGATATTTCTGTAGGAATTTTATTTTTAATCTTTCCTAATGAATTTTGCCCTGGCAACGACTTTATAGCCTGCTCTTCTCCATTTTTAACTGCCAAGGGTTCTTTTACGTGCTCAAAATGAACATGGGACCTAAGTTTTATCGTCCATCTCTGATAGGACTAGGAACTCGATCTCCCCTACACTGAGATTGAGGATCGCTGGAAAAATATCCAGATGGCTCCATGAGGGAGCGAACCTGGTATCTATGGCACGAGAGACGAGCAGCACCTAACCTCCAGACCACTTTTACATAACAATATCCCCAAGTATGGTAAACAATATCCCCAAGTATGGTAAACAATATCCCCAAGTATGGTGAACAAACAAAATGATAAAATGTTCACAATGATAAGAAAACAAGTTTTTAGTAAAATATCAAACCCATTCCAAAACATATTAGAATAAAATGTATAAACACACATGGAAATAATAAACATGGTACTATATATGTATTAAAGCTATGTGTACATCTTGTCATTCTTCCCACCAGAAGGCACATAAAAGATTAGCAAAAGTCTCCAACAATTGTTCATTTGAGGATCATCTTCATCGGACGTGTCCATAAATGGTCCGATCTCCTCCCAAGCATGTATCTCAGTGTGTTTAGGTAACAACTCCGTTCTGTGTTGACTGATGAGTTTTCTCTCGTGGTTTTCCGCTTGTCGCACCTATCAGTATGCACAACGTATGCAACCGAGATAGAGAATACTCTTTATCTTCTTCGTTGAAATCTCAAACAATATGTATGCCATCATCAGTTGTATGTAACTCTCTAGCCATTTCATCCAGCTCTGAACCCTTCTGAATGCCTCTGGTATTTGTGAGCCATTAGTCTCTTATAAAATACCAGAGAAAAAACTATGAATAAAATTCCTGCTGGGATTACAACAGCAGTTGAAGCTATAGCAGCACGTTGACTCACTGAATAAAACTTGACCCAGCTAAGGATGGCAATTTCTGCCAGGAACAATAAAATACCTAAACCAGTAGAGCAGACCCATGCCATCTCAACACACAATCGCATTTCATCATGTGGAGACTCGTTGACTGCTTGTACACTGTGGACATTGCTGACTGCCTCCATGTTAGGAAGGATACATGTGCTTATCATCAAGGCAACAAGATGAATTGAGACCAACAAAGTTGTGCATGCAGCAAATACAATAAGCAGGGATTCTGGGACGGTTGCTTTCTCGTTGCTTTTACTTCCGCCATTTTCTGTTATACCATTCCCATGACTGCTGTCATTATCTATAGATATCTCTACCATAGCCACCTAGAGATTTAAACAAACAAAATAATTGATATTTACAATTGTCTATAAAATTGTGCTAATAAGATTTAAATGTTATGCGATCAACGTCATGGCACATTGGGCATTCCCATGCACGCTCTGTATTCCGCTGCAGCAGCCATCCTAAAGTCCATGATACCCATGAGAAGTTGATTAGTGTATCTTCTCTTTCCACCATGAAGACGACACTGTTTGGCATGTTGATTTAAATTATACTTGCATCTTTCAAATGTGTATAACTTTGAACTCATCTTTTAAACTGCAATGTCGGTACAAAACAGTTTTTGTCAGTTATTCATTGGTTATTGAACTGACGTTATTGCACTTCGGGCAGATCCATAGGTGCCCAGTCTCCCCAACAGATATCGAAGAGTAAGCATACTGATGGTTCCCATGGCTCACTGGTTAAACACACTTCTCACTCTGCCCCACAGATATCCAGTTCTACTCTATAACGTGTATAGTAATTCCAAACTACTTAACTCTTTCCGCGCCAATTGCAGCACATTGCGCCACAGCATATTCCGTTGAACACCATTTGCAGTACACTGCGCCATTCAAGTTGTTTCGTTTTTCTAGTTTTACTTCTACTATTTTAGTTCTACTTTTTAACCTTGTTATTCTAATAGGTTGCCAAGTTTTCTTCAAATTAGTATATAATCTTCATCTTCTTCGAACGCTCCATATCGACCTTTTATGATTTGTATGTGATTCAAGCCTAAGAGTGATTGTGCGTTGTGGGAGTTATGTGCCTACAAGTAGGCCAACACATCCGATTTCTGCGATGCTTTTTATTTACTAGGGTAGCGTCCCTAGATCCTACATCAGTCGCCTCTTATGACATGCATTGTAGGTTGCAGTGGTACTATTCTTTACTTCCTTGTGGGCCCTCGCACCACATATGTGATATCAATTATATCAAGATGAAGATACCGGCTGTCACTTTCAGAGTGGATGTAACAAAAAGGGTTATGTAACAGATGAGATGGCAGGGAAACAGCCCCAATGAAAAAGGTTAAACAGAAATATTTTTATGGAGGAGATTTATCTTCAGCTCTACATGAAATTTCTTCTTCGAACGCTCCATATAATCACTTGTTAAACCACTCTTTGTGATTTGTATGTGATCTGAGACTAAGAGCGATTGTACGTTGTGCCAGTTATGCGTCTACAAGTAGTAGCCTGCCTAGTTAAGTAGACATACGAAAAGACAGAAAGAATAAGTGGATTGCAAACGATACACTAGAGTTAATACAACAGAGAAGAGAGAAAATGGCACATGGAATAGCGAAGGAAGACAATAGGTTGGTCTACGCCAAGAACACCACAACAAATATCAGTATGCCAAGGCTATATTTCAAAGGGCCAAGTTGCAGGCCAGGCGGAGCTGGAAGGAAAAAACAGTCCTTAAACTTTGAAAGAGATACCAGGAAACTGTGGAAGCTGGTAAAACAACTTAATGATGAAGGTACAGGGAGAAATCCAAAGATTGCATTGAGCAAAGATGGAAACATCCTCACAGGAAAACAGGCAGCTGATCATTTTGCAGACTCCTTTGCTAAAGACAGCAATATTGAAATTAGCACAATGAAACAGCGAAACACGTACAAACTATAGTTTTACAAAATACAGAAACAATGACGATAAACAGCAACGTTTCGACCAAAATGCCTTTATCAAGCAAACGATACAACAGGAGTGGCGAATTTCAAAGAACACTTACAAATGGACAATTACAGAAACATTCAAATGTATCTAATGAAAATATGGGAACAAAACGAATAACGAAATAAGTGCAACACAAAACTAGAAGTGGAAAAGAAGAGAAACAATAAACAATCAAGTGAATATATAACTTATATATATGAAGCAAATACACATATAATGAGATGACAAGGCATGAGATGAGAAAGTACTAAGAAGCATAGGAATGTAATGCGTTGAGTCCAAGAGGTCGCAAGGTACCATATAATGAAATAAAACGGTTCTCCAGAGCAAATCGACTACGATCATCAGAGGAACATGATCGGATGGCTGTGACCTGGACATCGCAAGCTCCTGAATGACCAGTATCATTGAAATAAATAGCTACAGGGGTCACAGAGCATTGGCATATATCGCGCAAGTGTTGGACGAATCTGTCACTGAGCCTCTTGCCGGTCTCACCAATATAGGCATTGTTGCACCACTTGCAGGTGATGGCATAGATGATATTACGGGACTCGCAAGTGAAACTGTCTTCAATAACAAGCGTGGCTTTTGGAAAAGACACAGTGAATGTCTGTATTACATAAGCACACGTATTGCAGCGCCGACTGCCACACTGGATGGTGCCAAAATGACTGGATATTAGGCTTGAGGCGACTGTGAACCAAAATATCCTTAAGACTTTTGTCCCGTCTGTACGCCACCAAAGGATATCACAATGAAACAGAGAGAAATTCGTGAGAAAAAGAAAAATGCAGAGCAAGATGAAACCATACCTGACGTGATGAAGAACCCAATAACATTTAAAGAACTGGAACTATCCAAATTAAAATTGAGAAAATCACCAGGAGCTGATGGAGTGTCCAATGAGATGATTAAGAACTTGGGAACTGCAACAAAAACAAAGCTACTGCAGATTTACAATAATTGTTGGATCTTGGATCAAGTTCCACAGACCTGGAAAGAAGCAATCATGATACCTCTCTCGAAACCTGGAAAAGATAGTTGTTTCCTGCCTCCAGCTACCGACCGATCAGTCTTACAAGTTGTCTCTGCAAAACAATGGAATGTATAATCAATCTCCGACTGCAGTGGTATCTTGAAAGTGAAAACATTCTTGTGTAACAGCAGGCAGGTTTCAGGTAGTGCTACTCTACTGAAGACCAAGCAACGTACCTTTCTTAGTAGATTGAGGATGCGTTCCAAGATAAAAAACTGGTACTAGTGACATGGATAGACCTAGGAAAGCCTTTAACAAGGTTTGGAAAGATGGACTGCTGAAGAAACTGAGAAACTGTAGAATAAAGGGTAGGATGTACAGATGGATAAAAGCATACTTACATAACAGAAAAACCAGAGTGCATCTAGATCCGTTTCCCAACGTGGGGCCCAGGCCCCACATGGGGGCATTTTCATCGTTAAGAGGGGCAATGGACTCATTCAGAGTTTAACTAATGTTCATGATGTTGCAAAACCGATATATCAGCTTTTGGGTGTCTATTGTTTCGCAATCCTGTTACTAAAGTTTAAAAAATTATATAAAAGGGGGAATTTTTGAAAACCTTTGGTGGGGCATGGCACAAAAAGGTTGGGAAACACTAATCTAGATGGTCTCAAGAGTAAAAAAGTTCTACTACGCCATGGCATCCCTCAAGGAGGAGTAGTCCCCCACACTCTTCTTGATTTTCATCAACGACTTGGTTGCTGAGTTACCACAGGGAGTAAAAGTTGCAATGTACGCTGATGATCTGGTAATATGGTGCACAAATGAGTATGCAACAGTGGCCACCAAATTGATACAAAGAGCTGGCACCATCAAAATAAATGGAGAACTGCTAAGAGAAGACAAGCCATCTACCTATCTCGGAGTTACATTCGTGTATAGACTGATGTGGAAGCCGCACATCAACAAAGCTGCAGTAAAGGTCAGGAGGAAGTTAGCCATCCTGAGAAAATTAAGTGGAACCACATGGGGTGTCAGTCTAAAAATACTTTAAAATATTTATTAGCAGGGCATACCACCACACCTGGAATATGGGTCAGCTGCATGGTGTCCAGCATCAAATACCACATTAGGAGAACTGGATAAGGTGCAAAACCAGATGCTTCGTGTCATCACAGGAGCAATGAAATCAACACCAATAGTGGAGATGGAAAGAGTGGGGGAATACAAGCACTGAGAGAACGCAGACACAAAAGTGATGACTCAGGCAGAAAAGATTCTGAGTATGCCAAGCCACCCAATGGAAAACAGATTCCAAAATCTAGCAATGGGGCTGCTGAAAAGAAGCAGCGTTATTCATCAGGCCAAAAGACTGAATATGCAAACGTCAGACCTACCAAAAGTTGACATTTCCCTAAAGTCTGTGTCAGAGCAAACCCCTTGGAGAGAGGAGACTGAACCAGAAGTATGTATCCAGACAGAAGTTTAAGGAATACTCGACAAGGATGGGCAGAACAGCATACAATGCAAGACAGTCACTCTCAGTACACTTGATGAAGAATACCCACATGATCTCTGTGGGTCCGGGTATACACGGTTGGGTCAGCAGAAAATGCAGTGAAGAATGCAGGAGTGTACATAGAATACGCAAACAACGCTAGAGATGCGATTAAAGTACCAACGGGAAATTCTGTCACAACTATGATGCAGAAATTCAGGAAATCAAGGTGGCAACTGAGAAACTAGAATACTAGACTGATCCTAAACCTGTTGTATTTTTGAATGATGCAAAATCAGCACTCCAATCCAGAAAATTGCCAGGTCTACAGAACCTACTGTCTAAAATGTCCAAGCAGCGCATGGTCATCTTGCAGTGGATACCCTCTCACTGTGGAATACCAGAAAATGAAACAGCAGACCGATTGGCCAAGGAAGGTGCTGCAGGAGAGCAACTGTATATGACAGTTACCTACCACCAAAAGAAAAGGATGATTAAATCAATAAGAAAGCCACAAATACCAACACAAGACAATTACTATAGTAAGAGCAGATTGGAACAAGTTGTCATTCTGTGCCTTAGAACAGGACACAATCAACTCTGCAGTCACATGTATACAAAATTCAAGATTGGCAGTTCAGCCATGTGTACATGTGGACAGGCACACCAGACTGCAGAGCACATACTTCAAGACTGCCCGAATATGATACACTGAGGCAAACTCACTGGCCTAACAAAACAACACTCGACAGAAATCTAAACAGACCTCTGTGTGAGCTACAAAAGACAGTGAAGTTCATACAAGAGACAACATTGAATATTTCAAGCGAATGAAAGGACGGTTGGCCTACAAAAATATAACAAAAGAAATAAGAGAGCACATAAGAAGCGATAAAAGCAATACCTACAAAATTGTTGTGCAAGGTTAGAAGAACACCAGAAAAAAGGGGAGAGAGTAGAAAATGTTCAAAGAAATAAAATCAATGACCCTAACGTTTAAACCAAAAGCAATAAAAGATAGTATGGGAACAATCCTAACAGAACAAGCAAAAATTCTCAACAGATGGAAAGAATATTGTAGTGAAATGTATATGAACAGATGTGAAAAGGACAATAGAGCGCACACTGAAATAATCACAGAGAAAGAACCAGAACCAACACTAGAGGAAGTTGAATGGGCAATAAAAAGCTTAAAGATGGGAAAATCACCAGGATGTGATAATATTTCAGCAGAATTTATCAAAGCAGGAGGAGAGCAAAGCATAAAAATATATCATGCAATATGCAAAAAGGTATGGGAAACAGGAATACTGCCAAAGGAATGGAAAAGATCAATATTTATCCCAATACCTAAAAAAGGGGGACACCAAATTATGTACCAACTATAGAACAGTGGCATTGATAAGCCACGCAAGTAATATATGCAGAAAACATCATGAGGAATGTTACAAAAGATAGCGAAAAGAAAATACAATCCTTTTATAATTGGAGGAAGAGAAATACATGAACTACGATACAGTGTTACTGTCAACATCACAAAAAGGGATTGAGAAATTATTAGAAGATAAAAGCGAAAAACAAAATCTATATCTCAATGTGGCAAAAACAAAAATAATGACAACAGATAAAATGAACATGACAAATTATATTTTATCAATAGAGAGAAAGTAGAAAATGTGAACAGTTTTGAATATCTTGGTTTACTGCTAACAACAGATGGAAATGGGATGAAGGAAATTAAAAGAACAAACATGGCTTTGCAAAAAATTAAACAACTCAAAACAGTATGGAACGGAACTGATAAGAAAACAAAGATCAGAATACTAAGAGCATGCATATTCCCAGTGGCAACGTATGAGTGTGAAGCATGGACATTTAATAAAGCAATGGAAAAACATGTACTTTTCAATATAAGTGTTACAGAAGAGTTCTTCGTATATCTTGGACAGAGAAGAGAACAAATAGATCTATCCAGAAAGAACTCAAAATCAAATAAAACTGGCTGATGCTACAAATAAGAAAGAGGAAATTGAGATATTTTGGACATATAAAAAGACATGAAGGGCTGGAGAAGACCATCATGGAAGTAGGCATACCGGAAAAGAGGAAGACCACGGAGAAGATGGATTCAGGATGTAACTGATGATTTGAACATGACGGCTGCAGAGGCAGAACATCTGGCCTATGAGAGAGATAAATTCAAGAGGACTGTTGGGGTGGCAAAATTCTGCTCAGGACAAGCTATTTGATGATGAGACTAGCACATCCGATTTCTGAACCGCTTTTTATTTAAATTTATTGTAGCCACCTCAGTCGTCTCTTACGACATACCTTGTAGGTAGCAGTGTTACTATTCTTTGCAGCCCTTACAGGCCCCGGAAACACACGGGCGACATGGAGTGTCAATATAAAATAAAGATAAATACTAACTAGATTTTGCAACTACTAACTAGTCATACCATAGCAAAGCCGGATAGCAGAGCAGATGTCCTACTGATGGCTTTAAGCTTTGCTCTGCTTAAATAAAGTCTACGCCACGAAAGGGCGGTGTTCGTATGAGTTTGCGACATCTGATCGATATACGACTTGAGCAACCACTCCTGGTAAGTTTCAGAGTTTGAACTATTATTTTGCATCGATCATCGATAAACTGAATGGTCAAAGTTAAAAGCAACAGAACACTTCATCTAAATGGTTGCGGAAGTCACCAACGAAAACAAAACTTGGTCAGATGCACTTCCACTTCCGGTTTTATTCAAAATAGGAAAGGAAGTAGTTATAGTTTACTATTCCCAGTGGCAAGGCTTTCTCAATTTATATTATGGAGGATTCAGTTGATACAAAATCATTCAATTGGCTTTTCAATAATGGAAAAACAGAGAGATGGTTCCAATTCGAAAATTTGCTTAGTCACTGTTTAGGCACAGATATAGAAAATTGTTATAGGAATTGCACACAAAATAGATGAGACTGCAGTAAAACTATTTGATTGGCAAAACACGTAATCACAAAGTATCGAAATACGGGGAAGACTTTGTGTTTCACTAATCACAAAGTACTGTAGTTTTACAAATTATAAAAACAATGACAAAATAGAGCAACGTTTCGACCAACAAGGCCTTTATCAAGCAAACGAACAACAGGAGTGACAAATTTAAAAAAAAACAAATGGACGACCATAAACAAACGTTTCTAATGAAAATCTGGAAATAAAAACGAAAATCTGGGAATAAAAACGAATAACGAAATAAATGTAACACACAAAAACACACATAAAAACTAGAAATAGAACGGAAGAGAAACAATGAAAAATCTAGTAAATATATAACTTGAATACATGCAACATATACCCATATAGATTAGAAGGCATGGGAAGAGAAAGTACTAAGAAGCATAGGAATGTAATACGTTGAGCTAACGTGGTCGCAAGATACCATACAAAGAAATCGACCGATTCTCCAGAGCAAATCGACTGCGATCATCCGAGGAACACGATCGGATGGCTGTGACCTGGACATCGTGAGCTCCTAAATGGACAGTATCATTGAAATGGGTGGCTACAGGGGTCACAGAGCATTGGCGTATGTCGCGCAAGTGTTGGGCGAATCGGTCACTGAGCCTCTTGCCTGTCTCGCCGATATAAGCCTTGTTACACCACTTACAGATAACGGCGTAGATAAGATTACTGGACTCGCATGTGAAACCATCGTCAATAAGAAACGTGCCTAAAGGAAAGATACAGTACGCGTCTGTATCACATAAGCACACGTGTTGCAACGCCGACGGCCACACTGAACAGTGCCAAAATGAGTCTGGATATTGGACTTAAGGCGACTGTGTACCAACATATCCTTAAGACTTCTGTCCCGTATGTAAGCCACCAAAGGATAGTTGGGGAAGACAGAGCAGGTCTCAGGATCTGACTTAAGGATAGACAAATGACGGAATAAAACATTTTTCACCAGTGAACTACGGGGGTGGAAAGTTAAAATAAGTTTTACTCTGTCGGAGTTAGTGGTCCTATGCTGGCTGGTGAGGACCTGCTGGCGAGTGATTTTCTGAACTCGATGCATAGCCCAGACAAGCACCCTCTCCGGGTATAGGCGCCTGCGAAAGAAATCGAGCATCTCGTGAGCTCTCAAGAAAATCATCGTCCTCGCTATAAAGGCGACGAAGGCGCAAAAGCTGCGAGAATGGCAAAGAGTCACAACAAGCCCGGGGATGGGAAGAAGTATAAAGGAGAAAACTATGTGCATCAGTAGGCTTGTAATATACTGATGTAGTGATAGTGGATAGGCGTATGGAGATAGTAATGTCAAGAAAGTTGACACAAGTAGTGGAGATGTGAGAAGTAAAACGAATAGAAGGGTTGAAAACATTAATGAAATTAATGAAGCGTGATAAATCGGCTTCAGGCATATCAGTAATGCCAATACAGTCATCAATGTATCTGTGATAGACAGACGGAAGGGGGCCATCATATGTAGTCCATACTAGGTGTTCAAGATAACCCATGAATAGACAAGCATAACTAGGTCCCATTTTAGTACCCATGCAACCCCACTGATCTGTTCAAAGAATTGGTCATTAAACTGAAAGGAGTTAAGGGTGAGAACCAGTTCCGCAAGACGAAGGAGAGCAGAAGTTGACACAAGTGGATTAGTTCTCCTATCGAGAAAGAACTGGAGAGCTTTAAGGCCGTCAGGATGAGGTATAGAAGTGTACAATGAGCACACATCAAGGAGGAAGAGACGGTAGGTTCTCTCGGGTAGCAACTCAACGGAAGAAAAGATAGACAAAGTGTGGTTCGTATCTTTCAAAAATGACGAGAGTGTGGTGACTATGGGATTAAAGATACTATCAAGGAATTCGGAGATGTGTTCCGTAGGGCAAGAGGAAGCAGAAACGATAGGCCTATCGGGACTGTGGAGTTTATGAATTTTGGGGAGCATATAAAAGGCGGATTTACCCAAACAGCTATCGATCACACAGAGTGATGATGCACTAGTAGAAAGGTCGTTCGTGTTAATTAAGTCCTTAATGACTCCACGAACCTTATTATTATTAGACAGAGTGACATCAGTAGGGCTGGTTTTATAAAACTGAGTGTCACACAGTTGGTTCTGACCTTCCTGAAGATAAAGATCTTTGCTCCAGACGACTATAGCTCCGCCTTTGTCGGCGGGTTTGATAACAATGTCATCACGTCGACGGAGGTGTGATAGAGCACGAAACTCCGACGGTGACATGTTAGAATGACATAGGCGTTTGGGGTGGAGCAGTCCAATATCATGCATAGTATTCTTGATGTAGAGAACAAGAGCGTTAGAGGCACCAGGTTTGGGTGTCCAGTCATGTTTACGAGTAGAAATGTATAGGAATTGCACAGATTATGCAATTAGAAATTATGCACAGATATAGGAATTGTTGTGAAACAATACCAGCTGTGTCACTAGAATTGCGAGTCGACCAGGAGATGAGGATAGTGTTATTGATTTGGCACTTGTATCCCCTCCAATCATTGCTGTATGCAGATGGGGGATTTTAGGACACCATGGCAGTGACCACCGTCCTTGCAGCATACTGGTGAACAAAGGTAGATCTAAAAAGCACAGGCCAATAACGCACTCTTTCCAGTACGACACCACAGGGCAAGACGTTGTCAGTAGAATAAGGTGTATCAAACGAGGCAAGCACACCAACAGTAGTAAATGTTGGGAACAGCCACCCTGGTGGGATGACGAGGTGGAGAGTGCGTGGGTAGACAAGAGGTGTGCTGTTAGAAGGTGGCAAACTTTCAGGAAAAATGGAACTACCCATCCTGATGACATCTTGCAGTTGAAACAAGATATGAATAATAAAACAGGGTGTTTCAAAGCTCTTGCAAGAATGGTAAAAAGTGAGAAATGGGTTGAGTTCTGTCAACGGGTGAGCAATGACAAATCGTTGAATCTGTTCTGGTGATTGCACAGAAGTATGAATGGTACAGTAAAGAATCGGTGTGTTCCTGACTTCCATAGCATGGATCTTACCTGGCAGAGGACAGATGAAAACATGGGTAGGGCTCTGTTTGCGCACTATCTAGAGCAGTGTGACCAGAAAGACATTGTAGGGCGAAACACTGCCAGAGAATCCATTGCAGCTAAATGTCAGAGCCAGGAATTAGATGAAGATGATTTGGTGACGGGGGAGGAAATCAAGGATGCTGTACGGAGAGCAAAAAACAATGCACCTGGTCCAGATGGCATACGATATGGTGACATTGACGGGTTGTCTGATGGGGAGTGGAAGAACTGGCTGGCATCTACAACAAAAGCATTACGACTGCAATAATCAACGACGAATGGTTGCACAGCTACCTGGTACCTCTGCCAAAGCCTGGCAAAGACCACACAAAAATTCAGGGCTATCGGGTAATCACCATGCAGAATACAATAGGCAAGTTGCTGGAGAAAATAACTGCCAGGAAAATATTCTGCCAACTAGAGAGGTTACGTCTCCTTCCACCCACCCTTGGAGGGCACCGTCCATATAGAGAGACATGGCGTAACACAGCGGTTTTCGCCTACGATGTCTATGAGGGTTTTCACTCGGGCATTGAGACATGTGCTGCTGCAATTGACCTTGAAGATGCCTATAATAGAGTGCCTTTGCATTTTTAATGGTACAGCTGACGGAACTCAATATCAGCCCATTCCTCCTTAATTGGATCTTTGCGGCCCTCTTCCAGCGAAAAGTAGTGTTTAAATGTGGCAGCTGGGCGTCATCACCAACAACAATCCATCCTGGCTTACCACAAGGGTCACCATTATCTCCGGTGTTGTTCAATGCCTATACTGTGAGAATCACAGAAGAACAGATCACGGGTAGAGGAAGGACAATGTATTCTGATGTTTTATCCATGCTGATGATGTGTTGTTGTATCGTCAGGTCAAGGATAGAGAACAGATGTGGAGGAACGTCAGTCAGAACTCGACCGCATAGGTAGATGGTGCGATGAAGCAGGAGCATTGGTCAACCCCACAAAAGCAGCGGTGATATGGTTCTCTTTAAACAACCGCATCGTCAACACTCCAACACCATCTGTGGTTTTGTGTTCAGAGGTGGTGGAACGATCTCAGTCTATGAAATACCTGGGGTTGCGTTTTGATCGTAGTCTAGCTTTACGGAACACATAGCTCATGTGATAATGAAGGCGAGGAAAGGTTTGACGGCGATGAGGGTGATGGCTGCGGTGGATTGTGAGCAGCGCCATCTTTGTCTTTATACCAGGGTCTGGTCCTTTCTGTGCTTGAGTATGCGCTGGCGATCCTGACTCTCAGTCATAGTCAGATAGAACGACTGGGA
The DNA here is from genome assembly GCA_020796225.1 of Arion vulgaris. Taxonomy (NCBI): domain Eukaryota; kingdom Metazoa; phylum Mollusca; class Gastropoda; order Stylommatophora; family Arionidae; genus Arion; species Arion vulgaris. The sequence goes on along the minus strand of CM036775.1, from coordinate 241,472 downwards.
AGAATACAGAACGAGGCGATGCGCATTATACTTGGGTGCACTAAAGACACGTCATGCAGGGCGATGCGCTATCTACTTGACTATCCTACTATGGAATATAGAACACTGATGAGCCGTGCACGAGCATACCTTCGAGTCAATGCTGACACACAACATCCTCTGCACATAGAAATAAAGAGACAAAAAGGAAATAGGTTAAAAAGAGGTAAATCTTGGATGGGTCAGGCCGAGGACTGTATTGAACAGGTGTGTACACTTGAAGACATTGATCCCGGTGAAGAATGGATACCAGTGCCAACAGGAATCGATACATCTTTTTCTGTGTGCATCAAACTTGATAAAGAAAGCAGACAAGACAACCCACTTATCGTGGAGGCAGCAGTTCAGGCATTGATTTCTGAGAACGCATCTGAGCATGATGTAATCATTTATACGGATGGTTCGGTGATTCGACATGTGCGGAGCTCGTGGGCTTTCACTGCTCAGGTCGGAGGTGATGTTGTGAAGGAAGACAGTGGTGGTTTTGCCGTGACTACAAGCAGTCTCACTATGGAAATCATGGCGGTTACCAAAGCGATGATTTGGCTAGAATCACAGACTTTTATCCATGCATGTTTTCTCAGTGACTCAATGAGTATGCTCAGGAAGATTGAAACAAGATGGGCTAGGAGACATTGGATGGAGTCGCTGGGGAGGTCTAAGTCTAAGACAAAGATCAGTTTTATTTTTGTGCCAGGGCATGCAGGTGTAAGGGGAATGAACGTGCGGATAGGCTTGCAGGTATGGCTGCTGTACAAAGCGGGCGAGCAATGGACCAGGTTGATATTATAAATTCCTTAAGGAGAGAGGACGTGTACATGATTCACGTAATAGCGGTGAATCTACAACACTAACCAGACTGCAAGAACTCAAAGTTAGGTGTGGTGTAGCTCGACAAGAACGCAATGCTGGCAGACAAAGAAGAATTGTAAACCAACAAAGAACCGGTGTTGTTAGTTGCCACACGCTGATGGACATACTGAGGGAGAGATCTGAGCACTTATGGACTAATTGTTCGACGTGCAGTGATGGTGATCCGACGACTAAACTAAAAGATATAGAAAAAATGTAACTGTTGATGACTACCTCACAAAAGCTCATGAGAATTTGCTAAGGAGATGAATTCACTGTCTAATTTAAACTCAGAGAGTATTGTTAAAGAAGAAAATCTGCAGTTTCTGGATGAACAGCTGTTGTTGATGAGAACTAATGACAGAAGGAAGCGTTATGGTAGCAGAACTCAATGTTTGGCATTTATGGCTTACATCAAGTCTCCTGCCTGCTATCGGTTTTTGCGGAAATCAAAATTACTATGCCTTCCGCATCCATCTACACTTAAAAACTTGATTCCATCCATGTCAAGATCATCTGACTTTGATATGAACAAATACTTACAGGTAAAAAGTAACATTTTATCTACAAGAGAAAGAATAGTTGCTGTTCAAATGGATGAGATATATGTTAAATCTGCTCTGAACTTCACAGGAGGACAATTAATAGGGACGGCCTCTAATGCAAAAGAAAGTGCTACCTGTACAAGCATTCATGATATCATCTATATTTGGCAGGTACACTAAGGTAGTAGGTCTAATCCTCATGAAAAAGATGACAGCAGGTGATCTACGGACCAATTTGCTTCAGACTATACAGTATGTGCAGTCATCTGGATTCACTTTACTAGCTGTCATTGCGGATAATAGTGCAGTTAACAGAAAGGTTTACAAGGAACTGTGTGCACCTAACAAATACAGCTTTGACAATCCTCAGCAAGATGGGAAACCCATATTCCTAATTCATGACTCTGTTCATTTTTTGAAATGTATCTGGCACAACTGGCTAAATTTAAAGGATGCAGATCAGACATTTGCCTGCCCTCCATACCCTGTAAACTCTGATAATCCAGTTTTGAAAGCTACACTGTCTAGTCAGAAAACTGTGTATTTTCAGGATATACACAAAATTGTTAAACTGGCACCAAGTCTAGCGAACAAAGCACTCTTCCCATTCAATCTTGATAGACAGAAGGTGCCACTGGCCTTAGGTGTGTTTAATGATTATAATGTAGCAGTGCTGAGACTAGCCGGTGAGAATGACAGTGCCAGTTTCATCAGTATAATCATTCAGTGGTGGAACATTGTCAATGTGAAGAGTAAGTTTGGCGGCATGAGAACTCGCAACCCTTTCTCACAGCCTGTCACTAATGAAGATCAGGGCTAATTTGATACACCTAATGCAGTTTTCTAAGTGGCTGGAGACATGGCAACATCTTGATGGTCAGAGCGGTAAACTTACTATTGAGACCTTCAATGCACTGACTCGTACCATGAATGCAGTGATCTAGTTGTCTGAGTATGCCCTCAACACTTTAGGCATTGAATATATTCTACTGGGAAAATTGCAGACAGATAACATTGAAGCAAGATTTGGTGAATACAGGCAACTGTCAGGAGCGAACTATCTTGTTTCAGTACAACAGATACTGGAATCAGAGAAGTTGAAAATTTATTCTGTACTAAGCTTGTGTTCATCAAGCCGTGGCGATGTTGCTATTTCGACCTGTAAACAGTTTTTTTTTTCCGATCCAGAAGCACTTGAGCTTTTCAGCTCTTCGGCTCGGTGCCATGGACATCGTAACCCTTCGGTTCGGTGCCACGAACACCGTAAATCGGGGGAATCTGTGGCTTTTCTGCCATCCCGCGGAATTGAACCGCACACACAGAGGGATAGTCACCCGTAGTCCAACGCGCTACGAACACGCTGGGCAGACGGGCAATCAACAGTATTTAACATGGCTGATATTGACACAGAGGAAACAACCTCGAGTACACCAAATGTGTTCAGCCATTCAGGGTTTCCCTGATTAATATGGAAACAAGTGAAATTCTTTTTCCCAGATGGAACAATGAATGTGCTGGTGTACAAAGGATTTATTGCCTTCAGTGTATCAAAAAACTAAAGTGCTCTACCTGCTGTAAGTTTCTGCAGCAGGACAAGTATTTAACTGTAGACATTGAGCCAGACCACTCCATTGTTTCATGGATAAATTACACTCGGCTACTCTACCGAGGTGGCTTAAAATACCCAACACAATGACGGAATGCGGGAGGACCATTCAGAGTAAGAACGGTTTGATTCTGAACACGACTTTGCTGCGCATTCCGCCATGTTTGGTCGGGTATTTCCGGTTTCTTTTCCCGAGTTACTGAGTTAGTGCTTGAGCAACGCTGTGAGCTGTGACTATTACATGGAATGCTTTTTGCTGTGTCAACCGTGCGTTTGTTGTGTGTATTCAGAAAATGGCGGACAACGGTTATGACGAACAAGTCAATCTGTCGTATGCAGTTATATTGCGAGGGCGGAAAGCTGGATTTTGCCGTAATTGATGTCCCCTTCGACAAGAATTGCTATTCAAGTGATGAACAGTTTTGTGTTGCTACATTCGCGACGGCCATATGCATATTATGCGGTGCAGGTTGCTTTTGTGGCGGTACGCGGCTGTTTCATTCTGGAATTGGTTCACAGAAACTTTTCACAGGTGTTAGCATTTCGTGTGATATTCATTGACACATGAACGGAGCAATTATGGGGTGATCCGTTGCAGTGAAGTTGGAACTGTACTTATGAACTATGAACTCAACACATTCTTTAACAGTTTTAAGTCTTATGGCTTTACCTTGTTGTTCAATCACTAATCTCTTCAGTTTATGAACAACATTTTTTAAATTCCCAACCACAAGGAAATTGTGATGGACAATGTGACAGCTAATTTTATTCATTACTTCAAGGAAGACAAACCTGTTTGTGTAGCTTGTGGTTGTTCAATAACAGATGTTTTGGTGAGGGACATTCCAACACTGGCAAATATTTTCTTAAACAACTACGGAAAAAAAAAAATGACATAGAGAAATCTGAACAAGCTAGCACGTCAAATAAAAGAAAACTTGGGAAATTTAAATAGCTAAAATTAATCCGGAAGAATAAAAATGGGTTACAGTGTATAGACAGATGACGGTGAAAAATGTTTTATTCCGTCATTTGTCTATCCTTAAGTCAATCCTGAGGTCCGTTCTGTCTTCCCAACTATCCTTGGTGGCTTACAGACGGGACAGAAGTCTTAAGGATATGTTGGTACACAGTCCAATATCCAGACTCATTTTGACACTGTTAGTGTGGCCGTCGGCGTTGCAACACGTTGCTTATGTGATACAGACGCGTACTGTATCTTTTCCTTTAGCCAAGTTTCTTATTGACGATGGTTTCACATGCGAGTTCCGTAATCTTATCTATGCCATTATCTGTAAGCGGTGTAACAAGGCTTATATCGGCGAGACAGGCAAGGGCTCAGTGACCGATTCGCCCAACACTTGCGCGACATACGCCAATGCTCTGTGACCCCTGTAGCCACCCATTTCAATGATACTATTCATTTAGGAGCTCACGATGTCCAGGTCGCAGCCATCCGATCGTGTTCCTCGGATGATCGCAGTCGATTGCTCTGGAGAATCGGTCGATTTCTTTGTATGGTACCTTGCGACCACGTGGGCTCAACGTATTACATTCCTATGCTTTAGTACTTTCCCCTTTCCATGCCTTCTAATCTATATGGGTATATGTTGCATGTATTCAGTTATATATTTACTAGATTTTTATTGTTTCTCTTCCTTTCTATTTCTAGTTTTTATGTGTTTTTTGTGTTACATTTATTTCGTTATTCGTTTTATTCCCAGATTTTTGTTTTTATTTCCAGATTTTCATTAGAAACGTTTGTTTTGGTCGTCCATTTTTTTAAAACTTGTCACTCCTGTTTGTTCGTTTGCTTGATAAAGGCCTTGTTGTCGAAACGTTGCTGTATTTTGTCATTGTTTTTGTAATTTGTAAACTACAGTACTTTGTGATTACGTGTTTTGCCAATCAAATAGTTTTACTGCAGTCTCATCTGTTTTGTGAATATCTTAGTTTAGCTCAATATTCATAATCGTGATAGTCGGCCGGTAGTTGTGACGTCATGAGGCAATATTTAGGTCAGTAAATTGGCCTGTCAGTTTAATGAGTCATGCCAGTGGGTACCATGGTTGCCAATTTGACTTTTTGAAAGCTAGATTAGAGTAATTTGGCTGTTTTAGAAAGTGGTTGGCTTTAAAAAAAGTGTTTGGCTTTTGGTCGATTTTTGGCTTTTTCATATGCAACCTTTTTCTTCTTCTAAAAATGTGTATAATTCTTAAGAGAAAATTGAGAAAATGTACTTAATATAGGTCTTTTATTGGTTTTGGTTGTTTTATTAAAAAAATATGTTTAGTACTAAAGATAATGAAAGATTATGGAAAGTTAGTTCACTTCCTACTTTGATCTTTTTCCCGCCTGGGATTATCCACTGCAGTCCTGTTATCTGTTTTTATTCATGTGTAATTTCGAAGGAATTTAACTATAGCGACATAAAATGGAAACAATCTTAGTAGTCGTAAAATAATACCAATTGGGAAAAGACTTTTGTATAGGTGAAAAGATCTTCTGATGAATCACAAAATGCTTTTTGTAAATTATGCCACTGTACCGTTGTGCCTAAAGCCTGTAGCCTCGCTGCACATGAAAAGTCATAAAAACACAGAGAACTTCATCAACATTACAGAATACGCTTCAAGTGGAGAATTCCCTAGACCAGGGGGCGGCAACCTGCAGCTGGGGCCGCATGCGGCTCTTTCGATGTCAAGTTGTGCTCTTTCGATGTCAAATTGCGGCCTTCCAGTTCCATGCGCAAAAAAAAATAATTATATTATTTTATTTTCAAAACTCGTAGCAATCTATTAAAATCATTTATTTAAGGTTTACATTTTTATATGAATAAATATTATTTCGTATTTAAAGCCATTTATTTTAAATCAAAAATCAAATTTGTATACCTAATCCTAATCAAATACCATAATATTGAAACAACAATTTTAGTGGCTCTTTAAAAACTGAGAAATTTTGTAAATTATAACTTTTGGCTCTTCCGTCTCAAAAGGTTGCCGACCCCTGCCCTAGACAAAATTATGATAACGTTAAGGCAGCAGAACTCAGAGTGGCTGTATATGTGGCCTGTCACTGTGCCATCCGTTCTGTCGACCATCTTAGTGAAATAATGATAGGTCATGGACAAGGGAGCACTTTAGAGCACATACAGTTGCACAGAACAAAATTTTCTTGTTTAATAAAAAAACATCATCCCACCACCAGTGAAAGATGATCTCATTGTTGACTTAAAGTTCAAATACGCTATAATTAAAGATGAATCTACTGACATTTCAATACAAAAGCACTTGTGCATTTTGGTTCGATAATTGAGTGATATGACAAATGGAATTTCAACTGGATTTCTAGCATTAGTTTCGGTGCAAGGGGCTACAGGAGAAAAGATATTTAATTTGATAGAAGACTAAATTACAAGGTGTGGTCAGAGTCTTAAGAACTGCACGGGTTTTGCGTCGGATGGTTCGTCTAACATGGTTGGTTGTAACAACTCGTGTGTGGTCTAGGTTGAAAGAGGCGTCCCTCACTGTGTGCAGCTCAAGTGTATCTGCCATTCACTCGCATTGTGCATTCAACATACAGTATATAAACTGCCATCAAATATTGGATTTTAACTGTCAGAGATACCACACTGGTTTCGCCACAGCGGGTTGAGAAGAGAAGAGTTGTTTAATGTTATAAACGCATCAGTAGAATTTGACGTTCGAACTGCTCCTCTTCCATTTGAAAAACTGTCTTCTACGAGGTGGCTTGCTCGAGGAAAAGTTATGTTTAATATTCTAATGAACTAGGAAGAGCTGAAGGCTTTCTTTACTTCTGAAGAGTTAAGTCATGGAAAGATGGACACTAAATATAAAGCGCAATTGTTAAAGGAAATGTCAGACTATAAAAATTATTTGTTCTTTGAGTTCGCAACACCTGTTGTGCAAGAATTTGAGAGACTAAATTGTCTTTTTCAACAAACTAAGACTGATCCTCATCACTTGTGCCAGGATTTGTTCTTACATCATAAAAGTCTTTGGAACAGGCTCTATACTATCAGTCGACAGAAAATAGGTACAGCCCATGATGATTTTGGAGCCATATTTTTTAAAAATGTGATGAGTTTATACAGCAAAATAATAATCCACATGCTCGTCAAGAAATAGAATATGTAAAAGCAAAGATTATGGCTATGTTAGAATAAGCTCTCGACCAAATTACACAGCATCTTCCCTGCATAGATACATTTCAGTGCTTGTTAAAACTGGCTCTATGATAATTTTATATAATAGAACTACCATTTCACATTGTAGGAGAAAACATCAATGCAATAGAAGAACAATATAGAAAAATAATCTGTATTGATTGGAAAGAAGAAGTCCAATTTAAGAAAGATGGATTTTTAAACAGACAGTGAACAGAACTGCTCTTATCTAACAAATGTTACAAGGATTTTGCCTCCCTAATATGGTAAAAGCATCTACTGATAAAGTGTATGGTGCTGGTTTCAGTGGTGAAGATATTGATGACCTTGATTTTGAGCTCTTCATATGATGTAGGTGTGTATGAAATAGCAGTTTTCCTCTGGTTTTCTTGTGTGGCTTTTTCTGGCCAGTGTTTGGCCACAGTCAGGCTATAGCCCAGGCCGGACAACTCGCCAGGTATTCCCTGACCTAGAAAAAGAAAGGGGTGACTATATTCTTAAGAACTCTTTACGAAATCCATTACTGTACAGACATACATTTAATGGCAAACATCGTAAATGGATTATAGATAATAATAAACTTGAGATATGGTCATAAAATGAATTTTATTTTAATCAAATGATCATGGTTTTATTCATATTTGCTCATTGTCAACAAAGGAAGAACACTTCAGACTGAAATTTAACGATGATATCGTTCCCCGTTCCCCTACTCCAACCTTTTGGGAGTTAAAACGACAGTCGTCTGACATGGAAACATCACATAATGGGAAAAAAACAGAAGGCTATGAGGAAACAAAGTGTGATGCGGAAGCTGGCTGGAACTACCTGGGAGCTGATATTCGAATCCTGAGTCAGGTGTACACTGGTGCAGTTAGACCGACCCTCGAATATGCATCATCGACATGGATATCAGCAGCCCATTCAAACAAATCGATACTGGAAAAAACACAAAACAGGTGTCTGCGTACTATTTTAGGAGCCATGAAATCTACACCAATTGTAGAAATGGAAAAGGCAGCCAACATCCAGCCTTGGAAGACAGAAGAAGGAGAAAAGTGATTCTACAGACTGAAGGATCAAAAGAATGCCTCACCATCCACTGCATGAAAAAATGGAGGCTAGAACAAAGAACAGACTAAAGCGCACAAGTCTAAACCACAAAGCAAAAGAAATAGGAAAGTCATACTTGGAACTACTAAATCATAATTCCATACCTGAAGAATTGCTTTTGATCACTGGGAACCAGACTCAGTACCACTAAACTTCTCAACCTCCATCCCTAAATTATTAAGCAAAGATGCCGAGCCTAATCTAGTGAAAAAAGCAATTACAATGGAACATCTCATTACATGTTTCCAGAAGACAGCTGGATAAGAATTTACACAGATGGATCGGCAAGGAAGGCAACCATGAATGGTGGAGCAGGAGTGTACATTAGGCACCCAGATGCTACTACTGTGTCTCTAGCGCTCCTACTGGAAGAATATGTTCCAACTACAAAGCAGAACTCATAGCCCTTCTGATGGCAGCACAGCACATGAATAAGCTGCAAGCAGCTGCAAGCAAGATGGTATTTCTTACAGACTCATTGTCAGCTATACAAGCCCTGGAGGCTAAATCCACTGACAGCACAGTACAAAAACTACAAAGAGAACTTGCTCAGCTTTCAAAAAAGGCAGAAATTCACTTGCAGTGGATTCCATCTCACTGTGGCATTGCAGGCAATGAGAGTGCTGATGTCTTAGCTAAGGAGGGCAGTGCCAAAGAGCAAATTTACCAACCCTTGTCTTTTCAAGAGGTCAAAACCCTCATACAGAGAAAATCTGCAGTAGACTGGAAGACAAACACTGGATATGATTATGGAAAAGACTCCCTCAAAGACCTAAGCAGAACAGACCAGGTCATTATATTTCGACTACGCACCGGACACTGCAGACTCAACAAACACTTATACAGACTAGGAATAAGTCAAACAGCTCTCTGCCAGTGTCAGCAGGCAGAACAGACACCAGAGCATATCCTGCAAGACTGTCCTCTTCTGTGTGAGCTGAGAAGCAACATGTGGCCACACCCAGTCGACCTGAAAACTAAGCTTTGGGAAACCTGACAGACCTGAAGCTGTCTGCCCAGTTTGTGTCCACAGTAAATTAAGCGCATGACCAGAGATCGCTGAAGAAGAAGAAGAAGATTCATATTTGGTTTTATTCATATTTAACACAGCTTTAAGAAAATTCAATGTAGAAGCTCAAAATAATTAACAAAGTATTGCAGAACAACAGTTGCATTATAATGTAATACATAGTTGTATAATAAGGTACAATATACATTTCTAACATACACAAAAGTTGCTTTAACTGTAGCACACTTTGTTGTTCTTTTATAAATGTCCATCTTTGATATGTAATGATAAATATTGTAAACAATTGACTATAAACAATTACTTGCTAGTGAAGTTTGAAGTACCCTTCCAAGTTTATACATTTTATGGACATTTGAAGCACATACAGCAAATTATATCAGATGAACTGAAAACAAAAACGCCCGTCATGCAAACATTAATCGACAACTGTCATTGTTTTCTCCATTGTTTTCACTGCAAGGCCTTACATGAAATGCACTGAGTTTTCCTACTGATCTTACTGGAGACATATCCAGCAATATATACTAATGATTCCTCTGTACCTTCTACACAAAGCAACTCACAATCATTAGGATCAATGTGGAGAAACACTTTGTCTACATCAGACTGGATACCATCTTCAAAAAACACTATCACATTCATCACCCTCATGACTCATAGCTCCTGCGAATTTACTCTTAACATTCATAATGTGCCACCATCTCCAAATGACCTCAATGAAATCTGCTGTTTCTTGACTTCCTAGGAACCTAAAAGCTGCAATATTGTACTCACTGAAAATTGCAAGAGCTAGTGAAATTGCCAAAACAATTATGTCATTTTCATTCAGCCGGAAGATTCATATTCATTCTTAAGCGGCTAAACTACTTCCCAGATAAACGAGAACTCTAGATTAAATAGTCCGTTTAATTATCGATTGAATCCCCACTTTGATATAAAAATAGTATAAAATTATAGAAAATAATGGTAATAAATAACAAACCATTATAGAATAAGATTAGTTTTAGAGAACTGTCCTCTGCATTAATGCATCTTTTCTACATAAATTTTCTTTTGTACAATGTTGACTGTTGAGTTAGTTGTCAACTGAGTTGAGCGAAAAACGTATAAACATTTTTAACAATAACAAAGTTCTAGAGATTTACAAAAACAATGACAATACACAGAAACGTTTCTACTAGATAGCTTTTATCAAGCAAAAAATACAACAGAAGTGAAGAATTTCTTTTTATGCCACTGTACCGTTGTGCCTAAAGCCTGTAGCCTCGCTGCACATGAAAAGTCATAAAAACACAGAGAACTTCATCAACATTACAGAATACGCTTCAAGTGGAGAATTGCCATTCACTCGCATTGTGAGTTTTTCCAACTCATTTTCCAACTCTCGCTGGCATATGTTAGGATTGATACAACATTTGAATTGAAAATTCGTAATTTAGTTTTAATACTATATAACTTGCAGTTCCATATTTTATTTAGCCTTTTAAAAGCTGATGTTGCTTTGCCAATTCGTATCATAATTTCTTTTTAACATTTCCTGTGCTACCCAAATAGGTGAACTGCTCTGTTATTTTTATCATTTTAGATTCCAGTGTGATATCTGCATTACTTGCCATAGGTGTCTTCATTATATTTGTTTTTTCATAGCTTATCTGCAGTCCAACTTTTGATGCTATAGATGGTTACTCAGTACAAAATAATTAGTCTTACATCTATGCTGTTTCTTTCTCACATTCTTTAATCATCTTATTTTTGTTCTTTCTGTTTGCTACCTTGATTACTGTTATACAATTTGCTACTTTGGTAGCAAAGTCACGTTTTAAAATAAATTTTGCATACATGGTTTTTGTTTGCTTTTGTGAAACTGTAATTTATCTGTTAATTCATCAGTCATTCAGAATATTTAGGGAATGCCATAGCATAGAAGACCGTTACTTATGTAGTCCAGGCCGTTGAAGATGCCTTTCAGGAGAAAAAAAAAGTTCTAACATTATGGGTAGACTTCAAGCACGCCTTCGACAAGGTGTGGAAAGACAGTCTTATGGCAAAGCTTAAAAGAAATGAAATCCAAGGCAACATGCTAAGATGGATCCAATCGTTCCTGCATAATAGAAGAACCAGAGTCACACTCGATGGACATCAGAGCAAAAAGGTCTTACTACGTCATGGGGTACCTCAGGGAGGAGTTATGTCTCCAACTCTCTTCCTTGTCTACATCAACGACCTAGTAAAGGATCTGCCAGCAGGAGTGAAGGTTGCCTTATATGGAGACGATTTAGTGCTATGGTGCTCAGACGAACACACAACATCTGCATCTAGTAGAATACACTAGCAACAGATAAACTTATGGAATGGGCAGAGAAGTGGTACGTTACAATCAACACAGACAAAACCTCCACAACACTGTTCTTCCTCTCCCCTAGGGACAAAGTAGCCAACATACACTTAGGAACCACCCCAATACAACAAGAAAGCAATCAAACTTATCTAAGGATCACATTTGATAAACGATTCACATGGAACAAGCATATAGAAAACACAGAAGGAAAGGCCAGACGAAAAATTGGAATACTCAGAAAACTGGCAGGTACCAACTGGGGAGCTAATGAACACACACTTAATAAAGTCTACAGCGGAACAATTAGACCCCACCTAGAGTTCAGCTCAACAGCATGGGCTACAACTGCTAACACACACTTGCAGATATTGGACAGAGTGCAAAATCAAGCACTCAGGATCATCACCAGAGCCATGAAATCTACGCCTATCACAGAGATGCAAAAAACCACTGGAGTACAAGCCCTGGCTTACAGAAGGAAACCAAAAATATGATCCAGATGGAGAAATACACCAGTATGCCCTTGCATCTAATGAAAGCAAGATTAAATGATCTGGCACTTGGACGACTAAAACGTAGCGGTTTTGTCCATCAGGAAAGCGACTAAAAGACAGTACCAAGATGACCTACCAATGCACACAACACCGCTGATATCTAATCTCTACCCTGTCTCCTGGGAACAAATTAGCGATACAGCAAAAATCATCACAACAATTAGTGGAATCACAACTGGAGAGATACACAATGACCTGCAGAAAAGAACAGCCACTATGTGTATGATCCAAGAAAACTACCATAAACAATCATGATCCACGCCTACACTGATGGATCTGCAACAGATGCAATTAAGAACGGAGGGCTGGTATCTATATTACATATCCCAACAATCACACCGAAACAAAGTACATGCCAACTGGTAAATTTTGTTCAAACTGCACCGCAGAGGCTCAAGCACTACTACAGGCCGCAATCATGATCAATAATTCCAACTCTGACTGCCAACAAGTGGTATTTTCACAGATGCACTATCTGTTTTGCAAGCCCTACATACAGAGTAACCATCCATCCCTGAGAAAGAGCTCAGCAAGATCTCTACCAACAAAAGAGTTACACTTCAGTGGATACCATCACACTGCAGAGTGCCAGGTAATGAGAAGGCAGACAAACTTGCTAAAAAGGGAGCTGAATGTGAACAAATAGATAACGAAATCACATTCTTTAAAAAAAAAAAAGAGCTATCGTGGACATTAGAAAATAACCTAAACCATCCAACGATGACTACACACACTTGACAGACAAGGACAGACTATCATCTTCCGACTCAGGATAGGTCATAACAGACTTAACAAACACATACACAGGCTACGATTGTCCCATCCCTCTGTGCCCCTGTGGCACAGCTGAACAAACCACAGAACGTGTTCTGCAAGATTGTCCCCTGTATGTCCTCCCAAGAAAGGAATGCTGGCCCTACAACACAACACTACATTCAAAACTACATGGCACCAGAGATGAACTTCAGACAACAGTCGACTTCATCATAAGAACGCGTCTAACGGTATAATCATCAAAATAATTGTTCAAGTCGAACTGGATGCCTGAGGCAGAGTGAGAGGTGTGTTTAAACAGTGAGTCACAGGGACCATCAGTATGCATACTCTTCGATATCTGTTGGGGAGACTTAGCACCTATGGGTCTGCCGGAGTGCAATGACGTCAGTTTAGTAACCAATAACCAATCATCAAAATAGCGATCGCAAAGAAGAAGAAGAGATTCAGAATAATAAATTGTTTGAGATCCCACAAGAATTACAACTATAAAAGTTAAATATTACATGTAATTTTAATGTATCAGCATCATCATGTGCCATGCAGACTGACATAAGTGATCATGGATCTTCACAAACACCTGCCCTTATTATAATAATGATCCTTCCTTCCTTTCGTTTGCTTGAAATATGTCTATATATTCAATGTTGTCTCTTGTATGAACTTCACTGTCTTTTGTAGCTCACACAGAGGTCCATGTAGTTTTCTGTCGAGTGTTGTTTCATTAGGCCAGTGAGTTTGCCTCAGTGTATCATATTCACGGCAGTCTTGAAGTATGTGCGCTGCAGTCTGGTGTACCTGTCCACATGTACACATGGCTGAATTGCCAATCTTGAATTTTGTATACATGTGGCTGCGGAGCCGATTGTGTCCTGTTCTAAGGCGCAGAATGACAACTTGTTCCAATCTGCTCATATTATAGTAATCGTCTTGTGTTGGTATTTGTGGCTTTCTCATTGATTGAATAATCCTTTTCTTTTGGTGGTAGGTAACTGGCACATCCGGTTGCTCTCCTGCAGCACCTTCCTTGGCCAATCGGTCTGCTGTTTCATTTCCTGGTATTCCACAGTGAGAGGGTATTCCACAGTGAGAGAGTATCCACTGTAAGATGACCATGCGCTGCTTGGACATTTTAGACAGTAGGTTCTGTAGACATGGCAATTTTCTGGACTTGAGTGCTTGGATTTTGCATCAGTCAAAAATACAACAGGTTGAGGATCGGAGAATTTCCCGTTGGTACTTTAAGTGCATCTCTAGCGTTGTTTGGGTATTCTATGTACACTCCTGCATTCTTCACTGCATTTTCTGCTGACCCATCCGTGTATACCCGGACCCAGAGATCATGTGGGTATTCTTCATCAAGTGAACTGAGAGTGACTGTCTTGCGTTGTATGCTGTTCTGCCCATCCTTGTCGAGTATTCCTTAAACTTCTGTCTGGATACATACTTCTGGTTCAGTCTCCTCTCTCCAAGGAGTTTGCTCTGGCACAGACTTTAGGAGAATGTCAACTTTTGGTAGGTCTGAAGTTTACCTATTCAGTCTTTTGGCCTGATAAATAAAGCTGCTTCTTTTCAGCCGCACCAATGCTAGATTTTGGAATCTGTGTTCCATTGGGTGGCTTGGCATACACATAAACTTTTCTGCCCGAGTCATCACTTTTGTGTCTCTGCGTTCTCTCAGTGCTTGTGTTCCCCACTCTTTCCATCTCCACTATTGGTGTTGATTTCATTGCTCCTGTGATGACACGAAGCATCTGGTTTTGCACATTATCCAGTTCTCCTAATGTGGTATTTGATGCTGGACACCATGCAGCTGACCCATTTTCCAGGTGTGGTCATATGCCCTGCTGATAAATATTTTAAAGTATTTTTGACTGGCGCCCCATGTGGTTCCACTTAATTTTCTCAGGATGGCTAACTTCCTCCTGGCCTTTCTGCTGCTTTGTTGATGTGCTGCTTCCACATCAGTCTATCATTGAATGTAACTCCGAGATAGGTAGGTTGCTTGTTTTCTCTTAGCAGTTCTCCATTTATTTTGATGGTGCCAGCTTTTTGTTTGGGAGAGAGAACAAAGAGTGTAGTGCTGCACTTATCTGTGTTGATGCTGACACACCATCTTTTTGCCCATGAGGTTAAGGCATATACAGCTCTTTGTATCTGTTTAATGGCCACTGTTGCATACTCATTTGTGCACCATATTACCAGATCATCAGCGTACATTGCAACTTTTACTTCCTGTGGTAACTCAGCAACCAGGTCGTTGATGAAAATCAAGAAGAGTGTGGGGGACTGTACTCTTCCTTGAGGGACGCCATGACGCAGTAGAACTTTTTTACTCTTGAGACCATCTAGGTGCACGAGCAACTTAGACTGCAAGAGCCAAATAGATTTCATTCTAGTCAAAGATCAAAAGAAGGTCAGTGATAGACGCTAGGGCTATACCAAATTTATGCATAGACATGGACCACAAAGCGGTAGTTATGACTATCAGAACACACAAGAAGAGTACCAGAGGGCAACACACGACTACAAAAGAAATAATCAAAATCAATAAATTAACAGATGTCAACATACAAGAGTCATATCTTCAAAGAGTCACATATAATTTTACTAAACTAACTATAGAAAGCAAGTCAGTAGAAGAAGAATGGATAGTATTTAAGAGAACTTTATTAGAAGCAGCCAAAGAAACATGCGGAACAGTAAAATACAGAGGTACCCGACCAAAAATCACAACTTGGTGGAATGACGAAGTAAAACTAGCGGTAAAGGAGAAAAAACACAGATACAACTTATGGGCAAAAACAAACATCAAAATGACCTCACTGAGTATAGAACAGCTAGAAAACAAGCCAAGGAGATAATAAAGAAATCTAAAATACAAGCATGGCAAGATTATGGCGAAACATTAAATTCAGACTACAAAAATTCAACATTTCTACAAGAAAAATAAAGCTATGAGGGAAAGGCAAGAACAATATGAACCAACTGAAATTATTAACGATGAAAACGGCCAAGCTCTTAATGATCCAAAATGATAATGAACAGATGGCGGCAATACTTTAATGAACTCTCAACCTACAACAAGAGGACCAACCGAACACTCAAGAACACACAGTAAATGTAACTTCAGAAGTAGAACCAAGCATAACACTATCAGAGATCAGAAATGCTGTAAATATGGCCCCACCTAATAAAACACCAGGCCCAGACAATATCCCGGCCGACCTAATCAAAGCAACTAAAGAGGTAGTAATCAAATGGCTCCATAGACTATTCAACCAAGTCTGGATCACACAAGAAACACCAGAAGATTGGAGGAATGCTACAATTGTTCCCATCTGGAAGAAGAAAGGTAGCAAGAGGGACTGTACAAAGTATAGAGGCATAGCGCTACTGAGCCACACTGGGAAAATATTCTGCAAAATACTTGAGAAAAGGCTCCGCCACATCATCGAGCCACAGCTTAATGACTCCCAAATGGGATTCAGGAAGAACAAAAGCTGTACAGACGCAATATTCGCCCTCAGACAGATAGTAGAAAGAACTGTCGAATCCGACAAACATCTACACGTTGCATTTGTAGATCAATAAAAAGTGTTCGACCGCGTAGATAGGCACAAGTTGTGGAAAATACTAACAACCTATGGGGTTAATGAACACCTAATCAACCTTTGCAAGAACATTTATACTGACAGCCAATGTACGATTAGAACAAATACAAGCATGGGATTGTACAAATAAATACAAGGATTATCAGAAAAGTTTCACGTATTGTCGGGAGTAAGACAAGGTTGCGTACTATCCCCGTTGCTATTTATCACGTATATTGACCACATCTGTAAAATAGCTAACACCAGCGAAGGAAACAACCTCGGAGAACTCTTAAATGAATTTATTTTTGCAGATGATCAGGCAATCATATCAACAACAGTAGAACAGCTACAGCAACACATCAACAGACTCCAGTTAGCATGTAACGAATACAACATGAGAATAAACATCGACAAAACAGAAGTAATGACATTCGCCAGAGAGGAAAGCACTACCAATATCTCCATCGATAATCGCCTACTAAATCAAGTAAAAGATTTCACATACCTGGGAGCATTTTTTTAAGCAAATGGAAGAATAACTAATGAAATTCAACACAGATGCAACAAAGCAAATCAAATGATAGGCAAATGGCGCCAATTTTAAGATGCAAACACGTCACCATGAACACAAAAGAGCAATGTTCAACACAATCTTTCTCCCCACATTATGTTACCAGTGCCAAACCTCGACGCTGACAATAAACGATAGAAGAAAACTAGTCACAACAGAGATGAAGTGTCTACGCAGAATGCTGGGTGTAACAAGAAGAGACCGGTTGAGAAATGAAGACATCAGGAAAAAGTGGGTACAACATCAGTACTAGACTTCATCAAGAAACAACAAATTAAATGTTTAGGCCACGTAAGCAGATTACCATCAGACAGTGCACCCCAAAGAGCAATGCTGCTCCGATACAATGGGTACAAAGCAAAAGGCCGGTCACGCAAAAGATGGACCTCAGAGATAACAGAGGCGACGAAAGAGACTATCTACGAAGCGCATACTAGGGCCCGTTTTAGAAATCTCTTCCTGACCTGACGCTGTGAGGCATACAGGATTCTAGAAAGAAAGAAAGTATGTTTATCTGTACCCTTTATTCTACAATTTCTCAGTTTCTTCAGCAGCCCTTCTTTCCAAATCTTGTCAAAGGCTTTCCTTAGGTCTACCCATGTCGCTAGTACCAGTTTCTTATCTTGGAACGCATCCTCAATCTCCTGAGAAAGGCACGTTGCTTGGTCTTCAGTAGAGTAGCACTGCCTGAAACCTGCCTGCTGTGACACAAGAATGTTTTCACTTTCAAGATACCACTGCAGTCGGAGATTAATTATACGTTCCATTGTTTTGCAGAGACAACTTGTAAGACTGATCGGTCGGTAGCTGGAGGCAGGGAACAACTATCTTTTCCAGGTTTCGAGAGAGGTATCATGATTGCTTCTCTCCAGGTCTGTGAAACTTGACCCAAGATCCAACAATTATTGTAAATCTGCAGTAGCTTTGCTTTTGCTGCAGTTCCTAAGTTCTTAATCATCTCATTGGACACTCCATCAGCTCCTGGTGATTTTCTCAATTTTAATTTGGATATTGCTAGTTCCAGTTCTTTAAATATGATTGGGGTCTTCATAACTTCAGGTATTGTTTCATCTTGCTCTACATTTTGCTTTTTCTCACGAATCTCTCGCTGTTTCATTGTGCTAATTTCAATATTGCTGTCTTTAGCAAAGGAGTCTGCAAAATGATCAGCTGCCTGTTTTCCTGTGAGGATGTTTCCATCTTTGTTCAATGCAATCTTTGGATTTCTCCCTGTACCTTCATCATTAAGTTGTTTTACCAGCTTCCACAGTTTCCTGGTATCTCTTTCAAAGTTTAAGGTCTCTTGTTTTTTTCTTCCAGCTCCTCCGCCTGGCCTGCAGCTTGGCACTTTGAAATATAGCCTTGGCATGCTGATATTTGTTGTGGTGTTCTTTGCACGGAGTGGTCTCTGTCTGCTTTCGTGAAATTTCTACATTATTGTGCAGTAGTTCCAATTCACTGCTCCAGTAAGGCTCTTTCGAGCTCCTCTAGGAATTGTTTCATAGGCAGCCTGTTTTATGCATCGGCTGAACTCATCAACTACCTTGTTGATGTCCTTGTCAGTAGATAGATCTAGTGTCAGTATACTGGTGCGATGCTTATACATTGTCCAATCTGCCTTCTTGTAATTCCACCTAGATAGAGTGCTGCTCTCCTTGATGAGTTGATTTTCAACAGTGAGAAAGACTGGCCGATGGTCACTGCCTCCTAACAACATGTGTAATGTTCCACTCCAGGTCTGAGGAGTGGAATGCCAAGTCTGGTGTAGAGGTGGTGTGCCACGATCTGGAGAAGGTTGGCTGATCGACAAGGATTAGTTTGTTGTCATCCTGCCAGCTTTCAAGCTCCTCGCCCCTACTGCCCATGTGATCATACCCCCAGCTCTGTGAGTGACTATTGAAGTCACCGCACACTATGAGTCTTTCCTTTGTTGGAATTGAGACCAGTGCCAGTGGGCGGTCACTTGGACAGTAGGAGTTGATTAAGTGAAACTCTGTACTTGCCGTCCTAAGATGCAGCATCTGATAATTCTGCACCCTCCATGTACTCCTGAAACTGACATGTGGTGATGTTGTTTCTCACAAGTGTCAGTACTCCACCCTTTCTTCTATTTTTTCGGTCTGATCCGTGGCACTGGAAACCTCTGACTTTGAAGGCTACATTTTCATTCAGGTGGGTCTCTTGCAAACAGCATACATGTACTTGTTCTTCATTTAGGATGTTTTCAAGTTCTACTTTTTTTGCTGTAGCCATCTTTTTTGCTGTTTACAGCCTCAGCATTATAGTGCATTATTTTAAGAAATTGGTCAGTTGCTCTATTCTCATGCCTCCACAGGGCAAATAAGGACATCCAGTAGCTGGGATTGGGCCCTTTCAAGGTAGAGGGCCCGGCACTGCACCTGCCTGAGTGTCCATCACAGGGCGAGCACCATATCTTTTCAAATACATATTCATATGCGTGGAAACCTGATTGCTATAGTGCGCCTCTTGGCTGGTTGCCTCCGACTTCAGCACTCTTATTTCTAGAGAAGACTATGGTCTAACTCGAGGGATAGAAAAGTTGTAAAAGTAGGAGATAAGACAAGAAAAAGATGCCCTCCTCAAGAGAGAGGAGGGCTGCCATTTAACCCATAGTTGGGGGATGGGTTGGTTGGTTGCAGCCAGAGCATTTACCACTCGCCGGTGGGTTCTGCGCAGTCACCTTACGAGGCCCCATTCTGCTCCCCGCCGCTTGGTCTGGCCTTTCACCTTCAGTCTGTTCGGCTTGGTTAGATTTGCCAGGAGTTAGACTCCTGCCGACATAGCCTGAAGAATCACCAAGGCACGCAAACCCTCCAACCACGGTAAGGTAGGCTAATCTGGAGGGATAATAATGATAATTATAATCAAAAGATTATAGCCCTTATTATCAAAAGATGATACTTTTCCATGCCATGAAGTCAGGCTGTCCAAAATTGTCTCTCTCTGTTGTCCTCTGTTCCATCTCCCACTGATTGTTACTATGTGTTCTAAACATCCCCTTTCTCATTACATGCCTGAAAAATGATAATTGCTTCGTTCTTTTTTTGATGAGTTTTCTCTGAGCTTTGTTCTCTTTCAAAACAGCAACATTAGTCCTTCTAGCAGTTCATGGGATTCTTAGAAATCTCCAGTAAAACCAGATCTCTATGGTCTCCAGAGATTTTGCTGTGTACTTATCCATATGTGAGTCAGTACAAGCTCTTTGTAGCTCTGAAGATCTCTCCTTCTGTTTTTAATAGACAACAATCTTTTGTCATCAACATAATATAAAATGCTGGCTGTTGTCAGGATGTGTACATAATCATCAAGTCACTGGATATTTCATTAACAGACTGTAAACTTGCATATTTATCAATGGAGAGAAAGTAGAAGATGTGAACAGTTTTGAATATCTTGGTTCACAATTAAAGAAGAACAAACATAATAATAATTCCTCTCGTACGTTATACGTTACATAGGGCCTGCAAGTAATTTCTCCATACCGCTCTATCCTGGGCAACTCGCTCAATCTCCTCCATGGAACTGAGACCGATATTTCCTGCCTCTCTCAGCAAAGTTCGCCTCAGGGTCTCCTTAGGTCGTACTCTCTTTCTTGAACCCTTTGCATCCCACTTCAATGCTTGCTTTGATATTCGTTGATCATTTCTCCTCAAGGTGTGCCCAACATATCTCCATCTTCTCTTTCTTATAACAGTTGTCACTAGTGGTTGACCAGACATTTCTCTGATTTCATCACTTCTCCTGAATTCGTTCCATTTTATATTCATTATTTTTCGCAGACATCTATTTTCCAATGCATTCAACTTGCTTTCTATATCTTTAGTCATTTTCCAACTCTGCTGGCATATGTTAGGATTGATACAACATTTGAATTGAAAATTCGTAATTTAGTTTTAATACTATATAACTTGCAGTTCCATATTTTATTTAGCCTTTTAAAAGCTGATGTTGCTTTGCCAATTCGTATCATAATTTCTTTTTAACATTTCCTGTGCAATCAAAATTGCTACCCAAATAGGTGAACTGCTCTGTTATTTTTATCATTTTAGATTCCAGTGTGATATCTGCATTACTTGCCATAGGTGTCTTCATTATATTTGTTTTTTTCATACCTTATCTGCAGTCCAACTTTTGATGCTATAGATGACAAGTTGTCTGTTTTCTTTGCATATCTTGGTTGTTTCTACTTAACAAGGCAATATCATCTGCAAAATCCAAATCTTCTAGTTGACTATTTTCTACCCATAGAACAAACATAGCTTTACAAAAAAATTAAACAACTCAAAACAGTATGGAAGGAACGGAACTGATCAGAATACTAAGAGCATGCATATTCCCAGTGGCAACATATGGGTGTGAAGCATGGACATTTAGTCTTCTTCTTCTTCTTCTTCCAATGTTTTCAGACATCGATTTGTATACTTTTAAAGTAGTTAGTGATCAACCGGAGTCCATGTACATCTCCGTATAGCTTGTCTTGGACTGATATGGGGATTGGCCATGTGTTTTTCTTTGTTCCATGTACGTTGGACATTCTTGCAGTATGGACAGTAAAGCAGTAGAAAAACATATTTGTGCTTTTGAATATAAGTGTTACAGAAAAGTCCTCTGTATATCATGGACAGAGAAGAGAAAGATCTATCCAGAAAAAAACACTCAAAATCAAAGAAAACTGGCTGATGCTACAAATAAGAAAGAGAAAATTCAGATATTTTGGACATAATTTAGATATTTAATATGTAGATATTATAGTAATTTAGATATGTAATGTATTATCGATATAGGGGAGATTGCAGTAAAACTATGACAAATGGCGAAACACGTAATAACAAAGTACTGTAGTTTTACAAAATACAAAAACAATACACAGCAACGTTTTGACCAAAAGGCCTTTATCAAGCAAACGATATAACAGGAGTGACGAATTTCACAGCACACTACATATAGACTACGAGAGAGATGTATTCCAACAGGCAGAAAATGAAAATCTGTGACTAAAAACAAATAAAGAAAAACTAGAAGTGGGAAAAGAAGAGAACCTGGTTGACAAAGAGTTAACTGAGAAAGTTAACTGTTACAATTTGATGGAAGGTATCACACACAAGCAGTCTCTTGAATTATTGAACATGAAGCTTTCATTTATACACATGCATAAGTTTAATATGGAAGCTCTTCTCAAAGCAAACACATGCACTCTTTTCTCAATACACACTTGCTCTCTCTTATCAACACACGCTCTCTCTCTCTGCGGCTAAATGAACTGATATTGCTGTCACTGGTTTTGCTGATCATTTCCTTGACCTGGTCTGGGTCCAAGTCCTCTGTTGAATCCATCATTATTTTCTGGTAGAGGATTATAGTCATCATGATCGGGTGGAGGGTCTAATAAATATTTCCTTGAATAGAAGATAGAGGCAATTGATTACAATTGAGCACAGAACTATTATAATGCAACATGTATCTCCATGATCAAGAAAATGATTGCAGCAAATATTTGTTAGCTTACTAGGTTAACTACCTCTCTTGGTTTCGCTTGTGAGGAGCATCTGGCCGAATGGATTAAAGCGGGCTCCCATTGGGGAGACCTGGGTTGATTCCGTAAGGTCAAGGTGTCTTTTTCTGTTGGGGTCATGAAGAAAAAATCCTAACCTGAGCAGTTTTGCGGTGACTGCACTAGTGATGCAGTCATTAAATTCCTCAGGCTGATTCATGTCTACCCTGCCCTAAAATACAGTATAACACAGGCAGTAAAGACAGTTAAAGACTATTTCTCTCACTGACACACAACAAACATGAACAAGAAAGTGAGAGATAGTTGAGATAAACGCAAATACTAGAAGTATAAATGTTGTTATTTGATAAAAGATATCTCACAGTTGATAGTAAGTGTTAAAGTCTCTCAGTAACATGCAACCAAAACTACTATAAAAATCAGTTCTTCCTTTACGCCCGAGTGGTTACCGGGGCCCAAATTTGAGGTGTAAAGAATAGAACCACTGTTACCTCCTACGCATGTCGTAAGAGGCGACTAAGGAGGTTTGGCTGAAATCAGATGCATGTGTCCTAAACGTGTACAAATCTATGCTTTTAGGGGCCTACCAAACCAATGTGCAATGTCTACACATTCTTGGCAAAGATCAAACATATCACAAAGAGTGATTAAAATTGGTCGTAAAGAATGAACGCAAAGAAGAAGTTCTTCCTTTCGTTCACTTGAAATATTGTCTATATATTCAACGGTGTCTCTTGTATAAACGTCACTGGCTCACACAGTGGTACTGGCTAAGTGGTTACGCCCTTGCCTTGTGAGTGGAAGGTTGTGGGTTCGAATCCGGACCCCACCATTTTGTACACAAGTGCATTTTTCCCCAGAGACCCCTAGGATTGTTACTGGAGCTACGGAGTTCGTGCAATACTATCGGCAGGTGGCAAGACATTTCTTCGGAGAGAGACCAAGCCATGTGGGATAAAACCCGGTGCAGTGAAGTCAACTTTCCTTCAAATTTAAAACCCATTTTAAACATGTAGTTTTATGTCCAGTGTTGTTTCATTAGGCCAGTGAGCTTGCCTCAGTACATCATATTTGGGACAGTCTTGTAGTATGTGCTCTGCAGTCTGATGTGCCTATCCACACGTACACATGGCTGAGTTGCCAATCTTGAATGTTGTATACATGTGGTTGCGGAGTCGATTGCGCCCTGTTCTGAGTCGCATAATTACAACTTGTTCCAATCTGCTCATATCGTCTGTAGCTCAAGCAGTAGTGAGCTCGATCACAAATCCAAGCGTACCTAGTTCAAACCCCACGGTGGGCAAGTTTGGAAGCAAATTCGTTACGTGGGATTTTTCAAAAGGTAAAAATAGACCTCACCATTCAGAAAGCAATGGCAAACTACTGAACGTATAAGTGGTGCCTAGAAAAATCAACGACTGGTTTACTGTGGTTGATGGCTATGTCCTGTAAATGATATGCCACGATTTTTCTTCAATTGTAGACTTGGCAATTTTCTGGACTGAAGTGATTGTTGTATTTTTGACAGATGCACTTCTTAGTTGCTCTAATCATGTCTTAAACATTGTTTGGGTATTCTATGTATACTCCTGCTCCTCCATTCTTCACTGGATTTTCTGTTGACCCATCTGTGCATACCCTGACTCAGATCTTGCTGGTATTCTTCATCAAGTAAACTGAGAGTGACTGTCTTACGTTGTATGCTGTTCTGCTCATCCTTGTTGAGTATTCCTTTCCCTTCGGTCTGGATACATACTTCTGGTTCAGTCTCCTCTCTCCAAGGAGTTTGCTCTGGCACAGACTTTAGGGAAATGTCAACTTTTGGTAGGTCTGAAGTTTTCCTATGTAGTCCTGATGAATAAAACTGATTCTTTTCAGTCACCCCATTGCTAGATTTTGGAATCTGTTTTCCATTGTGTGACTTGGCATGCACAGAAACTTTCTGCCTGTGTCATTACTTTTTTGTCCCTGCGTTCTCTCAGTGCTTGTATTATTTCCACAATTTTCCTATTGGTAGTACTTACTATACATAAATGAATGTATATCATGTTGATAACAGTTCATGTGTCAAAGATTGCTTATTATCTGACAATTTTCTGTGTCCATAGTGTACATGAAATTATGTCTCCATCACAGACAAGTTTATTATGATCATGAGCTGAACAATTACTTTTACATACAGAAATGGCACTAGTCAGCTCTGACAACCTACAAATGATCAATCTGATCTGATACCATGTTACAGTATAACTCAAGATGTGGTACTTTTAAAGTGGGGTTTTTTGTTTCTAAAAACTAAGTTATCCATTTGTACAAATTTGTCCTGTTTGATTTGGTCAAAATTTGTATGTCTACTTCTTCTGCAAACGCTTCATATCAACCACTTGTGATTTGTATGTGATCTGAACCTAAGAGCTATAGTACATTGTGTCAGTTATGCGAACACCAGCGAAGGAAACAACCTCGGAGAACTCTTAAATGAATTTCTTTTTGCAGACGATCAGGCAATCATATCAACAACAGAAGAACAGCTACAGCAACACATCAACAGACTCCAGTTAGCATGTAACGAATACAACATGAGAATAAACATCGACAAAACAGAAGTAATGACATTCGCCAGAGAGGAAAGCGCTACCAATATCTCCATCGATAATCGCCTACTAAATCAAGTAAAAGATTTCACATACCTGGGGAGCATTTTTTAAGCAAATGGAAGAATAACTAATGAAATTCAACACAGATGCAACAAAGCAAATCAAATGATAGGGCAAATGGCGCCAATTTTAAGATGCAAACACGTCACCATGAACACAAAAGAGCAATGTTCAACACAATCTTTCTCCCCACATTATGTTACCAGTGCCAAACCTCGACGCTGACAACAAACGATAGAAGAAAACTAGTCACAACAGAGATGAAGTGTCTCGCAGAATGCTGGGTGTAACAAGAAGAGACAGGTTGAGAAATGAAGACATCAGGAAAAAAGTGGGTACAACATCAGTACTAGACTTCATCAAGAAACAACAAATTAAATGGTTCGGCCACGTAAGCAGATTACCATCAGACAGTGCACCCCAAAGAGCAATGCTGCTCCGATACAATGGGTACAAAGCAAAAGGCCGCCACGCAAAAGATGGACCTCAGAGATAACAGAGGCGATGAAAGAGACTATCTACGAAGCGCATACTAGGCCCGTTTTAGAAATCTCTTCCTGACCTGACGCTGTGAGGCATACAGGATTTGAGAAAGAAGAAGAAGAAAGTTATGCGCCTACAAGTAGGCCAGCACATCCAATTTCTGCGACACCTTTTATTTACTAAGGTAGCTTCCCTAGGCCCACCCCAGTCGCCCATTACAATGTGCCTTGTAGGTCACAATGGCACTATTCTGTGCTCCCCACGCAACTCGCTGACAAATGTGGATGCGATTATCCTACAAGGTGTAGGGGCCAAGCTGGAAGGTAACAACGTACTCATGTTCTTAGTGCAAGTCATACAGGTCATAAAGAGTAGTTAACTTGCTTGATAAGAACAAATGCAAACAAATAGATATGAGAAATCTTACAAGAAGCCTGGTGTTCTTAAAACCTTGAATCCTCCTAGCTGTTGTGGGAACACATCTTCCAAGAAAAATAGACATGTCCTATTGCAATACCTCAAAATAATTGATAGAAATTTGTCATGTTTTTGATATAACACTTCTATTTTATAAGATTAAGTGCAACAACTCAACTACTTTGGAACATTCATAACTGAACATATCAATATATATATATATATATATATATATCATCATCAAATAGCTTGTCCTGAACAGAACTTTGCCATCTTAACAGTCTTTTGGAATTTCTCGCGTAGGCCAGATGTCCTGCCGCGATCATGCTCAAACCATCAGTTACATCCTGAATCCATCTTCTCCCTGTGGTCTTCCTCTTCTCCTCTTTGCCCCTTCCATGATGGTCTTCTCCAGCCCTTCATGTCTCTTTATGTCCAAAATACTTTGTTTTCTTTGATTTTGAGTTATATAATATATATATATATATCACACACAAGATTTGTTTTTAAAACATAAACTATAAGTCTTAAAAGAAAATATTTGAATAAACTAGAAAAAAAAGATAGAAACAATGTCTCTACATTCAGACTGACTCTGCAGGTACATAGATAGAAACAATGTCTCTACACTATGACCTATGACTGACTCTGCAGGTACATAGATAGAAACAATGTCTCTACACTCAGATTGACTCTGCAGGTACATAGATAGAAACAATGTCTTACACTCAGACTGACTGTAGGTATACACTGAACTTATCTTATTTTAAACTTATCAGCTTACCCATGAGATCAATGATAACAGAGTTGCCAAGCAGCAATGAAAACCCAAGTAGTACCCATGGTAAAAATGGTGCCTATGCATGGACAAAAAAAACCAATAGCATTACTGTTAACATGGTAATGTTTCATGAAAGATCAAACTAAAAATAATGCTTCTAGTTTATCATTATAATAGATTGTGAGATAGCATAATTTCATGGACATGAAGAGGTGGCATACTACAAGGCCACATTAATAAGCTGAATTCTTTCTTCTTCAAATGCTCCATATCGACCACTTGTTAACCACTCTGTGTGATGTGTACGTTATCTGAGCCTAAGAACGATTGTACATTGTGCCAGTTATGCGCATACAAGTAGGCCAGCACATCCGATTTCTTTGACACTTTTTATTTACTAGGTAGCTTCCTAGACCTCTACATCAAGCGCCTCTTACAGGTTGCAGTGGTACTATTCTTTGCTTCCCTTGTGGGCCTCGACACCAAACGGATGAAATTACATTCAAGAGCAAAGCAAGCAATAAGATTCTTACCTGAAAATTCATCAAGCCAAAAAAGTTGAGTCTGATATAAGGATTTCTCCTACTCCAGACATAGACTAACATAATAGTAAATGCACTACCTAAAAATACCAGATTCACAAATAGTGCCATAATCTGATGATAAAGTTAAGGATATCTCTCATATAAAACACTAACGTCTGATTCTTCTTCTTCTTCCAACAGTCCCCATAGACCACTTGTTAAATACTCTTTTTGATTTGTATGTGATCTGAGTCTAAGTACGGTGCGCCAATTATGCGCCTATAAGTAGGCCAGCACGTCTGATTTCTGAGATGCTTTGTATTTACTAGGGTAGATTCCCTAGGCCCCTACCTTAGTTGCCTCTTACGTGGCTTTGTAGGTAGCAATGTTACTATTCTTTGTTCTCCTGGCGAGCCCGGCAACACACGGGCGACGTTTTATTCAGTAGAATCTTATAAACATGGTATTAAAGGGAATGAACTAAGATAACTTAGTTAATGCACTTAAAAAGTCAATGTACATACCATATATAATGAAGAACTAAACTACATGGCATTGCCCCCAAGGGCATAATTCCAAATACTGATGTATTATTGAAGAATGCATCTATTTACCTTATTGGTACCACTTCTAAGCACTGAAAGTAACCTCCGAGGTCAAAGGTGTGTATTTTCTTAACACTTTCTTTTGTACCTTTTTAACTCAGATTGAGGCATGAATCCTCAACATCGTGAGCAGCAATTAATTGTTCTCCTGTTGCACTTGTTATGCCCATGTAGATTATGGACTTGACCTCCTCTTCAGAATAAAGGTAAGCGTATAGCCCTTGACTGTACTAGTGGCACTCCATTGTGAAGATGAGATATGTGCTTGACATTCTGTCACCCAAACCAAAGTGTATATGTAGGTTATTACAGATGTGAGCATCTATAGCTCAAGCGGTAGTGAGCTTGATCACAACTCAAGTGTACCTAGTTTAAACTCCAGGGTGGGCAAATTTGGAAGCAAATTCATTTCCGTGGGATTTTCCCAAAATGGTAAAAATAGACCTCACCATTCAGAAAGCAATGACAAACTACTGAACGTATAAGTGGTGCCTAGAAAATCAATGACTTGTTTACTGTGGTTGATGGCTAGGTCATATAAAGGATATGCCACGATTTTCATTGCGGATAAAAAGACACCAACTGCACAAAAATATTATTGATATTACAGGCATGGGAATAATACTGTAATAAAAGTCATGCTGTTCATGCCAAACCCAAGCTGACAGAACAATTGAACAGGTGACTACAGTTGCAACACTACTGAAAGGGGAAAATTGGATCCATATAGATGGAAACATGGCCAACTTCCACAATTTTATTACTCTTGGAAAGGAATGTAGAGATTGGAATAATATGAGAGTTGAACTCGAATGAAAATGATGAGAATGGTGTGTATAAAGATGGACCTGTGCAACATGGTAAGAAATCAAGTTGGGGTTTCCTAGTTAGCACACATGGCAGGGTTGTTGTTGTTGATCGGAACAGAGCATGCAGGACAACTACCTACAGTATGCAGATGGAGGTTGAGACGTTTCTGCTGCCCACCCAGTGGCTCTCTCAGACTCCATTTACTGGTACCAGTAATTGACGCCAGAAGGTCCAAAGTGGAAAGATGCGTTATGAGTGGATGTCGTCTATCAAGGGTTTCTAACCTCCAGAGGTTTACTTCGATCTACTGTCCTGGACATACGGGTGCTTGTGGCAATGAGAGAGCTTCAACAGCATCGCTTATCAGAGAGTTTATGATGGATGCGGAGGATATCCTTCAGTTTAGCGTCGACCGTTGAAGAAGCTAACATTGATTTTATCCAATTTAAAAAAAATAAAAGGTGTTTGGAATTACACATTCTAACTATTTATCTATCCTCTAATTCTGTTTTGCCTTTCAGCGTCAGGTCGAAAAATGAGACACCTGGAGCGAGCCTCTCTATGTACCTTGTTTTTCTTACACGTTGTACAAGCAGAAATAGATGTCTAAAGAGCAGAATAAGGAGTGTGTTGAACCAGCGACCTCCTGGAAACATCAGTATACAATATACTCGGCTGCAATATTTATAAATAATTCAGTTGTTACTATGCAAAAAGGATACAATCATAAAAAAGCCACCAAATATAAACATGAAAAAAAAATCAGCTGTCCTTCCTCTGAATGAACCCTCCTCAAGCATCCGACAGTAGCGATAGGCAAATATCATATTGAACAGAAAATTGAATCCGATGGGTCCAAAATACAAGAAACTTGTAACTATCCTCCATAGCTGTAAAGAAAAGAAAGCAAACATAAAAATGAAATAAATATTTGTACAGCATATCAAAGATATGATATAGATTTTGAATTGTTTATACTACTTAGAAGTAGTATAAACAATTCGTCACAATACTACCATATTGTTGCCCAGTGTTGTGGTTTTCTGTTTTGGTCTTGTGCTGCTCTAGTGGCTTGGGTGATAGTTATTTTTGTTTTTTGACAGGATTCTGCTATGTCATCTAACCATCTTTTTATTCGTGGTCTTCCTCTCGCCTTCTTTCCTGATGTTCTGTTGTAGAAGACTGTACACTGTGTGTGGAGTTTTATTGCATTCTTATTAAGTGGCCAAACCAAATCATTCTTTGTTTCTCAATGTAATTCAAGCAAGGTTCTGTCCCAACTTTCTTTCTTATGCTGATGACCCTGTCTTTCCTGGTGTTGGTAACTTTTAGTAGGCATTGCATTTCGCATGTAGTAATTTTTTGCAAGACTGCTTCGCTCGTTGTCCATGTTTGGCTCTGGTAACACAAAGTAGGTATGAAAATGCTGTTGATCATCTGTTGCTTAGCTGTCAGTGAAATGTGTGGGGGCCTTAACAATGGTAGGTTACGAAATTTGCTTTTTTGCACTCTAGCCTATATCTCTGTCGTCTTTCATCTTCTGTGAATATGCTTCCTAAGTATTTGAATTCTTGTACTTGGTTGATTGTAGTGACCAAGATATCGATGTTTGAGTTTGTTATTGTTTATACATTCTACCTGCGAAGACAGTGAAAGCTTGCCTTTATGGTGAGGGAGACCAGTCAAATGGTAAGCAGCCTCATGCAAAAATCAGTCAGAAACGCAATACCAGGCATCATGACTACCGCCTGAATTGACAGTGAGCGTCTGCAGAAGAAGTTTATACATTGCTTTGAAATGAATTATTGCTTAAAATAAACAAATACAAGTACACCATGGCCATAAAAAATACTTAATGATTGGAACACCTAGGTCACAACACTATTTACCTTAGCTACATGCAAGTGTTTGTGGAGGTTAACAGTGGTACTATTATAAAGCTGCCATCACATTGTTCTAATCAGTATTGTTATCTATGAAGTAGTCATCTTCTTATTTCATGATCAACTTCAGTCATGCATGAATCACAAACTAAATCAGTTATCAGAGGACTATCATCATAGCATTCCAGACATGTCCATTGGTGCTCCGATCTCCACCTCAATAATTCCAGTAGCGTCCAGCAGCCCAACATGCCAGTTTGATGTTGATTAACCAGCCTCTTTGCATATTTGGTATGTCGTTCTTTACGGGCTGTACCAATATTGACACCCATCTCTATCAGTCTGGTCAGCGAGTGGGACTCGCAACCCTGAAACTCTTCTGTTCAAAAAGACTCAGTGCGTTAAGAATGTCATTTCGGTCCATTGCAGCTCCCTCTGTTACAGTTAGCCATCTATCAGCTCGTTCCTTACCCTGATTCCTGTGTACCCCTTACTCCTCGTGCACAAACTGAATAATATACCTGAAGGTTTTTGATTTCTTCAATATAACCACTTATAAACCAATCACTGTTGTTTGTTTTGATTTCTTGTTCTTCATTTTGTGTGTGATCTGAACATAAATATGTTACGCTGTGTTTACAACAAAGATGTGATATCTGCACTTTTAGACATAGCATATTTCATTTCTGCATACTTTTTAAAATTTGGATTCGCTCTCCCATTTGAATAATAATGGTAGCCACCTTGACCATGGACATCTTTACCTCAACACTAACGATCCAGGATGTGACGATTTGTCTATACACAGTTACAGATGCTATCTTGCATTTCTCATTCATGAGCTAAAACAGCATGCTAGAAGACAATGGTGGCAGGGAATGAAGCAGATTGGTTTGTGCCTTGGCAGCATGATGGACAGGTCAGAAGTATTGTTTGGTGTGTTTGCTGAGGAACAAAAAACTGACATTTCCTTGTCAAGCAGTGGAAGAGTACTGGCTGTTAGCAGATCACGGACCTGAGTAGTAAGGAAAGTCATGTGCTACCCAGAAAACATGGCAGAGACAATTAAATGTAATTTATAACAGCTTGGCGTCACTCGGTTACCACCCATGTCGGGTAGTGAAACTCTAGGCTACTGATGGAAAGTTAGCAACTTGAAACAAAGATCCATGTTCATTAACACTTTCGCTGCCAGCCATTTTTCAACAAAGTCTGGCTCACTGCCACGCTATTTTTTGGTAATATCAGTTTTCAGAGTGACACTTTAAAAAATAGTAAAAATAAACTATAGTCTGTCCATTAATTCGTGAGCACGTTTGAAATTGATTTTCTCGAAAACTACCTTTTTGGATCTCAGTGATTTTTGCAAGCAGCCTTAGAATATCCATGACGCTAGAGAAATATTTTTTTCCAAGAAAATTTGATGTACGAGGCATGTTCAAATGAAAACGGGACTTGTGGATTTATTTAAAAGTATCATACGCAAATTAATAGTTTCAACGGAATTAAACAAAGCAACCACTTGTGAATAAGAATGCACCTGGGTTCATCTGAAAATCTCCGTATGCATTTAGGCAAGCATCCCACTGTTTAGGTAGACGCGAATGCCGCCAGAGAAAAAGGTGCGTGGCTGCTCACTGAACCATGTGGTCACCGCTGTCTTCATGACAGCGCTGTGAATCGCTGTCCCTTTAGTGCTTTCTTCAACGGTCCGAACAAATGGAAATCACACGGGGACAAATCGGACTATAGGCTGGGTGATGAAGAACTTCCCAATTCTTCTTTGTCAATGTTTCCTGCACAATTTTTGCGACGATGGACGAGCGTTGTCGTGGAGAAGGTCAGGTCAGGCGATATTGTTGCAACAGAAGAAGCCATAGCCTTGCTTGATAAAGCAGTACTGACTGACCGTCGTCGGAGCATTCATTCGCTTGCAGAAGAATTCCATATGTCAATTGGGACAGCCCACATGGTTGTTCGGAAGAAATTGAACTATCGGAAGGTGTGTTCACAGTGGGTCCCACGGATTTTGACTGACCACCATAAGGAAGAACGGATGGGGTGGAGTTTGAACCACTTGATGCTTTACAGGACAGAGGGTGATGCATTTCTGTTGAGCATTGTGGTAGGTGATGAATCGTGGTGCCACCACTATGAAC
Organism: Arion vulgaris; assembly: GCA_020796225.1. NCBI lineage: Eukaryota > Metazoa > Mollusca > Gastropoda > Stylommatophora > Arionidae > Arion > Arion vulgaris. The sequence goes on along the minus strand of CM036775.1, from coordinate 208,413 downwards.
CGAGCAGCAAAATTGACAGCATGCAATGGAAACATCCAGGTTCACCATGTTTCCATACATCCAGGTTTGTGCAGGAAACATTGGCAAAGAAGAATTGGGAAGTTCTTCATCACCCAGCCTATAGTCCCGATTTGTCCCGGGGATTTCCATTTGTTCGGACCGTTGAAGAAAGCACTAAAGGGACAGCGATTCAACAGCGACGCAGACGTGAAGACAGCAGTGACCACATGGTTCAGTGAGCAGCCACGCACCTTTTTCTCTGATGGCATTCGACGCCTACCTAAACAGTGGGATGCTTGCCTAAATGCATACAGAGATTTTTTCAGATGAACCCAGGTGCATTCTTATTCACAAGTGGTTGCTTTGTTTAATTCCGTTGAAACTATTAATTTGCGTATGATACTTTTTAAATAAGTCCACAAGTCCCGTTTTCATTTGAACGCGCCTCGTAGTTTGAAATATTTCTTCTTCAGGTTATATTAAAATCAACCTCACCGGATTGTACACAATAGTAACAGATCTACGGTACACAGACGCGTTGTTCTAAAAATACATTATGGTAACATTGAAATATCGTGAGTAAACAACAATTTCACGAATTCCCGTGCATCTAACCCAGTCGACTTTGAAAGCGGAAAGCATATGACGTTATAATTGGGATACCGTTGTATAGTTATAGGTGTATCTCGCTATTTGTATGAAGCTATTGTATCATATTTGTTGGCTTATCAAAACTGACATTGATATCACATTCATAATGAGTCTGAAGTGCACATTTATAACAATGCAGAAGGTTACAGTTTTACTATACCAACACTTCCGTAGGGAATCTAAGAGAGGTCATCTATATTGCGATATTCATAACCCTGAGAAACGAACGCAACTGGCGCTTGGTCTGAATAGAGAATCCTTTTCCCGATGGATTAAACAGGACACAAAGTGCACTAATGTCAAGCAAGGAAGGAAAAGAACAATTGACGACTTTGACATAGATGTCATAAGACGGAGCTCTTGAAAATGTTTGCAGAAAATCAACTTGTTACTCTCAGGAAACTGAAATTAAAACTGCAATCAGATTGCAGCATAGACATTTCTAAAAGTACTCTATGGAAAATTGTGAGAGCCAGCCGGCTTCACCTTCAGAAAAACTATAGGCGGCAGGAATATTATTTGTGAAAAGCCACATTTAATTGCTGCCGAAGTAAATACCTGAGGCAGATCCGTGAGCGGCGGAGGCAAGGCTATGATATTGTATATTTGGATGAATCCTGGGTCAATGCTCACCACACCAATGCTAAAGAATGGCAATCAGTAGACGGTGAACAGAAAAGAAAATACCAAGCAGCAAAGGCCAGCGTATTATACTAACACATGCAGGAAGCAGTGAAGAAGGTCTTGTCCATGACGCTGGACTTATTTTCCAATCAAAAGTACCGACGGTAGGGACTACCACACAGAAATGAATGGACATATTTTCAGGCACTGGATGGAGAAAGATCTACTTCCAATTCTAAACAGACCACCATGCTTGTAATGGATAATGCATCCTATCACAACGCAGTATCAGCGGAAGACAAAGTACCAACTGCATCAAATACAAAAGATCAAATTAGGACTTGGCTTGCTAAGGAAAATGTCAGCTTCGATGATACATATTTGAAACCCGAGTTGTTGCACCTGGTGAGGATGACAAATAAGACAAAGGTGTTTCATATTGACAAAATCATTGCGGAATACGGCCACACGTCTTGCGACTACCTCCATATCATGCTCACCTCAATCCGATAGAGCTTGTCTGGGCTAAAGTAAAAGGGCAAGTTGCCGAACAGAACAGGACGTTTAAAATGTGTGATGTTGAAGTTCTGACACGTGAGTCCCTCTCAATGATAGACATGCAGTTCTGGAAGGTGTTGAACATGTGCTCCGAGAGGAAGACGAGTACTGGCACCGAGATGGATTACAATTTGTCCAGCCAGTAACAATTATCAACCTCATGGAATTGCAGATTCGGGATGATACAAATCATATTTTGATTACAGACTGAGAAATAGCAACGTATACATTTCCATATCCAAATGCGTCTACCATCATACAATTTGTGGTGAAGTTAAGACGCCCTGGGGTCTAATGGTGACCGAAGGGGAGGACTAACTGTTGCATATTGTATCCAAGTTCACGATTGTACATAAAGGGCAACACACTTAATTACTTGACCTATCAAGTTAATATGGAGATACACCTATGAATAGAATTGACATGGACAAATTCTAAGGATTACTGTAAAATCTAAAATTTGAGCCCCGTATTTGCAATTGTCATAAAAGATCAAAGGAATTCGCTGATGTGCAAAATCCGTAGCATCTATGGACTACTGGTTAGCTTTATTTTAGCGTCATGGATATTCTAAGGCTGCTTGAAAAAATCACTGAGATCCAACAGGTAGTTTTCGAGAAAATCAATTTCAAACGTGCTCACGAATTAATGGACAGACTATAATAAACTTAGGACTTTCAAACTATGGAATAGTGTTCATATATTAATGAGCTACTAACCTGTCTATATGTGGAATATATTCTTTATAATCCACAAGCTATTGTAGTAACTGATATCCCCATACCTACCACAGTACGATATGCCGCCTTTGCGCTGGGTGTCCGTCATCTACTCCTGTACCCCTGGGAATGTCTGCTATCGATCTATACACATCATCACATGAATCACAGTTCAAATTCATATCACATTCAGAGTTCGTTTTAACACTTTCACTGGCTAAAAAGAGTCATTTTGGACATCACTATTCAGCTATGTCGTCCATTTTGAAATTTTCTTTTTACTTACGAAAAATCGGACTTATACCGACGTTTACCGCCTGTGTGTTAGATCCGCCATTTTGGAGAGCTCATCGGAACCATACGGAAGTAGACGTCACGGGATCCCGCTGCAAGCGATACTCCCGCTTTGAAAAAGACATCGCCGACGGCACATGTCCGCGACAAAAGTCGGCGGCGGCAGTGAAAGGAGTTCGATTTGCCGACTTTTGTCGTCGGAGGCAGCGAAAGTGTTAAATATCTTACAACTGTATACACAGACTGTCAACAAAGAAACTAGAATTAACACAACCTTCTGCCCTATAAGAAAATACATACAGTACAGACTACAAGCCCATCTTTCCAAAATGAAAACTGCTTAAACTGACCAATGCATGTGTCAATACAGCCCCTAGACTCACTAACAAATTCTGCAAACATGTCCCCTCTTCAATGATTTGAGATCTCAAACCTGGTCCTTGAGTATAATTTAAAGAGGAAATTGTAAGGCACTCGGGATGACCTGCTTATAAATGGATTCATGAAATCAACTCATCTCGCTGTTTAGACCTCTGAGCACAGGGGACTGATTGCAGAAGATGTTTGTCTCTTCTCACATAGTTTACAGTTCATTTGTAAGCTATGTACCATAAGCCAGTCCCATGTATCATCTCTTGAAGCAGGTGAACTTTGTGGGGCAGCACAATACTGACTGGGATCTGGTCAGCTTGAGAGAGATGGTAGCTATCTAGTGAAATGAGAGGATTCCTCTCACCGTAGGAATCTGCCTCTGGCATCAGAACTGTCAATAAAAGCAAATGGTTTATAATCGGTAACAACTGCTTTCCACAATGTGACTAAAAAACTGTTTACCAGAAGAACTAAAAAAGAGCAGATGGTTTATAATCGGTCGCCCGAGTGGTTAGCAGGGCCCAAATTTGGGGTGTAAAGAATAGAACCACTGTTACCTGCCACGCATGTCGTAAGAGGAGACTAAGGAGGTTTGGCTGAAATCGGATGCATGTGTCCTAAACATGTACAAGTCTATGCGTTTAGGGGCCTACAAACCAATGTGCAACGTATACACGTTTTTGGCAAAGATCGAACATCACAAAGAGTGATTAAAATTGCTCGTAAAGAACGAACGCAAAGAAGAAAGAAGATAATCGGTAACTATTGTTTATTCATACCTCTGAGAAAATGGATTCAGGATGTAACTGATGGCTGCAGAGGTGGGACATCTGGTCTATGAGAGAGAAATTCCAGAGGACTGTTGGGGTGGCAAAGTTCTGCTCAGGACAAGCTATTTGATGATGATGATGAACTATTGCTTTCCGCGATGTGACTATAGAAAACAGTTTATCAGAACAACTAAAAAAGAGCAGACTAATGTTTACCAAATTTATATTATCAACATAATCTATTCCAGATGATGTAGGCGATCATGAAGCTGCACAAATGTTGGTTCTGAGTACTGACTAAGAGTTTCAGTAACATATGTCCATTAATTAATAATTCCTCTCGTACTGCTATATGTTACATAGGGCCTGCAAGTAATTTCTCCATACCGCTCTATCCTGGGCAACTCGCTCAATCTCCATGGAACTGAGACCGATATTTCCTGCCTTTCTCAGCAAAGTTGCTTCAGGGTCTCCTTAGGTCGACCTCTCTTTCTTGAACCCTTTGCATCCCACTTCAATGCTTGCTTTGATATTCGTTGATCATTTCTCCTCAAGGTGTGCCCAACATATCTCCACCTTCTCTTTCTTATAACAGTTGTCACTAGTGGTTGACCAGACATGTCTCTGATTTCATCACTTCTCCTGAATTTGTTCCATTTTATATTCATTATTTTTCACAGACATCTATTTTCCAATGCATTCAACTTGCTTTCTATATCTTTAGTCATTTTCCAACTCGCTGGCATATGTTAGGATTGATACAACATTTGAATTGAAAATTCGTAATTTAGTTTTAATACTATATAACTTGCAGTTCCATATTTTATTTAGACTTTTAAAAGCTGATGTTGCTTTGCCAATTCATATCATAATTTCTTTTTCAACATTTCCTGTGCAATCAAAATTGCCACCCAAATAGGTGAACTGCTCTGTAATTTTTATCATTTTAGATTCCAGTGTGATATCTGCATTACTTGCCATAGGTGTCTTCATTATATTTGTTTTTTCATAGCTTATCTGCAGTCCAACTTTTGATGCTATAGATGACAAGTTGTAACATATGTCCATGCCATGAAGTTAATTATGACCAGAATTTGGTCTTATGACACCCACTAATATTTCCAACACCAGTTGTGACAATGTATACAACCAGAATATAAAATCAAATACATCAAACTAACACCAGATGAGGAAACAGATGAAGACAAGTCCCCAACATTATTTGAGAAAGATGAATAAGTCATGATGACTACTTGTGTGACTACTACTAAATATATTGAACAAGGAGCTAGCTAGAAGCATTGATTACCTGATACTGTCTGAATATTAAATCAGGATTGAAGTAGATCTGAAATGGGCTGATTAGATCCAGTTGCTGAAAATAAAAAAATAAAAGATGACACAAGTGAGAATTCTTTCTTCTTCTTCAAACACTCAATATCGACCATTTGTTAACCACTCTGTGTGATTTGTATGTGATCTGAGCATAAGAGCGATTGTACATTGTGCCAGTTATGCGCCTACATGTAGGCCAGCACATCCAATTTCTGCGATGCTTTTTATTTACTAGGGTAGCTTCCTAGGTCCTACATCAGTCGCCTCTTATGACATGCCTTGTAGGTTGCAGTGGTACTATTTTTGGCTTCCTTGTGGGCCCGGCACCACACAGGCGGAGAGAATTCAAAATCAGACTATTATGTACGAGTGCTGTATAGCAAATCACATAGTTAGACATTAAATGTTGGATATTATTTATTATTTTTCACTGCATTCCGAGCAGACCCATAGGTGATGCTGTCTCCCCTATTGGTTACTAAACTCACGTCATTACACTCTGGGTAGACCCATAGGTGCTCAGTCTCCCTAAACAAATATCAAAGAGTGTGCATACTGATGGTTCCTGTGTTTTGCTGGTTAAACACACTCCTCACTCTGCCCCCCAGGCATCCAGTGCTACAGATAACTCCTAACTACTTAATTCCATCTATTTATACCAACACACGATCTACAATACTTAATTCCATCTATTGATACCAATGCACGATCTACAATACTTAATTCCATCTATTGATACCAATGCACGATCTACAATACTTAATTCCATCTATTGATACCAATGCACGATCTACAATACTTAATTCCATCTATTGATACCAATGCACGATCTACAATACTTAATTCCATCTATTGATACCAATGCACGATCTACAATACTTAATTCCATCTATTGATACCAATGCACGATCTACAATACTTAATTCCATCTATTGATACCAATGCACGATCTACAATACTTAATTCCATCTATTGATACCAACACACGATCTACAATACTTAATTCCATCTATTGATACCAATGCATGATCTACAATACTTAATTCCATCTATTGATACCAATGCACGATCTACAATACTTAATTCCATCTATTGATACCAATGCATGATCTACAATACTTAATTCCATCTATTGATACCAATGCACGATCTACAATACTTAATTCCATCTATTGATACCAACACACGATCCACAATACTTAATTCCATCTATTGATACCAATGCACAATGTCTCTTTCAAAGTCATAATTAACGTTTATTTCTGTCAACTTCTGCTTGTTGAAGATAGCAGATTCTTGTTAGACTCTGGGGTTATCAGATTAGATATGTGGTTTATCAGATTAGATATGTGGTTACCAGATTAGATATGTGGTTTATCAGATTAGATATGTGGTTTATCAGATTATATATGTGGTTTATCAGATTAGATATGTGATTTATCAGATTAGATATGTGATTTATCAGATTAGATATGTGATTTATCAGATTAGATATGTGGTTGGGGTCAAAGGCGCAGATGGACAACGCCGCACCAGGATTAGTGAGCTGGCACTAATCTAAACCCTGCCCTCACCTCCTTGTGGTGACCCTGGAAACAGACGGTGGTTCCGGTCTGACTAGGAGGGCAGGTGTCATGGGAGAGCTACTTTGGTGCAAGTAGAGACGCAAAGGTAGTCACACTAGATGGAATCCTCTTGCAACACAGACGAGTGAATGCCCAGAGTGACTATTAATGCTCGCCTCACCCGGCCGATGGGAAAAGCTGGAAGGATAAACACACAGGATAAGAGGTGCATCCATCGAAGAGATGTGGATCCGTGGGCAAACACCCGCACATGCTGGGAGTTGAGTTGAGCTGCACATGGGCCCACATAGGGCAAAACTCAAGCCCCTATCACAGGGATGGGGGCATGATTTTGAGCGCCAGAGTCGGACAACCCAGGCAAATGTGAGCACGGCGAAAACTGACAGTGATGATAAGGCAGGCACCAGGGCAGAGCGAACACACATGTGGGCGATGCAAGAGTGGGCCCATCGGAGGGCAGATGAGCATGGCACGGCATGCAAGGAAGGCACGGCAGGCGAGAGGGTGTGCGGACCCCCCAAATGTGCAGAAAAACTGGTACGCCCAGCAGAGGTAAAGCCAGTGCGCGCTTCCACTCGCAGGGAACTACTGCTGCCTTGTAGTTTGATTGGGGACAATCAAAGACTAGTGGAGCAAACCGTACATAAAACTGAACAGGCGGCAAACCAAGTAGTCCACAAAAGGACCAGTTCGCTGGGCAGATGATGCTCTTTAACCCGGGAGGGTAGGTCATCTCAGGGTAGGTCATCTCAGGGTCGCTGCCCTAAAAGAAAATAGCAGCCTGCTGCCTTGCAGGTTTGGCTGGGGACAGCAAAAGGCTAACGGAGAGCGAACCAGTAAATGCTGGTTGAAACCGAACACACCACCAAAGGATAAGCACCAGAGCTCCAATTGGTACTGAAGGTTGTGAACATATCCCCGTTCTTGGTTTTAAAGACTGTTTATACAAGGGCGGCTCGTCATTAAGGGCCAGTGGGGCCCGACCCCACCAAAAATAGAGTAACCTGTACTTATTATTTTAGACATTATTTGTTCATAATTATTACTTTCAACGAGATACTGATTAGCTTTGAAAGTTGATATATAACACTAAAATATCATACACAGTCTGAAATTTGAAATTCATAATCTTTACCCCTAATTATTATACGCCCTGGTCATTAGGGGCCAGTAAGAACCGGTCCTACCAAACCAAAAAGAATTAACGTGTACTTTAACTTGTCACTGATTAGCTTTGAAAGTTGAATATATAACACTAAAATATAAATATTATATCAGAATCCTGTTATTTATATAATATTTCCTTATTAAAAAAACATTATATATATTCTGAAGCTCATCAATTTGCCTCTAATACTTCAAGCATTGTGTCGTGCACTATTTCTAGGGCTAGTTTACAATTCCTACATAAGATGTAATATTGCGACCTCTGACCTTTGATCGCTATTGCAATGATAATTGCCAAAACAATGTCATTTTCATTCAGCCGGAAGATACATTCACTCTTACGCAGTCAAACTACTTCCCAGATAAACGAGGACTCTAGCTCAAATAGTCTGTTTAATTATCGATTGAATCCCCAATTTTATATAAAAATAGTATAACATTATAGAAAGTAATGGTATTAAATAACAAACCATCACAGAATAAGATTAGTTTTAGGGAATTGTCCCTTGTCTACAGCAATTTTCTTTCATACAGTTGAGTTAGTTGTGACAAGTGATTGTCAACTGAGTTGAACGAAACACGTAAAAACATTTTTAACAATAACAAAGTTTCAAAGTACTAGAGATTTACAAAAATAATGACAATATACAAGCTGTACAAATCAATACACAAGAATAAACTTCAACCAAATTGCCTTTATCAAGCAAAGAATACAACAGAAGTGAAGAATTTCAGTTCCTTCACTTCTTCACATATACAATGAAAATCGTGGCGTTTACAGCGTGTCATTTATTGTAGAGATTATATGTTACAAAATCATCAAATATATATATGACGCTTTAGACTTGTTGACAAGCTCATGTTGATTTTTTTTTTTTGTGATGAGGGTGAGGCATGTTCAATTTGCGTTCCAGAGATTGATTTTAAAAAAATCTTTCCTAGGCGCTCCTGTCATTTAATGTGTCCGAAATATTTAATTGTCCTTGGTTTTATATTATTTAATAGCCAACTCTCTTTAATATAACTGTTGCAGAACATAAGCATTTGTTCTTTTCCTGAAAGGGGTAATAACTTCTCGCAATAGACAAAATAATAGTAAATACTTCTTCTTCAGCGATCTCTGGCCATGTGCTTAATTTACTGTGGACCACAAACTGGGCAGTCAGCTTCAGGTCTGTCAGGTTTCCCAAAACCTTAGTTTTCAGGTCGACTGGATGTGGCCACATGTTGATTCTCAGCTAACCCAGGAGAGGACAGTCTTGCAGTATATGCTCCAGTGTCTGTTCCGCCTACTGACACTGGCAAAGAGCTATTTGACTTATTCCTAGTCTATATAAGTGTTTGTTGAGTCTGCAGTGTCCGGCGCATAGTCGAAATATAATGACCTGGTCTGTTCCGCTTAGGTCTTTGAGGGAGTCATTTCCATAATCATATCCAGTGTTTGTCTTCCAGTCTACTGCAGATTTTCTTTGTATGAATGTTTTGATCTCTTGAAAAGACAGGGGTTAGTAAATTTGCTCCTTGGCACTACCCTCCTTAGCTAAGACATCGGCACTCTCCCGAGTGGTTACCGGGCCCAAATTTGGGGTGTAAATAATAGAACCACTGTTACCTGCCACGTATGTCGTAAGAGGCGACAAAGGAGGTTTGGATGAAATCGGATGCATGTGTCCTAAGCATGTAGAAGTCTATGCATTTAGGGGCCTACCAAACCAATATGCAATGTATACACGTTCTTGGCAAAGATCAAACATATCACAAAGAGTTATTAAAATTGGTCGTAAAGAAGAACGCAAAGAAGAAGAGGACATCGACACTCTCATTGCCTGCAATGCCACAGTGAGATGGAATCCACTGCAAGTGAATTTCTGCCTTTTCTGAAAGCTGAGAAAGTTCTCTTTTTAGGTTTTGTACTGTGCTGTCAGTGGATTTAGCCTTCAGGGCTTGTATAGCTGACAGTGAGTCTGTAAGAAATACCATCTTGCCTGCAGGTGCGTGCATCTTATTCATGTGCTGTGTTGCCATCAGAAGAGCTAAGAGTTCTGCTTTGTAGTTGGAACATATTTTTCCAGTAGGGGCCCGCTAGAGACACAGTAAATACTCAAAAAACCACGATTTTTGTCAGGCCCCACCAAGAAAAATGACCATGAGTCGCCACTGAATATGTGTAATGTAAGAGACAAAGTGATAATTGTATTGTGCACTCAATGTAAGTCCATGTAGGGTCAGGAGTAAGACAAGGTTGCTTACTATCACTGTTGCTGTTTATCACATATATAGATCAAATCTGTAAAATAGCCGAACTCTTTTGAAACTCTTAAGCTAATTTCTTTTTTTTTTTTCAGACGATCTGAAAATCATATCAACGACAGAAGAACAGCTACAGCAACACATTAACAGACTGCAGTTAAAATGCAATGAATAGAATATGAGAATAAACATAGATAAAACCAAAGTAAAGACATTTGCTAGAGATGAAAACACTCCCAATATCACCATCAACAATCGGCCATTAAAACAAGTCAATGGCTTAACCCTTTCACTCTGTATTATTTTTACGTCTGGACGCATTTATTTTGCAATTTCAATTGAACATTTAATGTCAAGTAGTTTAAATCTTTAAACTCTGGTACTGTTTCTCTAAAGTATGACATATTATATATTAAATTGTTGATAATTGGATTATGAATACATTAGTGTACAAATATTTTACATCAGGTGATATACGTTTGAGAAAATTAAATTTTTGTAGCATGACTATTTAAAAAAAAAAAATCATAAAAAAATTATTTATACTCACGGGTTTGTATTACATCTTAATATTCATAGATGTTTCCAGAAGTAGCAGTTAAATGATGATAATCCATGTGTGAACATATTCTATAAGTTTCATCTAATTAGGTGCACTAGTTTTTATAATATTCAATATTTAATGCGTACATGTCAACAAATCGTATGTTCAACGCCTATTCTTTAGAAGCAATTATAACATTAGACTTATAATTACAACTATCGATACTACATTCCATAAACAATGAAATGTTGTCACAACCATAAATTAAATATTCTTCATTACTATCACAAGTATAATTTGATCAAATAATACTCCAGAATGCACTGTATAAACTCATTTTGGTCTTTATTTTTATGAAAATATGACTCGATCTTAAGTCAATAACACATGCTTTCTCGCTTTCAAATCTTTGTTAAAAGGAGGTAGAAATGTACCTACATATAAGATCGTTCAGTTTCTGAAGATTTTTAACTTCAGTAAAGGGGTTGTAAAGATACATTCGTTCCCCTCAATAGACATCCAAAAGCTGATATATCGGTTTTGCAACATCATGAACATTACTCTGAACCGATATATCGGTTCTGCAGTCCCGTAGTTAACATACATAGGAAGCATTTTTTTAAGTATACGGAAGAATAACTAATGAAATCCAACATAGATGCAACAAAGCAAATCAAATGATAGGACAAATGGCGCCAATTTTAAAATGCAAACAGGTCACCATGAACACAAAAAGAGCACTGTTCAACACAATCTTTCTCCCCACATGCTACCAGTGCCAAGCCTGGACACTGACATTAAATGATAGCAGAAAACTAGTCACAACAGAGATGAAGTGTCTATGCAGAATGCTGGGAGTAACAAAAAGATACCAGTTGTGAAATGAAGACATTAGGAAAAAAGTGGGTACAACATCAGTACTGAACTACAACAAATTAAAGGGTTTGGCCACATAAACAGACAGTGCACCTCAAAGAGCAATGCTGCTCCAATACAATGGATACAAAGCAAAAAGGTGCTGCCTGCCCAGTGTGTTTGTAGCACTGTGTATTGGACTGAGGGTGACTAGTCCTCTGTGAGTGCGAGTTCAACTCCGCAGGCTGGCAGAAAAGCCACAGGTTCCTCAGATTCAAGGTGTTCGGCGCACCGATCCAAAGGGTTACGATGTCCATGGCACCGAGCCGAAAGCTCAAGTGCTTCTGGATCGATAAAAAAGCAAAAGGTCGGCCACACAAAAGGTGAACATCAGAGATAACAGAGGCAACAAAAGACACTATGAAGCGCACACAATGGCTCGTTCTAGAAATCTCTACTTGTCCTGATGCTGTGGGGCAAGACAGGATTGGAGAACAGTAAGAAATAAAAGCTGTACAGTGTACTTTCAAGTTTCATCAATAACATGTATGTGGTGTTCTGATATTGATCTGTTCTGCCTTAAATTTCACATCTCAGTCTTTTGAGTCCTTCATATTCATAGTCATGTTACGAACTTCTGAAGAGGTCAACATTCATATATATAATAATAATTCCTCTCGATCGTATATGCTACATAGGGCTTGCAAGTAATTTCTCCATACCGCTTTATCCTGGGCAACTCGCTCAATCTCCTCCATGGAACTGAGACCGATATTTCCTGCCTCTCTCAGCAAAGTTCGTTTAAGGGTCTCTTTAGGTCAACCTCTCTTTCTTGAACCCTTTGCATCCCACTTCAATGCCTGCTGATATTTGTTGATCATTCCTCCTCAAGGTGTGCCCAACATATCTCCATCTTCTCTTTCTTATAACAGTTGTCACTAGTGGTTGACCAGACTTGTCTCTGATTTCATCACTTCTTCTGAATTCGTTCCATTTTATATTCATTATTTCTCGCAGACATAACACTTGCTTTCTATATCTTTAGTCATTTTCCAACTCTCGCTGGCATATGTTAGGATTGATACAACATTTGAATTGAAAATTGTAATTTAGTTTTAATACTATATAACTTACAGTTCCATATTTTATTTAGACTTTTAAAAGCTGATGTTGCTTTGCCAATTCGTATCATAATTTCTTTTTAACATTTCTTGTGCAATCAAAATTGCTACCTAAACAGGTGAACTGCTCTGTTATTTTTATCATTTTAGATTCCAGTGTGATATCTGCATTTCTTGCCATAGGTGTCTTCATTATATTTGCTTTTTCATAGCTTATCTGCAGTCCAACTTTTGATGCTATAGATGACAAGTTGTCTGTTTTTCTTTGCATATCTTGGTTGTTTCTACTTAACAAGGCATTATCATCTGCAAAATCAAAATCTTCTAGTTGACTATTTTCTACCCAATTGATGCCAGTTTTGCCCCTGCAACATTTTCGGATCACCCAGTCACTGGCCACTCCAAAGAATAACGGAGATAGAATACAGCCTTGCTTTACTCCGGTTTCAACCATAAACCAGTCACTGTGTCCACCATCAGTGTGAACTGCACACTGTGAACCATCATAGGGGCTCTTAATAATATTTATTATTTTGTCTGGTATTCCATAGCATCTCAGAATATTCCACAGAGAGATTCTGTGTAGACTATCAAAGGCTTTTTAAAATCGATGAAATTTAGTATGAGTGGTTGTTGCTTCTCAATATGTTCCTCCAAAATTAGTGGTAGGGTAATTATTTGGTCTAAGCAGCTTCTCCCAGGTCTAAAACCAGCTTGTTCTTCTCTCAGGGTTGTGTCCACTGCTCCTTTGATTCTATTAAGAATGATTTTGCAGAAAGTCTTGGTTATTACTGATAATAGGGTGATCCCTCTCCAGTTGTTGCAATCTTTGAGATCACCTTTTTGGGGATCTTAACAATTATTCCCTTTTTCCATTGATCTGGGACAGTTTCTTCTTCCCATACTTTATTAAATAGTTCTTGCACCTGGCTAATAGTTGTATCATCAGTCGCTTTGAGCATTTCTGCAGTAATGTTGTCATCACCCGCTGCCTTATTGTTTATCATCAGTCGTCAAACTTGAGCAGTACTGGTGGATCAGGTCTATTTAATATTTCTTCAAAATGTTCTGCCCATCCTTTCTTCTGCTCGGTATCTGATGTTAGAACTTTACCATCTTTGCTCTTGATTGGGCCACCCTTTGAAACAAATGTTCCAGTAAGTTGTTTTAGTGTGTTGTATAGCATTTTACTGTTTCCAGTCTTAGCTTCCTTTTCCCCTTCTTCGGCCAGTCGATTGACATATGCTCTTTTATCTCTTCTAGCCGCTCTTTTCACTTCCTTGTCTTTTAGTCTATATTCCTCTTTAGCTTGGATTTCATCTGTTGCATTTTTTTTTTAAAGGAACCCTTTCATACCTCATGGTATATAGGTCAATACAGTGTTAGGCCTGTATTTTTCATTGACCATAGTTCATAAGTACGGTTCCAACTTCACTGCAACGGGTCACCCCATAATTGCTCCGTTCCTGTGCCAATGAAAATCACATGAAATGCTAACAACTGTGAAATGTTTCCTGTGTGAACTAATTCCAGAATGAAACAGCCGCGCACCGCCACAAAAACAACCTGCACCGCATAAAATGCATATGGCCGTCGCTAATGTAGCAACACAAAACTGTTTATCACTTGAATTGCAATTCTTGTCGAAGGGAACATCAATCATGACAAAATCCAGCTTTCTGCACTCAGAATATAACTGCATACGGCAGATTGAGCTTGTTCGTCATAACCGCTGTCCGCCATTTTCTGAATACACACAACAAACGCACGATTGTCACAGCAAAAAGCATTCCATGTAACAGTCACAGCGTTGCTCAAGCACTAACTCAGTAGCTTGGCAAACGAAACCGGAAAATACCCGACCAAACATGGCGAAAATGCGCTAGCAAAGTCGTGTTCAGAATCAAACAGTTCTGACTCTGAATGGCCCTCCCGCATTCCGCCATTGCTGGTCAGATTTTTCATTGACCATCGGCACACGATGGGTGATGTGGTCAGCATCACGCCGGCCGCCTTTACTTTCCCAGAGCATGTATGGTACCCAGTTGAGGCTGGGTCGACCTGAGAGCCGTCGCGGTCTGGAAAATTCCACGCGCACTGCGGGAGCTGAACCCAGACCACCAGCCTTAAGAAGAGTACCGTGGCTCTCCATCTGTTGCATCCTTAGTATTAAATATGGCTAGTTTCATCTTTCTTCTTTCTTGAATACATTTCCAGGTGTCATCACTTATCCAGAGTTTTTTGTCTTTAATCCTGCGCTACTATTTGCTGCCCCCAATAGTGTGTCCTTTATCTTAGTCAATTTGTCTTCAATGTTCTGTTCATTTTCACCATTGAGTAACTCAAACCTATTCTTAAGTTCGAGCTATTCCTCTTTTACTTCCTATTTTGTAGCCTTTGACTGTCTATTCGCAGTTGTTCTTTTTAGTATGGTGAATTTTCAATTTCTGTTTCAATTTACCTATGCATAAATTATGATCACTTCCTACATCTGCCACTCTGTATGCACGGACATCCAGCAATGATGTTCTAAATTGTGTATTTATGCACATATGGTCAATCTGATTCCTGGTCACTCCATCTGGTGAGTGCCAAGTAAGTTTATGAATTTCCTTATGTGCAAAGATGGTACCTCCAATTACTAAGTTTGACAGCATACATAACTCAACCAGTCTTTCTCCATTCTCATTCATTGTGTTTATTCCTTGTTTTCCTATAGCTCTTTCTACCCCTACATTATCACTTCCAACCTTGGCATTAAAGTCCCCATTACTACTAACAGGTTATGTTTTTGGGTCTTGTTAATTTGATCTTGTAGTTGCTCATAAAATGTGTCTTTCTTATCGTCAGCCTCGTTTGTTGGTGCATAACACTGCAGTATTGTCACATTGACATGCCTGGTACTGAAGCAGGCTCTAATTATCTGACTCGAGATGGGTTCCCATTCTAACATGCTCTTTGCTACTCTAGGTGTCATCATTATACCCACTCCTTCAAAATGCTTACCATCTTCTCTCCCTGAATATATGAAAATTAATCCACTAACTACTCTTCTATCTGTTCCAGGCCATTTCACCTCACTTAACCCCAGTATGTGCAGCTCGTATCTCTTCATTTCTTCTGCAATTTGGGCTGATTTTGTAGCCGTGGCCATCGTTCTCACATTCCAAAATTCAATTTTAGAGTGTGTTTTTGAGCCAAGTAATGTCGAGTCGGGTTGCTGATTTCCCGCAAAGTGGCTTTCATCGGCAACCGTCATTGATGCACTAGGTGCACCGCACACCACCTGGTTGATCGGTTTACCGGTATGGCGTCCTTTCTTGCAAGTTTCTGTAGCTCTTTCAATTTCTTGTGATGAGGTTGCTGGCCTCGCGCACAAGTCCTCCTCCTTTTTTATCCAGGCTTGGAACCGGCATTGGCAGAGTTATGTATATAACATATACAATATTTTATATATATATATATATATATATATTATATATACTATAGAAACATACATTGAGAAGAATCTATAGCTGACCAAACGTTCCCACTTGTTGACTTAGCTGAAGACTCGACACTGTCATCTGTGATATAATCCGTATTCTGTTATTTTATTTAATAATAAGACAAGATAGTATAACTACTATTACTACATTACTAATTCTTAGAAATATTATTAATTTAGTTTTAGTAGTTTCACGGCAGTGTGATTGTGGTGAGTGTGACCGTGACTTTGCGAAATTGAATGCCTAGTTAAAATAAAACGTTCCATTACAAAAATATTTTCGTTTACATACTTTCTTTGATATTTGTAATAATATCAATCTACGGGATTCAACCTTCAGTTATTGAGTTAAAAGTTAAAGTTATTTAGAAGTGTGAGACTGCTAGAGAGGAGGTAACTTGTAAGTTTGTTGTTTAGATACAATCAAATCAAAATCAAATCAACAGAAGATACTGAATATTAATATCACGGACTTACTACTGCTAATGTTGTCAGAACACATGCCGTAGTATATGCCCTTGTAACAGGGGGCATCTGCATGTATTCCTGCTGAAATGTTTGAGCAGCCATCCGTACCCAATATAGTTTTATTTTGTTAAACGTCAACAAGTTTAAAATTTCACGTTGCAGGTAAGCGTTGAGACACGTATAGCACGCATGCGTGAACAACCGGAACATAAACATTTCTGGTGTCTCCTTCCCATTCATTTTTTGTTTCTCGCGAATAAAGGCCCCTATATCCGATAACATTCTCCAATAGTTACTCGTTGTAAGTAGCTTATTAGTTAATTGTTACGGAACTGACATATCATTCCGGGCAGACCTATAGGAGCTCAGTCTCCCCCAGCAGATGTCGAAAGGTTGATGGTTCCTGGGATCGCTGGTTAAATACACTCATTATACCTGCTCCTCTTCTGCTTATACTTCTTCAGTGATCTCTGGTCATGCGCTTAATTTACTGTAGACCACAAACTGGGCAGTCAGCTTCAGGTCTGTCATATTTCCTTCTTCAGCGATCTCTGGTCATGCGCTTAATTTACTGTGGACTACAAACTGTGCAGTCAGCTTCAGCTCTGTCATGTTTCCTTCTTCAGCGATCTCTGGTCATGCGCTTAATTTACTGTGGACTACAAAATAGGCAGACAGCTTCAGGTCTGTCATGTTTCTTTCTTCAGTGATCTCTGGTCATGCGCTTAATTTACTGTGGACCACAAACTTGGCAGTCAGCTTCAGGCCTGTCATGTTTCCCCAAAGCTTAGTTTTTAGGTCGACTGGGTGTGACCACATGTTGCTTCTCAGTTCACCCAGGAGAGGACAGTCTTGTAGGATATGCTCCGGCGTCTGTTCCGCCTACTGGTAGAGAGCTGTTTGACTTATTTCTAGTCTATATAGGCTAAGTGTTTGTTGAGTCTGCAGTGTCCGGTACGTAGTCGAAATATAATGATCTGGTCTGTTCTGCTCAGGTGTAGTCTTTTCCATAATCATATCCAGTGCTTGTCTTCCAGTCTACTGCAGATTTTCTCTATATGAGGGTTTTGACCTCTTGAAAAGACAGGGGTTAGTAAGTTTGCTCCTTGGCACTACCCTCCTTAGCTAAGACATCGGCACTCTCATTGCCTGCAATGCCACAGTGAGATGGAATCCATTGCAAGTGAATTTCTGCCTTTTCTGAAAGCTGAACAAGTTCTCTTTTTAAGATTTGTACTATGCTGTCATCGGATTTAGCCTCCATGGCGTGTACAGCTGACAGTGAGTCTGTAAGAAATACCATCTTGCCTGCAGGTGCTTGCAGCCTATTCATGTGCTGTGCTGCCATCAGAAGGGCTAAGAGTTCTGCTTTGTAGTTGAAACATATTCTCCCAGTAGGGGCCGCTAGAGACACAGTAGTAGCATCTGGGTGCCTAGTGTACACTCCTGCTCCACCATTCATGGTTGTCTCCATTGCCAATCCATCTGTGTAAATTCTTATCCAGCTGTCTTCTGGAAACATGTAATGGAGATGTTCCATTGTAGTTGCTTTCTTCACTAGATTAGGCTCGGCATCTTTGCTTAACAATTTAGGGATGGAGGTTGAGAAGTTTAGTGCTACTGAGTCTGGTTCCCGGTGATGAAAAAGTAATTCTTCTGGTATGGAGTTATGATTTAGTAGTTCAAAGGAAGATTTTCCTATTTCTTTTGTTTTGTGGTTTAGACTTGTACGCTTTAGTCTGTTTTTTGTCCTAGCCGCCATTTTTTTCATGTAGTGGATGATGAGGCATCCTTTTGACCCTTTTAGCTTGTAAAATCACTTTTCTCCTCCTTCTGTCTTCCAAGGACTGGATGTTGGTTACCTTTTCCATTTCTACAATTGGTGTAGATTTCATGGCTCCAAAAATAGTGCGCAGACACCTGTTTTGAGTTTTTTCCAGTATCAATTTGTTTGAATGGGCTGGTGATATCCATGACGATGATGCATATTCCAGGGTAGGTCTAACTGCGCCAGTGTATTCGACTATCAGCTCCCCATGTAGTTCCAGCCAGCTTCCGCGTCACGCTTCGTCTCCTCATAGTCTTTCTGTTTGTCTCCATTATGTGGTGTTTCCACGCCAGACGACTGTCAAGTTTAACTCCAAAAAGGTTGGAGTATGAGAACGGGGAACAATATCATTGTTCAATTTCAATCTGAAGTGTTCCTCTTCTGTTTACAATGAGAAACGCGTTGCTACAGTTTTACTTCAGTTTTCTACTTGCTCAAGGTGTATTTCAGAATTCCTTATCGCTTGATAGATTCAATGTCAATTTTAGTGTTTTAATCCAACAGGCCGTCGTCGAGAAACCGAAGAAGGTTCCCTTATCCATCTTAAATTTCCCAACTGCACTCTCTGATTACCGTTACTGCTGCACTCCCGCATGTGTGGTGTCGGAGCCCGCAAGGGAAGCAAAGAATAGTACCACTGCGACCTACAAGGCATTTCGTAAGAAGCGACTAATGTAGGACCTAGAGAAGCTACCGTAGTAAATAAAAAGCATCGCATCAATGTACTGGCCTACTTGTAGGCGCATAACTGGCACAACATGCAATCGCTCTTAGGCTCAGATGACATACAAATCACACAAAGTAGTTAACAAGTGGCCGATATGGAGTGTTTGAAGAAGTTTCACTCCATTGGCTCTCTTGGACTCCGTTTTGTGTGGCCGTTGTTGTTTCTGACGCAGTCGATGCTTTGGAAGATCCAGAATGGCAGGTTGCAGTTTGAATGGATGTCGTCTATAGATGTTTCCAACCCCACAGAGACACGTGGATCTACTGTCCTGGTCATGTGGGTGTTTGCGGCAATATGCTTGTATTGAAAGCATCTATTGTTGTGGAGTTTATGATGGATAAGTGGGATGTTCTTCAGTCTGCTGGCGACCTACCGTTGGACGAGGGCACTAAAATTGACTTTGAATCAATCCAGCGATTTAAAGGGGGACTGGTCACGTTCATGGGTTTTTAAGTTTTTTTTGCTATTTTTGAAGACCTGCTCTATTACTAGAAGCATATATACATATACATATATACTCCATGAATTGAACATAGACATGTTATCAGTGCCGGATTAGGTCAGCGCGGGGCCTGTAGCAAATTTTAGCGCGGGGCCCTAGGTTTTGTATGATAATAAATAATAAAACACAACTTTTACAAACAAACTTGTCTCGATTTAAGGGTAGACAGGACAAACGGTTGCTAACTTCCTTATTTCTCAGTCAAATTAAATATTGTTTATCAGGTAGTACTAGGGGCGGTCTGGAATGAAATATTATATAACTTTTAATTTAATTACTTGTCGGGTTGCCATGGTAATGGCGGCCATGTTGGATTATAAACAATGCCGTAAAGTAGGTAAATACTAACAACTAGTTCATATTATTCTTTTTTTTTTATTGAAATACTTACATAAGCCATAGTTCTAGGCAGCTAGCAACTTTAAATTGTTCTGGGACAGATAACAAGCAGATAGAAGTGCAACGAATAAGACATATACAATTTTTACCCCAAAAATAGGAACCTATGGTTACTAAAAATATTGTGTTTAAAAATATATTTCTCAAAACTTGTATTTCTATATCTGACTGCCCTCAGTATTGATAGATCTATATGTATGCAAAATTTTATATTGATATCTTGAATGGTTACTGAGATTAACCTACTGAACACTTCCTAAATTAGTGAAAATCACAATTGTGAGAAAACTGCAATTTAAAAATATTTTTGGTGAAATATGAAAAGATCTTTAACTTACCAAAGAATTTCCACACAAATCGCTTATATGATTGACAGAACATCCGTTCCGTATGGTTATATGTTAAATTCACCTGTATTATATGTGCCTCCTTCCTTCTGAGATATCTCATGCTCTTTGATGTGGAGCATGGGAGAACTACTATTTTTTAATATAGGCAAATATTGACGTAGACTAATGAGGTAACGTTTTTTAGCTATGCGATTGATAAAATCTACTTTGACAATTTGAATATCATTGTTGAAAGATGTATTTGTCTCTACAAAAGCTTTTGAATCTCCATCACAGAGCAACTGGTAATAAACAAGTTGTCTCTTTCTCACTGACCTGGCAAAAATAAGCTTGGCAGCTTCAACTTCCATAGAATTGGATGAACTCTCACAATTTTCTCACACTGGCACTTTACAATGATATATAATTCGATATGTCTTATAGAATAGAGATCCCAATCACTAAGTACCAACCAGACGGTATTTCTAGACAATACCTCTTAAAAAATACGTTTACTTTCCGAGAGGGTGGGCTGTTTAAAATCTCATTTTCAATTAAAAAAAAAAAAATTTAACTTTTTTTACTGATTTCGATTCTAGAGATATAAAACTAACAGAATAAAACATATTTGGAAAATCGATATTTTAAAGAAAATATGTCATTTAGTGAGTATTGAGACCCCTTAATGTGAGCAAATTTAGAGATAATACTAGACAAATCAATTTCTATAAGTAAATTACATTCAATGTTCAACGACATAAGGTGAGGAGGTTATTTAGACGATCTTGTCCCATCATGCCCCGTGATTCACTTTTTATACGCTTCGATGTTAAAAAAGAACGTTCTCCGCTTGCAGTTGGTAATCATTAAAGACAAGTACATTCGTAAGACTATTTCTACATTTGGGAAACGCGACTCTAATGAATTTACCATTATGCTTTCTTCCAAATCCTCTTGGTAACAGCTGACAATATTTGGAGTTCTTTTCAAGATCTCTTCTGCTGTAAGAGATTTTAACTGACGAAGTATTCCAAATACACCAGTCACTCTATGGTACTCTGCCATACGTTTAGGTAAGGCAGAGAGTACATTATCAGTTATGACAATAAAAACACCTGACTTTCAAAATTTTTTTTCGGCGTTTGATTTTTTACAACTTCATCGAGTGTAGTAAGGGGCCATCCATAAATTATGTCAACAACTTTTAGGCAATATTTGATCCCTCCCCTTGTCAACAACTGTCAAACTTCCAGCGACCCCCTAATAAAATTATGTCAACAAATATTTACTCCCCAAACAGACGAACCGTATTTTATACGACTCGCTTAGTACTTAAATATTAATGCAGAAATAAAATAAAAGGTCTACACAAATTATTAATTAATTATATTACACTTTTTACATTGTTTAACATATTTCAAATTGACTAAACTTTGAATTTATAAACAGACCACTTTATAGGCCTATTTTGCCGTCAGTTTTTCAAATTTTTCTATCTTCTATCATCTTCCCACGGAGAAGCCAAATGTTCCTATATTGTTACAATGGGCATTGTCGCTGATTTATCATTGATGTCATCTTCTGGAACCAACATATCAGACAAGTCTACATCATCTTCGTCTCACCATTCTGCGCTTAACATCTCTCTATGAGCAATAAATGCCATCAGTTCTATGTGCCCTTTTGCAGCCACTTGCACTGGCCGAATACGTTGTGGTTGAGGAGGTGCATGTGCTAATTGCCCAGGTCCAAGATCACGTTGTCGGTGCAGTTGAACATGCTTCTTCAACATGACTTGTGAAGCAACATAGAGGTGACAGATTTTGCAAATTCGTTCAACCAACGACGACTGAATGGAAGGACAATATAGATCATATGGAAGAATTTTGAATGCCTTTGCAGATCGAGGTAACATGTTATCAAGTTTCAAAGACTGGTTGAAGAAAAGAGAAGGAAATCTGTGCAAATCTGTGCAGCAGGTTTTCAGAAACCTGCTGCTAAAACAACCTCCTTTCACTTTTGATGATGAAAAACTATAAAAGTTCATAACTTCTGACTTTTCAATCAAATCAAAACCCTTTCACGTCGTAAACAAAGATGGCAATAAGGAAGTCTAAATAAGAGCGGCAGCATGAATTGACTAATGAATAAAAGTGAGTAAGGGCGCTGGTTATTTCAGTTCCTGGTTATTTCGGTACCGATCTCCCCTACTACTAGCTACCCTGAATTGTCTCGGCTCTAATATTATACAATGTTACTTGAATAATAATTATTTTTCTTTTCCATTATATCTGTTATTTTGTTTTGCTTAAATAAAGAAGAGTCTGCACTATTTCAGTATTTAGTTACTCATCTGCATGGTTGTAGCCTATGCTTGTCTAGTTTCATTATATATAGGCATAGCATACATACTCTTAGTATCATACATAGTAAAATCTTACACATGTCTTATATTAAAGAGCTCTCAAGTTTCATAGACTCAGTAATCTGTCTGTGGCTTAGAGCAGTCTGTGAATTTATAGTGTCAGCATTCCATGGACTTCTATTAAATATATAATAGCATTATTAATAATAGAATACCATGCAGTCATCCGTTAAACATATTCAGATTAATACCATATGTGGTTAATCTGTCAGCAGTCTACATTGAAGATAAACACATAATAATATGATGCATTGATGCCAAAAGACTATAACTTCCTTGGAAAGAGCTCAATCCGGTTAAAATAAAATGACATTGTTGACGTCAATTTATCTTGCCCCCCCATGTCAACAATTGTCAAACTTTTCCAGACCCTCCCCTATTTTGTTGACATAATTTATGGATGGCCCCTAAAGAGGATGAAATCGTCGTACTTAGTATTTCTCTTGCGTCGCCTTGAAGTTTGTTGTTGATATTCTTGACAGTTAGTCAGGATTTTGGCTTTGGCCTTAATATCTGAAAATGTAGACCACATTGATTGAACGTAGTACCCGTTTAACGATTCATAAAGTGCATATCCCGTGTTAAGGTCTTGATCAGGTGACTATAATGAAGCGCTAGACGCTTGTAAACGCTTTAGAATTCCGTTTCATAAAATGGTCATTATTTCCGTTTCCAACTTACTCATCTCCAAAACTAGCCCATACGCTTGATTACGACACTCTACCTTTTGATCCATGTTATTTGAGATGTCATCCAAAACTTGTTTGATAGTGGTAAAACCACATAAAAGGGCATTTGTCGCATCAGCTCGGGCAGACCACCTTGTGTCCGATAGTCTCTTCAAAGTTGGGAGTTTTGAACCTGCATCTTCCAGTGCTTTTGTAAGAATGCCCCCAACGATAGGTGGAAGCGGTAAAGAATGTATATAGGCTTTCAACAAAATCGAAAAAATGGATGCTTCTATACAATATTCTGCAGCACACTTAGCAACCAAATTCAGTGAATGTGCAAAGCAGGGAATGTATTCTACGTACTTATTTATCTCCTTAATGCGTGCTTGTAAGTCGTGGTATTTCCCACTCATGTTGCTGGCATTGTCATAGCTTTGACCACGACAATCTTTGATATCAATGCCATTTTCCTTTAAAAAATAAAGTAAACGTTGGGCGAGTTGTTCATCGGTATGACCTTCCATATCCAAGAACTTCACAAACCTTTCCACTGGTCCAGATGGTAAGACATAGCGCACTATTAGAGTGAGTTGGTCGAAATGCGAAATGGCTCTACTCGAGTCCAGTGATACTGAATAGTACTTGCATTTCTTAATTTAGAAAATAATATGATCCAGTAAGCTTGATGCAATTAGATGGATAAATTTCTCACATGTTGTTTTTGATAAGTATGATGTATGTCCCGTTCCTTTATTTGCATTAGTAATATATGCTGAGCCAGAAAAATGTCAAATTTGGCTATTAATTCCAGCGAACCTAAATAATTTCCATTATTAGGTGAACCAATAGTTTCATTACTACACCGAAATGCAAGACCTCGTTCTGTTAAAAATTGGATAACTGAAGTAATTCGCTCTAAAAGTGTCCACCAATATGTTTGTTCGGTCTCAATTTGGTTTACAAGTTGAGAATTGACACGCGCATCCTTCTTTTGCAAACTAACAGCGAAACTATCGCTTGACTATGGAGGTGCTTTCCATGTCTTTTCAACAAATTATTTGCATTTTCCAGTCGTCAAATCCTTTTTCGTAAACCGTGACGAACAGCCTGAATCAGTAACTTTGCAAACAGAAAAGTTGTCCTTAGTTTCTGAATAACACAACCAATCTCTCACATGAGTTTTGTTTGTTGGTTTATGTGTATATGTGAAAAACGACTTTCGACAAAATCTTGGATTGTTTTCTTTATCATATGTTTTTTAACACAAGAAATCACTGTTCATATGTTGCACTTCGCTACTTCCTTTCGCAATCCAGTAATCTCGATTGAAGTTACTTGGCCATTCACCAATATCGTTGGAGTACATTTTACTTTCGTTCTGTTTTTGGCTTGTAGAAGATGTTGCTACATTGGAAGCGTGTCCTGTGCTTTCTGCCTCTCTTTGGCTTGATGATACGGCTAAATTGGGAGGACTTGCTGTACATTCGACTTCAGTTTGTCTTGTGGAAAATGTTGCTAAATCGTGAAGAGTTGCTGATCTTAATGGTAATGTTGGTAATGATGATTCTTCTATAGCACCGCCTTCATCTACTACACTGTGAGATGCGACTTATGTATTTTCTGCTTCGATTTCTTTGCATTCATCACCATCACACACGACATTATAAAAACTCAAGACAGCTTGCGTGTTTTTGATATAACATCTTGGTTATTTTTTTCCTTTTCATCTCTGTCACATAGGCGCGGGGCCCCCAGAAGCGCGGGGCCCGTAGCATTTGTTACTTCTGCTACTAGGCTAATCCGGCGCTGCATGTTATATATGGTTAGAAAGCTAATTGAATGCACTATCAAGATATGTGATTTTAATATCAGTGTCATGTAATATCTGATATCAGTGACCTAATTTTGGTGATGCTAAAAATAGATTTTCTACAAATTTCAAATAATTATACAGTCACAAAGAAGGAAAAAAGTAAAGTATGAAATATATCATGAAAACTATTAACACTGTCTCTTAGTACCTTCATCATCATCATCAGGTGCCGTGCCGGCTGGCGTAGGCGATCATGGATCTCCATAAATCTCTGTCGTTGGTGTTTGTTATCAACTCAGATGTTGACGCTCTACCGTGCCATGAGGTCAGGCTATCCAACATTTTCTCTCTGTCTTCCTCTGTCTCGTCTACCCTCGATTTTACCGGTTGTCACAACCTCCACTCCTCATCACATGCCCGAAAAATTATTACTACCTCTTTCTTATATTGATGATAAGCCTTCTCTGTGTCTTGATCTCATTCAACACCTCAACATTAGTCATTTTGGCAATTAATAAATAATAAATAAATAAGAGAAAATGATGCAGAACTGGTTTAGTAAGCAGCCCATAATAACAAACATTTATAGTTTTGATCAGGACAGTAATCTGAGTCATTAGATGCCATTTTATAAGCAAATGTATGATTTTTGGCAAGAGCAAGTGAAAATACGTCTGCAGAGATTATCCAAATTGGGGCCGATCGGAAATGTCGGTGTAATAAAAACATGCCTTACCAGGGTTGCCAAATGTAAATCGGCTTTTAGTGCTAGATTTTAGTTTAAAAGTGCTAGAAATATTTTTTTAATGCTAGAAAAAGTGCCAAAAATATTTTAAGTACCAATTGTGCTGTATTAATTACAGATCAATAGTATATCATTGTAGTTTGAAAAAGTCAGACTGCACATCTTCTGGCGCCGTTTGAGCAATCGGAATGCACATCATCTGAAGTTTTTTTTGGGGTCATATGACTCGCAGGGTTGCCAAATGTAAATCGGTTTTTAATGTTAGATTTTAGGGGGGAAAAAGTGCTAGAAAGTGCTAGATATATTTTTTAATGCTAGAAAAATGTCAAAAACAGTTTACTTATCAATTGTGTTGTATTAATTACAGCTCGAATAGTATTTCATCGTAATTTGAGAAGTCAGACTGCACATCTTCTGAAGTTTTTGTTGGGTCATATGAGTCCATTGTTCCAATTTTGGCTGTGACATCTTTAGGTAATTTAAAGTTTTTGCAGCATTTATTATGCCTCTTTAATCCATATTTTACTGCAAGAATTGCTGAAAGCATGGGCAGCTGCATTTTGTTTTTTCATTTTATTTTTCACGACATTCATGCTGCTGAATAACCGTTCCACTTCAGCATTAGAATTTGGTAAAATTAATAATTTTAGGACAAAAGTTGCAACGTCTTTGAAGGGTTACCTCGAAGAATCTGTATAATTGAAAACTTCAGACCAAAATGTCTCAGTGGTTGCAATATCAGTCCATGTAACTAAATGTATGATGTTGTACTGAATCTCAATTGATGATTTCATTTCTTCATTTAAGTGAAATAATTCCAGAAAGGGAATAACATTTTTCTTAAAATGTGTCAATGTATTTGCACTGAGAATAAGCTTATATTCTTCAAAATATCAATGTTTTCTGGCAGACGATTATGCAGCTCTTTGTACAGGCTAATCAAAACGTTTTGTGCCCTTTTGCGGATGTGAGTTACTTGAGAAGATTGAATTTGTTGGCTAATTATCAATTCCCAAGTCTTTTCTCAAATCTAGAACCCAGCTGTGGATTTCGATCCAGAAATTCTTCAATGTTAGTGTTAGAATCAAGAGGATCAATGTTGCTTGTTGGCAGTACTAACATGTTAGCAATAGATGTAATAAGAAGAGATAGATCAGAAAACAATTTTGTTTTATCAACAGTATTTGATTCCAAAAGTTTGTTCACTTCTTGAACATGTTTTAGAATTGGATGCAAAAATAATATAAATAACTCATTCTGAGGGTCACAATACATTTCATACAGTAAAGTGGCGATATAACATTTTTCATTAGAACTTGCTAATTGAAAATGAGTCTGCAATTCATTCCATTGGCTTAAAATTCTGCTGATTGCTGGTTCAATTGCTAACCACCTGGTTGCACAAGAATTTAAGATCTTCAGTGGTTCCTTATCATTAATGCTCTGGTAAAGTTGACTGTAAGAAATTTGTCTCAGTGAACTCTTAGAAAACCATTTATAAGTCTCACTTACTAAAAACTCTGTTTATTGGCAATGATGCAGCACAAGCATGGGACACTGATAATTGTATGGAATGGCATACACATTTAAATAAGATTAATCCAGGAATTCCTTCCTTCAACTTCTTGAAAACACCGTTATTTGTCCCTACCATGACACTGGCGTTGTCAGTGCCAATAGCCAGAAGATTTTTCATGTTTAATTTCTTTTCATCTAATTCATTCTTGACTGCATTTACAATGGCATCTGCATTACATTTGTCTAGTAACACCATATTAAGATATGTATGAATTACTTTCTTGTAAGTTTCACTGTAATAAATTACAACAATACCCAATAACTTGTTTACAGTGATGTCAGTTGATTCATCCAGTAATAAACATAATTTTCCTTGCCCAAGATCAGTAGTCAAATCTTTCTTGAAGTAAGGAGCAATGATATTCTTTACAATATTTGCACACTTTGTACGATGCATCCTAACTTTATTTACCATTTCACTGTCCGATATGGTATTTTTGCACAAGTCTACCAAGTGATCACAAGAATTGAATGATGAATGACAGCAAATAAACATTGCTAAATTGGCCTCAAGTGTAGATATCTTATCATCTTTCTTCGCAACGAAACTTGTAAGAGAAGCACTTTGACATGGACTAGCAAGTTTATGTTTCTTTGTTTCACAATGTCTTGCTAAAAGAAAATACTAAGCTAAAATGTCTTGTCTACAATACTTGCAATGAGTTTTAGATGAATCAGTTGGTACTTCAAGTAAAACACGTAATTACAAAGTACTGTAGTTTTACAAATTACAAAAACAATGACAAAATACAGCAACGTTTCGACCAACAAGGCCTTTATCAAGCAAACGAACAAACAGGAGTGACAAATTAAAATGAAACACAAATGGACGACCAAATACAAACGTATCTAAGGAAAATCTGGAATAAAACGAATAACGAAATAAATGTAACACAAAAACACATAAAACTAGAAATAGAAAGGAAAAGAAACAATGAAACATCTAGTAAATATATAACTTGAAAACATGCAACATATACCCATATAGATTACAAAGCATGGGAAGAGAAAGTACTAAGAAGCATAAGAATGGAATATAACATGAATACATGCAACATATACCCATATAGATTACAAAGCATGAGAAGAGAAAGTACTAAGAAGCATAAGAATGTAATACGTTGAGCCCAGGTGGTCGCAAGGTACCATACAAAGAAATCAACCGATTCTCCAGAGCAAATCGACTGCGATCATCCGAGGAACATGATCGGATGGCTGTGACCTCGACATCGTGAGCACCTAAATGGCCAGTATCATTGAAATGGGTGGCTACAGGGTCACAGAGCATTGGCGTATGTCGCGTAAGTGTTGGGCGAATCGGTCACTGAGCTCTTGCCTGTCTCGCCGATATAAGCCTTGTTACACCGCTTACAGATAATGGCATAGATAAGATTACGGGACTCGCATGTGAACCCATCGTCAATAAGAAACGTGCCTAAAGGAAAAGATACAGTACGCGTCTGTATCACCTAAGCACACGTGTTGCAACGCCGACGGCCACACTGGACAGTGCCAAATGAGTCTGGATATTGGACTTAAGGCGACTGTGTACCAACATATCCTTAAGACTTCTGTCCCGTCTGTAAGACACCACAGGATAGTTGGGGAAGACAGAACGGGTCTCAGGATCTGATCTAAGGAGAGACAGATGACGGAATAAAACATTTTCACCAGGGAACTATGGGGGTGGTAAGTTAAGATAAGTTTTACTCTGTCAGAGTTAGTAGTCCTATGCTGGCTGGTAAGGGCCTGCTGGCGAGTGATTTTCTGAACTCGATGCATAGCCGAGACAAGTACCTCTCCGGGTATAGGCGCCTACGAAAGAAATCAAGCATCTCGCGACCCTTCTAAAGAAAATCATCGTCCTCACTACAAAGGCGACGAAGGCGTAAGAGCTGCGAGAATGGCAAAGAGTCACGACAAGCCCGGGGATGGGAAGAAGTATAGAGGAGAAACTATGTGCATCAGTAGGCTTGTAATATACTGATGTAGTGATAGCGGATAGGCGTAAGGTGATAGTAATGTCAAGAAAGTTGACACAAGTAGTGGAGATGTGAGAAGTAAACGAATAGAAGGGTTGAAAACATTAATGAAATTAATGAAGCGTGACAAATCGGCTTCAGGCATATCAGTGATGCCAATACAGTCGTCAATGTATCTGTGATAGACAGACGGAAGGGGGCCATCATATGTAGTCCATACTAGGTGTTCAAGATAACCCATGAATAGACAAGCATAACTAGGTCCCATTTTAGTACCCATGGCAACCCCACTGATCTGCTCAAAGAATTGGTCATTAAACTGAAAGGAGTTAAGAGTGAGAACTAGTTCCGCAAGACGAAGGAGAGCAGAAGTTGACACAAGTGAATTAGTTCTCCTATCGATAAAGAACTGACGAGCTTTAAGGCCGTCAGGATGATGTATAGAAGTGTACAATGAGCACACATCAAGGAGGAAGAGACGGTAGGTTCTCTCGGGTAGCAACTCAATGGTAGAAAAGACAGACAAAGCGTGGTTTGTATCCTTCAAAAATGACGGGAGTGTGGTGACTATGGGATTAAAGATGCTATCAAGGAATTCGGAAATGTGTTCCGTAGGGCAAGAGCAAGCAGAAACGAAAGGCCTACCGGGATTGTGGAGTTTATGAATTTTGGGGAGCATATAAAAGGCGGGTTTACCTAAACAGCTATCGATCACACAGAGTGATGATGCACTGGATGGAAGGTCGTTCGTGGCAATTAAGTTCTTAATGACTTCACGAACCTTATTATTATTAGACTGAGTGACATCAGTAGGGCTGGTGTTATAAAACTGAGTGTCACGCAGTTGGGTATGACCTTCCTGAAGGTAAAGATCTTTGCTCCAGACGACTATAGCTCCGCCTTTGTCGGCGGGTTTGATAACAATGTCATCACGTCGACGGAGGTGTGATAGAGCACGAAACTCCGACGGTGACATGTTAGACTGCCAAAGGCGTTTTGGGTGGAGCAGTCCAATATCATGTATAGTATTCTTGATGTAGAGATCAAGAGCGTTAGAGGCACCAGGTTTGGGTGTCCAGTCATGTTTACGAGTAGAAAACTTGGAAAACATACTCGTGTCAGGACATAGGTCAGAGTCAACCTGGTTCTGAAAGTGAAATTTACCGTCTCTTCCTCCTTGATGTGTGCTCATTGTACACTTCTATACATCATCCTGACGGCCTTATAGCTTTCCAGTTCTTTCTCAATAGGAGAACTAATCCACTTGTGTCAACTTCTGCTCTCCTTCGTCTTGCGGAACTAGTTCTCACTCTTAACTCCTTTCAGTTTAATGACCAATTCTTTGAGCAGATCAGTGGGTTGCCATGGGTACTAAAATGGGACCTAGTTATGCTTGTCTATTCATGGGTTATCTTGAACACCTAGTATGGACTACATATGATGGCCCCTTCCGTCTGTCTATCACAGATACATTGATGACTGTATTGGCATCACTGATATGCCTGCAGCCGATTTGTCACGCTTCATTAATTTCATTAATGTTTTCAACCCTTCTATTCGTTTTACTTCTCACATCTCCACTACTTGTGTCAACTTTCTTGACATTACTATCACCTTACGCCTATCCGCTATCACTACATCAGTATATTACAAGCCTACTGATGCACATAGTTTTATACTTCTTCCCATCCCCCGGCTTGTCGTGACTCTTTGCCATTCTCGCAGCTCTTACGCCTTCGTCGCCTTTGTAGTGAGGACGATGATTTTCTTTAGAGAGCTCGCGAGATGCTTGATTTCTTTCGTAGGCGCCTATAACCGGAGAGGGTGCTTGTCTCGGCTATGCATCGAGTTCAGAAAATCACTCGCCAGCAGGCCCTTACCAGCCAGCATAGGACTACTAACTCTGACAGAGTAAAACTTATCTTAACTTACCACCCCATAGTTCCCTGGTGAAAAAAGTTTTATTCCGTCATCTGTCTCTCCTTAGATCAGATCCTGAGACCCGTTCTGTCTTCCCAACTATCCTTTGGTGTCTTACAGACGGGACAGAAGTCTTAAGGATATGTTGGTACACAGTCGCCTTAAGTCCAATATCCAGACTCATTTTGGCACTGTCCAGTGTGGCCGTCGGCGTTGCAACACGTGTGCTTATGTGATACAGACGCGTACTGTATCTTTCCTTTAGGCACGTTTCTTATTGACGATGGGTTCACATGCGAGTCCCGTAATCTTATCTATGCCATTATCTGTAAGCGGGGTAACAAGGCTTATATCGGCGAGACAGGCAAGAGGCTCAGTGACCGATTCGCCCAACACTTACGCGACATACGCCAATGCTCTGTGACCCCTGTAGCCACCCATTTCAATGATACTGGCCATTTAGGTGCTCACGATGTCGAGGTCACAGCCATCCGATCATGTTCCTCGGATGATCGCAGTCGATTTGCTCTGGAGAATCGGTTGATTTCTTTGTATGGTACCTTGCGACCACGCGGGCTCAACGTATTACATTCTTATGCTTCTTAGTACTTTCTCTTCCCATGCTTTGTAATCTATATGGGTATATGTTGCATGTATTCATGTTATATTCCATTCTTATGCTTCTTAGTACTTTCTCTTCCCATGCTTTGTAATCTATATGGGTATATGTTGCATGTTTTCAAGTTATATATTTACTAGATGTTTCATTGTTTCTTTTCCTTTCTATTTCTAGTTTTTATGTGTGTTTTTGTGTTACATTTATTTCGTTATTCGTTTTTATTCCAGATTTTCCTTAGATACGTTTGTATTTGGTCGTCCATTTGTGTTTCATTTTAATTTGTCACTCCTGTTTGTTCGTTTGCTTGATAAAGGCCTTGTTGGTCGAAACGTTGCTGTATTTTGTCATTGTTTTTGTAATTTGTAAAACTACAGTACTTTGTAATTACGTGTTTTGCCAATCAAATAGTTTTACTGCAGTTCCATATATATATACTGAGTACTTAAGTAGCCACTTTGCAAAAGCAGGATCTTTTAACCATTCCTTTCGAAATTTTTGCGAATACGTTGGTTTTGCTTTACTCATTGCTGAATGAGGAATTCTCTTTATAATTTGAACAGTCCTCCGTTAGTTTGGAAATGATTATAGCACTTAAGAACAGTCACTGATGAACTGAGAGCAAATACAGAAGCTGGTGGCAAGTCAACAAGATTGAACAAGGTACACCATTTAGGCTACAGCTATACTCTAAGTCAAACGCGCGCGGACCTCTCAGAGAGTTGTTCTTACACTGAGAAATTCATTACCCGGATCTCGTTGTAATACATTTTCTGTGCTTGTTCGTCTTTTTTTGGGTCGAGATTTTATGATTCATATACCAAACTAAAAGAAGTGCTAAAATTGCTAACTAATTTTTTTCAGTGCTAGATTTGGTGCTAGGTGCTAGATCTAAATTTGTAGTGCTAGATCACAAAAAATAGTGCTATAGTCTGTCCATTAATTCGTGAGCACGTTTGAAATTGATTTTCTCGAAAACTACCTGTTGGATCCCAGTGATTTTTTGCAAGCAGCCTTAGAATATTCATGACGCTAGAGAATATTTTTTTCCAAGAAAATTTGCATGTAGTTTGAAATATTTCTTCTTCAGGTTATATTAAAATCAGCCTCACCGGATTGTACACAATAGTAACAGATCTAGGGTACACAGACGCGTTGTTCTAAAAATACATTATGGTAACATTGAAATATCGCGAGTTTCACGAATTCCCGTGCACCTAACCCAGTCGACTTGGAAAGCGGAAAGCATATGACGTTATAATTGGGATACCGTTGTATAGTTATAGGCGTATCTCGCTATTTGTATGAAGCTATTGTAATATATTTGTTACTATCAAAACTGACATTGATATCACATTCATAATGAGTCTGAAGTGCACATTTATAACAATGCAGAAGGTTACAGCTTTACTATACCAACACTTCCGTAGGGAATCTAAGAGAGGGCATCTATATTGCGATATTCATAACCCTGAGAAACGAACAACTGGCGCTTGGTCTGAATAGAGAATCCTTTCCCTGATGGATTAAACAGGACACAAAGTGCAATTTAATGTCACAAGGAAGGAAAAGAACAATTGACGACTTTGACATAGATGTCATAAGACGGGAGCTTCGAAAATGTTTGCGACAAATCAACTT
Source organism: Arion vulgaris (assembly GCA_020796225.1). Taxonomy (NCBI): domain Eukaryota; kingdom Metazoa; phylum Mollusca; class Gastropoda; order Stylommatophora; family Arionidae; genus Arion; species Arion vulgaris. The sequence goes on along the minus strand of CM036775.1, from coordinate 174,436 downwards.
GTTACTCTCAGAAAACTGAAATTAAAACTGCAATCAGATTGCAGCATAGACATTTTAAAGTACTTATGGAAAATTGTAAGAGCCACCGGCTTCACCTCCTTCAGAAAACTATAGGCGGCAGGAATATTATTTATATCAAAAGCCACATTTAATTGCTGCCCGAAATAAATACCTGAGGCAGATCCGTGAGCGGCGGAGGCAAGGCTATGATATTGATTATTTGGACGAATCCTGGGTCAATGCTCACCACACCAATGCTAAAGAATGGCAATCCAGTAGACGGTGAACAGAAAAAAAGAAAAATACCAAGCAGCAAAGGCCAGCGTATTATACTAACACATACAGGAAGTAGTGAAGAAGGTCTGTCCATGACGCTGGACTTATTTCTCCAATCAAAAAGTACCGACGGTAGGGACTACCACACAGAAATGAATGACATATTTTCAGGCACTGGATGGAGAAAGATCTACTTCCAATTCTAAACAGACCTTCATGCTTGGTAATGGATAATGCATCCTATCCCAACGGTATCAGCGGGAAGACAAAGTACCAACTGCATCAAATACAAAAGATCAAATTAGGACTTGACTCTAAGGAAAATGTCAGCTTCGATGATACATATTTGAAACCCGAGTTGTTGCACCTGGTGAGGATGACAAATAAGACAAAGGTGTTTCATATTGACAAAATCACAGGAATACAGCCACAGGTCTTTGCGACTACCTCCCATATCATGCTCACCTCAATCCGATAGAGCTTGTTCAAGCAAAGTAAAAGGGCAAGCTGCCGAACAGAACAGGACGTTTAAAATGTGTGATGTTGAAGTTCTGACACGAGTCCTTCTCAATGATAGACATGCAGTTCTGGAAGGTGTTGAACATGTGCTCCGAGAGGAAGACGAGTACTGGCACCGAGATGGATTACAATTTGTCCAGCCAGTAACCTCATGGAATCGTCAGATTCGGGATGATACAAATCATATTTTGATTACAGACTGAGAAATAGCAACGTATACATTTCCATATCCAAATGCGTCTACCATCATACAATTTGTGGTGGCTAAGACACCGGTTCAATGGTGACCGGAAGGGGAGGACTAACTGTTGCATATTGTATCCAAGTTCACGATTGCACATAAAGGGTAACACACTTAATTACTTGACCTATCAAGTTAATATGGAGATACACCTATGAATAGAATTGACACGGACAAATTCTAGGGATTACTGTAAAATCTAAAATTTGAGCCTCCGTATTTGCAAATTGTCATAAAAGATCAGCGAATTCGCCGATGTGCAAAATCCGTAGCATCTATGGACTACTGGTTTGCTTTATTTTAGCGTCATGGATATTCTAAGGCTGCATGCAAAAATCACTGAGATCCAACAGGTAGTTTTCGAGAAAATCAATTTCAAACGTGCCTATTGAATTAATGGACAGACTATAGATCTAGCACTGTGCAAGAATTACAACACTTCAAGTTTACCATTGAAGTTTGAGAAGGTTAGCCTGAATGGCTAGCACCATACAAACGGTAGTAGGCTTTCACGCTAAAATCAGTCTGATGTACTATACCAGGCCCTGATTACGCGTGAGTTCATAGCAGGCGAATACAGAAGAAGAACACAAAAGCATGCTTTAATCAACGATTAGACATCTTAAAAACAAATGGATATATTAAAAAAATTATTATGGTAATATCATATGTTTTGCATTATAAACATTATACGCATTTAAATGTATAAACAATAGCCAAATATGGCTAGTTCCGGAGTCATGTAGTCATCTCATTTATAAATGTCTAATTTTCTTAGTACCCGAACGTTACAGGGTTAATGTAGAATTTGTGTAATAATTTTGAGATATTATGTAGAAATGTTTCAGTTTCAGTTTGAATATCTTCATTGTGACCTCGGATACGTCCATATGTGTCTGATCTCCTTCGCAATATCTCCAACAGCATCCAGCGACTGACCGTACCAGTTCTATTTTGATTGATGAGCCTACTCGTTTACCTGTTGTACCGTTCTTTTCTTGCCACACCAATCTTCAAACCCAGTTCTCGAAATCTAGTAGTTGACGTGGATTGGTTTAGATGAAGGTCCTTTCTGCGGCCACGCTCTATGAGGGCGTTCACGATGTCAGCCTTGTCCATGGGCTGGCCCTTGAACAGCTTTTTGACCGAATTTTGAGAGAGTATTTTGCCCAAAAATTTACCCAAAAATTAAGAAGTTTAGAATTACACGTTTGTGTTGTGCCGGGGTCTATAAGGGAAACAAAGAATAGTACCACTGCGACCTACGCGACATGTCGTAAAAGGCGACTGATGTAGGACCTAGAGAAGCTACCCTAGTAAATAAAAACATCGCAGAAATCGGATGTGCTGGCCTACTTGTAGGTGCATAACTGGTACAATGTACAATCGCTTTTAGGCTTAGATCACATACAAATCACACAGAGTGGTTATCAAGTGGTCGATATGGATCGCTCAAAGAAGACTTACACGTTTTACAAGTAGAGCTGGATTCTTGAGAGGCAGCGAGAGAAGTGTGTTTAAACAGCGAGCCACAGGAACCATCAGTATTCATACCGTTCGACGTCTGTTGGGGGAGACTGAGCACCTACGGGTCTGTTTGAGTGGCTGTGACGTCAGTCTTAGTAACCAATAACAACTCTCTGATTGCCGCGAACACTCTCATGTTCAAGACAGTAGATCCCAAATCCCAAACCGTGAGATTCCAAACCCCTGGGCCAGAGCCACATCCACTACACTGCATCCTGCCGGTTTGAACCTTCCGAACCACTAATTGTGAGTTGATGCAACAACGTCCCAGTAAACGGAGTCACAGAGAATCACTGGAGGGAAGCAGTAACGAGCCCATCTTCCATCCTCATAATGTAAGTAGTTGTCCTGTATGCTACATCCAGCTTCAGCAACGACCACACATTGTGCGTGCTATATGAAAACCCCCACCCCACTTCTCAATACGAGGTAATATACCCATATATATATATATATATATATATATATATATATATATATATATATATATATATATATAACAACACTAATATTACTTACGTTATCTAATATCAGCTGCTTATCTGCAAGTTCAACTTACATAGTGTTCGCATCTCAACATTTGCTTCCAAAAGTAATGATAACGTTGTGAAAGTTGGTTGTGTCACCATCTATCAGGATCCATTCTTCCTTTATCGAAAGGGGGAGGGGGTAGCAAATTGCGATCTATTGGCCAAATTGTTTTCTCAGCTTGAGCCATCTACGACCTGTCCCACTTGATTTCAAAGTCCTATCAATTATAATAGATTATCATCATAGCACCGCGGCCATCGTAAACAATCACAAATACAATATAGTGTATGTATAACAACTACAACATATAATATAGTGTATGTATAACAACTACAACATATAATATAGTGTATGTATAACCACGACCTTCTCTATAATACTGCGCTGATTTAGACAATATTGCCATGTGACGTCACAGGCTGAGGCGGTGCATTCGCACACTGGTAATCCATTGTCTGTTACTATTGGGAAACGCTGATCTAGACAAATACATCTTGCATATATTAGAAACTTGTTGGACGTATGTGTGTATTATAGAAGAAGTTTTATGATGAGAAGCATAGTTGTGTTGCTCTCACATACTATTTTAGTTAAATTTTATACAGAATACTTCAGAGCAGGAGTAATTTTTATACAGAATAAGGATTAATTTACATAATGATTACTAGTGTACTTACATCAGCTTATGGTAGTTTCTCATCAGTTATCCATGAATAAGTAAGCCACATGTTTGCAATAACACCACATCTTGATTAGCACATAAACTAAACAGTATTACACAAATATATTTATCTACTACTAAATTTTGCTCCTTTCCTTTTTGTGAAGAGACAGAATATTGCATTGAGCATTCCTTATTTTTCTATAATTGTTGAGGAAAATATTGGAACCGCAGACAATGTATTTCTTTTTGAGCTCCTGCAGACATGCAGTAATTTCTAATGAGAATTTAATAATTGGCAGTTACAATTTGTATGACAATCTCCTTCTGGTTTGTCATGGCCAAGAACTTATCTTCATATTCAGATGATATGAAGCAGAGAACAGTGTGAGATCTGTGATGCGTACTTCAGTCCACCCCTATCTATTAAATGTGTAGTTAAATGAAACACCATTTTTTGTTATAATATGTCGAAGGAGATCAATAGTCTACATACCAACTTTTATTACATTATGTCGAATGAGATCAATAGTCTACATGACAATCCTCTTTTGTTATGCATTATGTCGAATGAGATCAATAGTCTACATGACAACTTTTCGCCTGAGTGGTTACCGGGCCCAAATTTGGGGTGTAAAGAATAGAACCACCGTTACCCGCCATGCATGTCGTAAGAGGCGAGTAATCGGATGCACATGTCCTGAACGTGTAGAAGCATATGCGTTAGGGGCCTACCAAACCAATGTGCAACGTATACACGTTCTTGCTAAAGATCAAACATCACAAAGAGTGGTTGGCAATTAGTCGTAAAGAACGGACGCAACTAAAGAAGAAGAAGACAACTTTTGATACATTATATCGAAGGAGGTCAATAGGCCCAGACAACTTTTGTTACATTATGTCGAAGGAGATCATTAGCTATGTGACAAATTTTGTTACATTATGTCGAAGGAGATCAATAGTTTACATACCAACTTTTATTACATCATGTCGAAGGAGATCAAGTCTACATGACAACTTTTGATACATTATATCGAAGGAGGGCAATAGTCTATGTGACAATTTTTACATTATGTCGAAGGAGATCAATAGTTCACATACCAACTTTTATTACAATATGTTGAATGAGATCAATAGTCTACATGCCAACTTGTGTTACATTATGTCGAAGGAGATCAAGTCTATGTGACAACTGTTGATACATTATGTCCGAAGAGATCACTAGTGTTACAGGGTAACAAAGGAAACAAAATGATGCCAATCACCTTCACAACACTACAACTTGGTTAGCACATAAACTAAACAGCATCGAAATAGGGGGAAGACTGCAGTAAAACTTGGTAAATAGTGAAACACGTACAAACAAAGTAATTATAGTTTTACAAAATACAGAAACAGTGACGATAAACAGCAACGTTTCGACCAACAAGGCCTTTATAAACTAAACAGTATTACACAAATATATTTATCTACTACTAAATTTTGCTCCTTTCTTTAAGAAGTAGTTGGTGAACATTGCATTGAACATTCCTGATTTTTATATCATTGCTGAGGAAAATGTTTGAACTGGGCAGACAATAAAATATTTCTTTTTTGAGCAGACACATACAGTACTGTCTAATGAGAATTTCATGTAAATGGTAGTTACAATTTGTATGACAATCTCCTTATGGTTTGTCGTGGCTAAAAACTTATCTTCATATCCAGATATGAGGATAGATCAGGTTCAATTTAATGTCATAAATGCAAAACACTGAGTGTTATTGCGATACCATTTTCTGTTATCTTTAGTTCTGACCAGATGCAACTGCTCAGCGAGAGGAATTGGAGTGTTTCTCTGGCACAAACTAGTGCTTGCTGTGGTGATGACAAACTAATTGCTTCATCCAGATTATCATGTGCCACGGTTTCATGTAATAGTCAATAGTTGTTGCTCTTTCAAATCTTTGTATGATTTTCATGGACAAGAAGTTCTCAACATGAAACCATCTCTCAATTTTTCCACTATTTGACAGCCAGTTAAAGGAACTCTTATCTATGGAAACTTCCTTAGGTGAACAGTAAAAGATATGTCTTGGATCTATTTTGTCATCGAGTCCTATAGCTGGTACTTTCAACACCATACAATAGAACATGGTGTATGTTCCTTGTCTACATTTCGGTATACAACACTTTCTAGGCAGCGTTATTTTGTTATGTTTATTAAAGAAGATAATTGTTAAATTATACACATATAATTATAATCGTAATTTGATCTACACGGTACACATTTTACTAGCTAGGCATCATTATTTTGTTGTTATGTTTACAACACTGACAACAGTTATGTTTACTGAAGAAGGTACTTGTTAAATTAACTTATATTATACATATATAATTACAATCGTAATTTGATCTACATTTTTGGTACACAGTACTTACTTAGCTAGGTATCGTTATTTTGTTGTTATGTTTACAACACTGACAACAGTTATGTTTACTGAAGAAGGTACTTGTTAAATTAACTTATATTATACATATATAATTACAATCGTAATTTGATCTACATTTTGGTACACAGTACTTACTAGGCATCGTTATTTTGTTATGTTTACTAAAGAAGTCCGTTTGAGTCCGTATGTTTACTAAAATGTCCATATGTTTACTAAACACATTTGAATAATCCGCCTCACCCTCCATCTTGAAAAATATTGCTGAAGGCCATTATGTACGATGGCCGCGGTATAACAACTACAACATATAATATAGTGTGGGGGGTTTGGGAAGTCAGGATTGGTACTGGAGCAGCAGGGATTCGGCAGCCCGCTGAGCAGCCCTCTAGTAAAGCACTGCTCACTCTCTCTGACATGAGGAAGGGGCTAGAAAAAGGTGCCCCAAACATTGCCTGTTCCAACACTACCTAGCCAGCTTACTGCGGCTGTGGCACTTACAAACATTGCATGTTCCAACACTACCCAGCCAGCTACTGCGGCTGGTGGGTACCTACTCCTGCGGTCGAAACAAGTGAAAGACAAAAGAAAGGCAAGATCCTTTTCCACTCATTTTAGGCGCATGGAATGTGCGCACTCTGCTTGACAGAGACAAAACAGAAAGACCAGAAAGGCGTACTGCCCTGATTGGAAGAGAATTGGCCAGATACAACATTGACATAGCTGCATTGAGCGAGACTCAACTCGCTGGCAAGGGCCAATTGTGTGAGATTGGTGCAGGCTATACATTCTACTGGAGTTGTAGACGCGCCCTGAAGAGAGAGACGGAAGCAGGAGGGTCACATAAAGACAGAACTTGTTGGAAAGCTGGCTGGTCTCCTAAGGGTCTAAATGACTGCCTTTATGATTGTAAAGATTCCATTGCAGTATGGCAAGAGGCATGCTACGACTACGCGTGCATATGCACCTACTATGACCAAACCTGGGCACCGAAACCAAGAACATAACGATTGGTTCAATGAAAAACTCTGTGGAAATTAAACAAATGATGGCTGAGAAATCCAACCTTTATAATGCTCTTCAAAATGATCCTAAATCGTATCCATCCAATGTAAACTACGCCAGATGCGTGACATGTCTGAGTAGAAAGGCAGAAGAGATTCAGAATCAGGCATATACATGACCTAAAGAACTTTTATCATGCACTTAAAGCGGTCTTATTGTCCAACATCACCCCTCTCCTTAGCTCAGATGGAACCACTGCTGACAGATAGGGAAACAATTTCTTCGCTGGAGTGAGCATTTCAGCAGCATATTAAATCAACCATCATCTTTAAAATGACATAGCCATAAACCGTCTACCCCAAATCCCATAAAAACGCATTAAATGAAACTCCAACCTTAGAGGAGACAAGAAGAGCTTTTTCTCAGATTTCTAGCGGCAAGGCTCCCGGTGCTGATTCAATTCCCTGCAGATATCACAAAGAGGGCGGTACAATTTCACTGAGAAGCTCCACATTATCTTCCAACAAATATGACAGAGTGAAATCATCCCACAAGAAATGAAAGATGCATCCATTATCCACCTATATAAACGAAAAGGAAACAGACATGAATGTAATAATCATCGAGGCATCTCCCTACTATCTATTGCAGGAAAGATATTTACCAGAATCCTTTGGAACCGCTCACAGCTCATCTTGACAGGAGGACTCTTGCCTGAAAGCCAGTGTGGATTCCGTAAAGATCGTGGCACCACAGACATGGTATTTGCGGCAAGGCAACTGCAATAAAAATGCCAAGAGCAACATCGTGACCTATAGACAGCATATAGACCAAGGCGTTTGATACGTCAGTAGAGAAGGTCTCTGGAAGATCATGGCTAAACAGACTGTACTGAAAAATTTATAAAGATTGTGCAGCAACTGCATGAGTGGATGCACGCTAGAGTGCAGGGACTAAGGCGAGCTTACCGAGTCGTTTCGTCCTGAATGGAGTCAAACAAGGCTGTGTGATTGCACCAACTCTGTTTAGCATTATGTTTTCTGCCATGCTGACAGATGCATTCAGAGATAGTAACATAGGTGTCAACATCAAGTATCGTACAGATGGAAACTCTTCAATCCAAGGATATTAATAATAATAATTCCTCTTGTACCGTTATACGTTACATAGGCCTGCAAGTAATTTCTCCATAACGCCTCTATCCTGGGCAACTCGCTCAATTTCCTCCATGGAACTGAGACCGATATTTCCTGCCTCTCTCAGCAAAGCTCCGCTTCAGGTCTCCTTAGGTCGACCTCTTCGAACCTTGCATCCACTTCAATGCCTGCTTTGATATTCGTTGATAATTTCTCTTCAAGGTGTGTCCAACATATGGCGTCCTTTCTTACAAGTTTCTGTAGCTATTTAAATTTCTTGTTATGAGGTAGCTGGCCCTAAGCACAAGTCCTCCTCCTTTTTCATCCGGGCTTGGAACCTACTGGCAGAGTCCAAGGATATTTCAAGCAAAAATCCAAACTAAAGTCTGATACCATCAGAGATCTCTTATTTGCTGACGACTGCGCCTCACTGCCAACGCTGAGGCAGATCTCCAGACTAGTATGGACAGATTTCACAGCCTGCTCCAACTTTGGTCTTACCGTCAATACCGAGAAATATGAAGTCAGCGTACCAACCAGCTCCTGGAAAAGTATATGCCAAACCAAATATTACAACAAGCGGTAGGAAACTGAAAGTAGTGGACAGATTTACTTATCTTGGAAGAACACTGTCCCAAAATGTCACCATAGTGATGAAATAAAATACTAGAATCTCTAAAACTAGCAGCACCTTGGCAGACTACATAGAAATGTCTGAACAGATTTGGTATTGGCCAAGCCACAAAACTGAAGGCATATCGAGCTGTCGTGCTCCCAGTCCTCTCCACGAGTGTGAAACTTGGACAGTATATCGCAGACACGCAAGGAAGAACCACTTTCACACAGTCTGCCTTAGAAAAATAATGAACATCAAATGGTAGGATATGATCCCAGATACAGAGGTCCTGAAAAGAGCTGCTCTTCCCAGCATCTATACAATCTTGATGTGTCCAGACAGGATGGGCAGGTCATGTAGTCTGAATGCCAGACTGCAGAATACCCAATGGACTCTTTTTTTATGGTGAGCTGCACAGCGGTAAACGTCTACAGGGGGGCGCCAGAAAAGCGATTCAAAGATACACTCAAGAACTTGATGAAATCTTTTGGCATAGATGTCAACAACTGGGAGAATGATGCTCAAGACAGGATCTGTGCCTGGCGCACACTTCTCTTCGACAACGGTTCTCGGCCTTCGAGGCAGGTAGAACAGCACGGATGGAGCAAAGACGTCAAAACAGAAAGGCAGTAAAACTCCCACAAGTGCAAGTATACCTTGCCCACACTGTACAAGAATATTTCAAGCCCGTATCGGGCTCACTAGTCATCTACGCACACACAGACAAACATAGTGCAACTACATTCCCCTTGATGAAATTTGTGTGGTCACACTCCCAATGGACGAGCATCATAATATAGTGTATGTATAACTAACAACTAATTACAGAATATAGTATGTATAACAACATACAACATATAATATAGTGTATAACAACTAGCAACATATAATATAATGTATGTATAACAGTAATTGAGGTACCATCTTAAATACAAGGAAATTCATAAACTTACTTGGCACTCACCAGATGGAGTGACTCAGAATCAGATTTAACGGTATGCATAACACACAATTTAGAACATCAATAAGCTGGATGTCCGTGCATACTGAGGGGCAGATTTAGGAAGTGATCATAATTCTATGCATAGGTAAATTGAAACTATAATCCACCATACTAAAATAGAACAACTATGAATAGACAGTCAAAGACTACAAAATAAAGAAGTAAAAGAGGAATATCAGCTCGAACTTAAGAATAGGTTCGAGTTACTCAATGGTGAAATGAACAGAACATTGAAGACAAATGGACTAAGATAAAGGACACACCTATTGGGGCAGCAAATAGCAGCGCAGGATTAAACACGAAAGACAGAAAACCTTGATAAGTGATGACACCTGGAAATATATTGAAGAAAGAAGAAAGATGAAACTAGCAATATTTAATACTAAGGATGTAACAGATGAAATCTAAGCTAAAGAGGAATATAGACTAAAAGACAAGGAAGTGAAAAGAGCGGTCAGAAGAGATAAAAGAGCATATGTCAATCGACTGGCCGGGAAGAAGGGGAAAGGAAGCTGTTCGGAAACAGTAAAATGCTATACAACACACTAAAACAACTTACTGGAACATTTGTTTCAAAGGGTGGCCCAATCAAGAGCAAAGATGGTAAAGTTCTAACATCAGATACCGAGCAGAAGAAAGGATGGCAGAATATTTTGAAGAAATATTAAATAGACCTTGATCCACCATACTCACCAAGCTCTGACGAAGAGGCAAGAAACAGCCTCACCACCAACGGTTGACAAGTGTAGCTGAGGTCAAGGAGGCAAATCAATTCCTTGATAAACAATAAGGCAGCGGGGTGATGATAACATTGTAGAAATGCTCAAAGTGGTTGATGATACAACTATTAGCTAAAGAACTATTTAATAAAGTATGGGAAGAAGAAACTGTCCTAGATCACTGGAAGAAGGACACTTACAGATCTCAAAAAGGTGGACCCAAAGATTGCAACAACTGGAGAGGGCTCACCCTATTATCAGTAATGACCAAGACTTTCTGCAAAATCATTCTAATAGAATCAAAGGAGCAGTGGACACGGCCCGAGAGAAGAACAAGTCGGTTTTAAATCTGGGAGAAGCTGCTTAGACCAAATAATTATCCTACGACTAATTTTGAGGAACATATTGAGTAAATGCAACAAACACATACTAAATTTCATCGATTTTAAAAAGCTCTTGATAGTCTACACAGAATCTCTCTGTGGAATATTCTATGCTATGAATACCAGACAAAATAATAAACATTATAAAGAGCCTCTATGATGGTTCATATGTGCAGTTCGCACTGATGGTGGACACAGCGACTGGTTTATGGTTGAAACCGGCAGAAGCAAGGCTGTATTCTATCTCCGCTATTGTTTGAGGGACATTGACTGTGTGATGCGAAAATGTTGCGGGGGCGAAACTGGCATCGATTGGTAGAAAATAGTCAACTAGAAGATTTGGATTTTGCAGATGATATTGCCTTGTTAAGTAGAAACAACCAAGATATGCAAAGAAAACAGACAACTTGTCATCTATAGCACGTTAATTCGTGATAAGCCATTAAAAAACAAATATAATGAAGACACCTATGGTAAAGTAATGATATCACACTGAATCTAAAAATGATAAAAAAATAACAGAGCAGTTCACCTATTTGGGTAGCAATTTTGATTGCACAGAAAATGTTAAAAAGAAATTATGATACGAATCTGGCAAAGCAACATCAAGCTTTTTAAAAGTCTAAATAATAAATATGAACCGCAAGTTATATAGTATAAAACTAAATTACGAATTTTCAATTCAAATGTTGTATCTATCCTAACATATGCCAGCGAGAGTTGGAAAATTACTAAAGATATAGAAAGCAAGCTGAATGTATTTGAAAAAGGTGTCTGCGAAAAACAATGAATATAAAACAACGAGTTCAGGAGAAGTGATGAAATTAAAGACATGTCTGGTCAACCACTAGTGACAACTGTTATAAGAAAGAGAATATATGCTGGGCACACCTTGAGAAGAAATGATCAACGAATATCAAAGCAGGCATTGAAGTGATGCAAGGGTTCAAGAAAAGAGAGGCCTGACCTAAGGGAGACCCTGAAACGAACTTTGCTGAGAGGCAGGAAATATCGGTCTCAGTTCCATGGATAAAATTGAGCGAGCTGCCCAGGATAGAGCGGGTATGGGAGAAATTACTTGCAGGTCCTATGTAACGTATAACGGTACGAGAGGAATTATTATTATAACAACATATAATATAGTGTATGTATAACAACTACAACATATAATATAATGTATGTATAACAACTACAACATATAATATAATGTATGTATAACAACATATAATATGGTGTATGTATAACAACATACAACATATAATGTATGTATAACAACTACAACATATAATATAGTGTATGTATAACAACATACAACATATAATGTATGTATAACAACTACAACATATAATAATAGTGTATGGTTAACAACTACAACATATAATATAATATATGTAGAACAACATACAACATATAATATAATGTATGTATTACAACATATAATATAGTGTATGTATAACAACATACAACTACAACATATACTATAATGTATGTATAACAACTACAACATATAATATAATGTATGTATAACAACTACAACATATAATATAATGTATATATAACAACTACAACATATAATATAATGTATATATAATAACTACAACATATAATATAGTATGTATGACAACATATATATGGCCTTTTTCATCTTTACAGATGGTCAATTGGCAAGTGTTTTACTGTGACAACTTCTGAGTTTTCGCTTTTCTCTTGTCGTTCAGCTTATACATAAGTCTCTTCTCCAAAGACTCTGCGCCCTTTCGTAATTTGGCTTTCCACACAACTCTGTCATCAGCTAGTCCTTCCCATGTGCTGGGACCTATAGAAAAGTTTTCATTGAGGCTTTGCAGACATCTTTATATCTGAGCAGTGGTCTGCCCTGGTGCCTCTTCCTCCGAAAGTTCACAGAACAACATTTGTTTTGGTATGCGATAAGTTTCCACTCTTCTCACATGCCCCAACCATCTTAGTTGTCTACTGCTGAGCATGCCCATGATGGAAGGCAGGTTTGCACGTTGCAGTACTTCACAGTTGGTTATCTTGCCGTACCACCTGATGTTCATAATCTTGCGGAGACATTGAAGGTGAAAGATGTTAAGTCTTCTCTCGTGTCTTGAGTAGGCTGTCCATATTTCTGAGCCATATCATCATTCATCATTGGCCTCTTTGTCTCAGGAGACAATAGGTGTTGCGTCACGTAGTATGTTCTGTGCTGAATCACAACGTTTCATGTGGCTGTAATGGCTATTCTGAGCCATATAGTAAAGAACTAATTACACAGGCTCGATATATTTGAATCTTCATCTGCAATGTCAGTTTTGTGTTGTCCTACGCTCGCTTTGATAGTTTGTCGAATGTAGTAGCCGCACTCCCTACACAAGCGTTTATTTCTTCATCAAGAGAAAGGCTAGCAGTGACCATGGACCCGAGATAGCAACATTTTTTAACTGGTGTTAGATGGTTACCATTTAAAGTGATATTTGTTGTGTTACCTCCTTGACATAGTACAACTGTTTTGGAGACACTTATAGTCAGAGAAAATCATACAACATATAATATAGTGTATGTATAACAACTACAACATTTAATATAGTGTATGTATAACAACATGTAATATAGTGTATGTATAACAACATGCAACATATAATATAGTGTATGTATAACAACATACAACTACAACATATAATATAGTGTATGTATAACAACATGAGTGACCAGGAATCAGATTGACCATATGTGCATAATACACAATTTAGAACATCAATGCTGGATGTCCGTGCATACAGAGGGGCAGATGTAGGAAGTGATCATAATTTATGCATAGGTAAATTGAAACTGAAATTGAAAATTCACCATACTAAAATAGAACAACTGCGAATAGACAGTCAAAGACTACAAAATAATGAGGTAAAAGAGAAATATCAGCTCGAACTTATGAATAGGTTCGAGTTACTCAATAGTGAAAATGAACAGAACATTGAAAACAAATGGACTAAGATAAAGGACACACTATTGGGGGCAGCAAATAGTAGCGCAGGATTAAAGACGAAAGACAGAAAACCCTGGATAAGTGATGACACCTGGAAATATATTGAAGAAAGAAGAAAGATGAAACTAGCCATATTTAATACTAAGGATGCAACAGATGAAATCCAAGCTAAAGAGGAATATAGACTAAAAGACAAGTGAAAAGAGCAGCTAGAAGAGATAAAAGAGCATATGTCAATCGACTGGCCGAAGAAGGGGAAAAGGAAGCTAAGACTGGAAACAGTAAAATGCTATACAACACACTAAAACAACTTACTGGAACATTTGTTTCAAAGGGTGGCCCAATCAAGAGCAAAGATGGTAAAGTTCTAACATCAGATACCGAGCAGAAGAAAGGATGGGCAGAACATTTTGAAGAAATATTAAATAGACCTGATCCACCAGTACTACTCAAGTTTGACGAAGAGGCAAGAAACAGCTCCTACCAATTAACAAAGAAATGATAAGTGTAGCTGAGGTCAAGGAGGCAATCAATTCCTTGATAAACAATAAGGCAGTGGGTGATGACAACATTACTGCAGAAATGCTCAAAGCGGCTGATGATACAACTATTAGCCAGGTGCAGGAACTATTTAATAAAGTATGGGAAGAAGAAACTGTCCCAGATCAATGGAAGAAGGGAATAATTGTTAAGATCCCCAAAAAGGTGATCTCAAAGATTGCAACAACTGGAGAGGATCACCCTATTATCAGTAATGACCAAGAATTTCTGCAAAATCATTCTTAATAGAATCAAAGGAGCAGTGGACACGGCCTGAGAGAAGAACAAGCTGGTTTTAGACCTGGGAGAAGCTGCTTAGACCAAATAATTATCCTACGACTAATTTTGGAGGAACATATTGAAAAGCAACAAACACATACTAAATTTCATCGATTTTAAAAAGCCTTTGATAGTCTACACATAATCTCTCTGTGGAATATTCTATGCTTGTGGAATATTCTATGCTATGGAATACCAGACAAAATAATAAACATTATAAAGAGCCTCTATGATGGTTCACAGTGTGCAGTTCGCACTGATGGTGGACACAGCGACTGGTTTATGGTTGAAACCGGAGTAAAGCAAGGCTGTATTCTATCTCCACTATTGTTTGGAGTGGCCATTGACTGGGTGATGCGAAAATGTTGCGGGGCGAAACTGGCATCGATTGAGTAGAAAATAGTCAACTAGAAGATTGGGATTTTGCAGATGATATTGCCTTGTTAAGTAGAAACAACCAAGATATGCAAAGAAAAACAGACAACTTGTCATCTATAGCATCAACAGTTGGACTGCAGATAAGCTATGAAAAACAAATATAATGAAGACACCTATGGCAAGTAATGCAGATATCACACTGGAATCTAAAATGATAAAAATAACAGAGCAGTTCACCTATTTGGGTAGCAATTTTGATTGCACAGAAAATGTTAAAAGAAATTATGATACGAATTGGCAAAGCATCAGCTTTTAAAAGTCTAAATAAAATATGGAACTGCAAGTTATATAGTATTAAAACTAAATTACGAATTTTCAATTCAAATGTTGTATCTATCCTAACATATGCCAGCGAGAGTTGGAAAATGACTAAAGATATATATATGCAAGTTGAATGCATTTGAAAATAGATGTCTGCGAAAAATAATGAATATAAAATGGAACGAATTCAGGGGAAGTGATGAAATTCAGAGACATGTCTGGTCAACCACTAGTGACAACTGTTATAAGAAAGAGAAGATGGAGATATGTTGGGCACACCTTGAGGAGAAATGATCAACAAATATCAAAGCAGGCATTGAAGTGGGATGCAAAGGGTTCAAGAAAGAGAGGTCGACCTAAGGAGACCCTGAAGCGAACTTTGCTGAGAGAGGCAGGAAATATCGGTCTCAGTTCCATGGAGGAAATTGAGCGAGTTGCCCAGGATAGAGCGGTATGGAGAAATTACTTGCAGGCCCTATGTAACGTATAACGGTACAAGAGGAATTATTATTATTATGTATAACAACATACAACATATAATTAGTGTATGTATTACAACATATAATATAGTGTATGTATAACATACAACATAGTGTAAGATGAACACACATTGCATTCAGAAACTTCTTCTTTCTTTCCACTGTAACTGGATTGTGGCTCAGTGTCTTTTTACTGCTTTTGTCTTGCGCTGCTCTAGTGGCTTGAGTGATTGTTTTTTTTGCTTTTTTGGCAGGACTCTGCTATATGCCATATTCCCTTATGTTTTGTTGTAGAAGACTGTATACAGTGGAGTTTGGATGCATTCTTATTAAGTGGCTAAGTTACTTCATTCTTTGTTTCTCAGTGTAATTCTTTTTCTTCTGCATTCTCAGTAGATTGGGATTTCGAATTCTCTAATAAAGGCAGCCGTCTGCCTCAAATTATCAGCCACACCATACAGTTTGTCTTGGATGCTGGTGTAAGTGGGCCACCTCTTTCTTCTCAGGTCTGCATACTGGGGGCAGCTCTGTAAGATGTGTTCTGTTGTCATACTCACCAAGCCACAGGTCATTGGTGCCTATTTTGAATTTAGTGTACAGATGGTGTATCATTCTGTTGTGACCCGTCCGGAGACGAAGTATGGCTGTCTGGTCCCTTCTGGACATTTGGTAATATCCATCGTTCTTGTTGTGTTTTGGGTGTTCTTTATCCCATTTTCCCTTGTAGTGCCCTTTGGCGATGGTTTTTGCTTCTTCGTAACTAACCAGGTTGTCATCTTGGGGCATTCCTGCTCCCTCTTTAGCCAGTCTGTCAGCATCTTCATTCCCCTTGATCTTGCTGTGTGAGGGTATCCACTGGATTACTACCCTCTCAGAATCATGGGATAACTCCGTAGCTCCAGAACAATCCTAGGGGTCTCTGGAAAAAACTGCACTCGTGAACAGAACTGCGCTGTCCTGATTTGACCCACAACCTTCGACTCACAAGGCAAAGGGTTTAACCACTCAGCCACAGAGACAATGAATGATATATATGTTTGCTCGCAGTTGCTTAGCTGTCAGTGAGATTTTGGGTGCCTTAACAATGGGGCTAGCTGGTAGGTTACAGCATTTGCTTTTTGCACTCTAGCTTCTATCTCTCTGTCTAGTGAGATGTTTGGGTGCCATAACAATGAGACTAGCTGGTAGGTTACAACATTTGCGTTTTCCACTCTAGCCTCTATCTCTCTGTCTAGTCTGCCATATATGCAGTTCCATAACATCGTGTATTCAGAAACTTGTTTATATTTAATGTAACATCAACCGTAAATTGAATATTGTAAATACAAATATATCAATCAACTGTGACAAGAACTGAAGACAACATTCAAGTCAAAGTGTATCAAATAGTAAATTGGCAATAACACAAAGATAATATTATGAAATATTGAACAAATAGAATAATAATTTGAGATTTATTAATCCCCCGTGTATCTGTTCGTGCTATTGTTTTGTTTCGTATTGGTCAGCGTTAACCAATCATCACACTTGACACTGTCATCATACGTAGAAGTGAACGCTTCAAATGCTGATATCAACAGTAATCTTGTCCACATACAGCGTACATATATTATTCAGAAGTGATAATGTCATGCTAATTGTTTTCACAGGAAAAACAATGCATTATTCCTGATGTTATTCAACCAAAATTTGTGCAAATTATATCGACACTTTGAGATGCCAGATTTGATGTAAAAATCTGTGTAGAAAACGATTCATTGAGAAAACGATTATAGTTATGATTTCTCATCATTTCTAATTTATTTCTCATTTGAATGACATTCTTCAACTGCATTTTTTGTTGATAGAAGCTAAGAAGGCACTTGTAAAACAGAAACCGATATATATATATATATATATATAACTATATACATAGAAGTCTCACATATTCAGTGCACTCCTGCCTGCAGAACTGACTAGAACTGGATGAGAATACATTGCTCTAAGACCAACCCCAGACTGTTCGACAGATGTCTTTTCTCTGTTTTGTTGTATATTTCCTCCATATCAGTATCATTATAACTAGATTACACAGTCTAGCAAATACTACATGGATTTTTTGTCTCAATCATTTCGTCTTCCTCTTTTTGTTCTAGAAATGGTATATCTTGTTTAACCAATTCTGAGGTCTGAGCACGGGCAACATAAAGTGTATCAAGTGCAACAAGATCGTTCTGGATAAAATGACTAGAGTTCTTGAAATCAAAAGCTAGGTTAACAGATCCTTGATTACCTCCCTCTAAATTATACAGCACAGTTGTCTCAAAGCGGTCATCCACCCAATTAATATCAGACTCACGTTGTTTAATGTCCGACAAGGAATACACTACACATTCCGCAGGACACATATTGTATGCTGATTTTCTTAACTGTTCCCAGTTCAAAATTCCCTCCTGCAAGTCTGTTGATTCAACATTATTGTTGCCCGACTCATCTGCATAAAAGTTCGACCTATCAGGAAACTTACTCTTGTATTTGACTAGCCCATGTGAAACTTCGTTATCATTGCAACTGTAACAACAAGAGCTATCCCCAGCAGCGCAGTATGGTTCACTAGTCATCATGTACTGATCACCACCTCCAGGTTTTTTGTTGACAAGAGGTTCTTGGTAGTTCTCATCATTCTCGGGGTTTGTCGTTTTCAGCGGGTTGGAGCTGTGGTGAACTTGAGAATCATACTCATATTCACCGGTGTATACAGGTTTTTTGTTGGCGAGACCTCGTTGATACGTCTCTTCTTGGCAACCAATACATGTAGCACTGAGTTTCTTGTCTGAAACACCATGTTCGTAAGGACTATATGGTTCATCAGCGCTTACACTTGTGCCACCACTGCATCCACAGCTTTCTATATCCCTGAGTTCGGGATTCACATTGTGGTTGCAATTACTATCAACTTCTTTACCTTCATCCTTAGGCCCGTATACGTCGCTCATTTGTCTAAGAGCAGCGTTACTCTCATTTCCTCCGTCCAGTGCAAGCAGGTAAATATCCATGACAGAATCGGGCATTTCAAAATACCCAGCGCAGTCACAGCTATTGCCAGAGATGTTCAGTTGACTTGCATCATCACAGCTATTACCAGAGATGTTTAAATGACCACCACAGTAAGTTTCATCACTTAGGGTTTCACTACCTTCGTGTTCAGAACCTTTGAAGTCCCTTTCGTGAGCAGGACTGATGGATAGGCTCTCAGAATCCGTCATCGGATCCATATTAGTCTTCAAACGACGACTCTGAAGAATTCTGTTTCTATTTCCTTAAAGAAAATATTGTACACAGGACAGAGATACACGGGGTGATGCTGACGTGCTAGCACTAAAATTGACGTCATTGACCGGATCCCTAGTAACTAACACATTCCGTTCAGTGCTGCTTGGTACACGGGCTAGACAAAACAACTGGATTCTCTGTTGGTGTTTTATGGTGCATTTGTGTATCCGTGAAGAAACAGTGATTTGTTGGGGTGTGCATTTTGGGGGCGTTTCAATATTTCGATATCAATAAATAATATTTGCTGCTCGCCAACTACATAAGAAATGCCAAGAGCAGCACCATAACCTTTACAAGGTCTTTGTCGATCTGACGAAGGCTTTCGACACGAAAGTCATGCGTGGTCTCGTAACTCTTAAAATTATAGCAGCCGCACACCCGGAGCAACGATTGTCCTTCTTCTTCATTTGCGATCGCTATTTTAATGATTATACCGTTAGACGCGTTCGTATGATGAAGTCGAATGTTCTCTGGAGCTCATCTCTGGTGCCATGTAGTTTTGAATGTACTGTTGGGTTGTAGTCCTCTTGCTTGTTCCATCAACTGGTTATGTCCGTGGTAGAGTACAGACTTGGCCTCCTCACTATATCACGATCACAATGTGATCATCATCATTGCATTCCGGATAAATCGATAAGTGCTCAGATCTCCTCAACATTTACATCAGCGTAAGGTGACTGATTACTCCAGTTCTGTGTTGATTAGTCAAACGGCTATTCTGAGAGGGCAGTATTCCAGTGGATGCCATCACACTGGAAGAACAAGGGAAATGAAGATGCTGACAGACTGGCTAAAGAGTGTCAACCTGGCCAACTATGAAGAAGCAAAAACCAGCGCCAAAGGGTACTACAAAGTGGGATAAAGAACACCCAAAACACAAGGACGATGGATATTACCAACTGTCCAGAAGAGACCAGACAGTCATACTTCACATCCGGACGGTTCACAACAAAATGAGACACCACATGTACATGTCTTCTAAATGATATGTAAATTCAAGATAGGCACCAACGACCTGTGCCCTGTGGCTTGGCAAGTATGACAACAGAGCATATCCTACAGAACTGCCCCAATATGCAGACCTGAGAAGAAAGAGGTGGTCCACTTACACCATCGTCCAAGGCTGATAATCTGATGCAGAGGGCTGCCTTTATTAAAGAATCCGAAATCCCAATCTAGTGAGAACGCAGAAGAAGAAGTATCAATAGCAAAGTGATCATGACTGGCAGTTCCCTATTTTTGTCTCATCTTCTTCACTATGGGTAGGGAAGTGGATTCATTTGTGTTTGTAAAAAATAATATATTTGATCTGTTTCTTTAATGGCATTGATGCTGTCTGACCTGTCCATTGCCCGTCCTTCATCAATCATCGCTGTGTCAGCAAGCTCCGATCTGCTCACTAATTGCCCTTGCCGCCAGCATGTCCCGGTACGAAAGATAATGTTATATTGATCATTTCCTGTCACTCTCTAGCATGTAACGCCACTGACGCCTAGGGCAGCAACACAGGCAGACCATTCTGATATATTCTTGGCCGTTCTCTGTATTCTGTTCTGTGATTCATTTCTTTCAGTTCCTGTTCTACTGTTCTCCTCCAGACCGTTTTGCGTCTTCCACGTTTTCGTTCACCCTCTTGTGTCCATCTCAGTGCAGTTTTCGTGACAGAGTTAACCTCCATACATATGTTTGATCCATCTTCCAGCATCTCTTTTAGATGATGGTACTCCTAATCTCTTGTTGACATTGTACAATCTTGTTTAGAGATAGTATTTGGCCAGCACAAGCGTAACATTTCTCAGACTAGTTGTATATGGATAATTTGTGATGTATTAAGTATGTATGCTCTTTCTTGAGCATGTTTCTTGAGTCATTTAGAAGACATGTATGTTTTTAATCCTTTAGGGATGTGGTCTCTGTGGCCTAGAGGTAATGTTATGTTATGTTATGTTATGTTATGCGATCGACGTCATGGCACATTGGGCATTCCCCTTTGTGTTTTGTCCTCCGCTGCAGCAGCGTAGAGGTAAGGTGTTCGCCGCTCGCTTCAAAGGTACTCGGTTCGTTTCCGTGTATCAGGATATTTACAAGAGATCCTGATCTCAATGTAGGTGAGATAGAGTTCCTAGTCCTATCCAGGACCGTGCGGTATATATTCTCAGTGTGATGATTGTCTTCGAAATGACGCCCCTAAAATGTTTTTTTCTTTTAAATAACCGTCATTTGTGATTTTGATTTCGCTGCATCTGCCGCCCCTTACGGTCCCTCGGATGCGGCCGATTCTATGTATCATAGTGCGACATGGCCCTAGTGCTATCGGAGATGGACGATAAAAACGGAGGTCCTGTGTTCAAGTTGAGCACGTAAAAGAACCATTGGCAGTTGAAAATCAATAAGATTATGCCGAAAAGCCGTGGCCCGAGCAAAATTCAAAACATTTAGACTAAAATAAAATTCTGACAATATTTCACCATTTTCAAAAATTACAACGGGACCCCGCCTTTTTAAAAATGAATTGGACCCTACCCGGAAGTGCCACAACGGGTGGACCCAGTAGGATGGAACGTGAAAGTGCCACAACGGTGGACCCAGTAGGATTGAACGTGAAAATGTGTAAACTCCGAGTGTCAACATTCCTTCGAATGAGGCGTTCGAGTTTGTTTAAATAGGTTTTTGCCATTTGCGCGCTCCACCCTTTGCGCCACGATAAAGTGGGCACTACACTTTGATCTTAGCCAAAAGGCCTAGAAGCGACCCTTTAACCCTTGCCAAATCAAGATTTGACTCATATGTATGCAATGAAGCAAGTCTTATACGACTTAATTTAAGCTCATCATCATAATCAAATAGCTTGTACTGAGCAGAGTTTTGCCACTTCAACAGTCCTCCAGAATTTCTCTCTCTCATATGCCAGATGTTCCTTCTCTGTAGCCGTCAAGTTCAAACCATCAGTTATATCCTGAATCCATCTTTTCCGAGGTTTTCCTCTTTGTCCGGATGCTTCCTTCCATGATGGTCTCCTCCAGCCCTTCATGTCTTTTTATATGTAAAAAATACCTCAATGTTCTCTTTCTTATTTGTATCATTAGTTAGTTTTCTTTGATTTTGAGTTCTTTCTGGATAGATCTATTTGTTCTGTTTTCTGTCCAAGATATACGGAGGACTCTTCTAAAACACTTATATTCAAAAGCACAAATATGTTTTTCTACTGCTTTATTAAATCTCCATGCTTCACACCCATATGTTGCCACTGGGAATATACATGCACTTCATCATATCATATGGAAATTGAAGCTACTGGTACCAAATCTGATAACACACATAAGAACAAGGAAGAAGTTAGTCATAAGGTTAATTAAAATTGTTGGTCTAAAGATCTGCTGACACTTACAGACGAATGAACAGAATATAAATGAATTATACAGCTAACAATGATAGCGCTGTGAAACAGTTTCGAGGTTTCAGTTTGGAATATCTTCATTGCTCTCGGACATGTCCATATGTGCTCCCGATCTCCTTGCCGTCTTTAGGTCAAGCGACTGACCGTGCCGGTTAGTTTTGATGATATACTCGCGCATACACTGTCGTACTGTTCTTTTCTTGCCGCAATCGCCCCCATCAACTCCAGCAATCTAATGAATTGGCATGGAATTGGTTCATCCTGCAATCCCCTTTATTCCCTTTTTCCGCCTCTGCTCTTAACACCCTCCAGCCCTCACAGTTTTGAACACCCCTCCCATATATTATACTATATTTCTCACAACATAAGAAAAAATCAAATATATATATATTTCCTATCATACATAGTCAATTTTCAAACTGATTATATATATGAAATAGAAAATAATGAAAATGGATCATTAATAAATTGGGCATAGATGAATTCTGCTTACAGGGTCTTAAGTCCCAAATGATTATTCAATGCAAAAATCACAATAATTTATTTAAAAATATCTTATTATTAATTCTTCTTTAAGAACCTCAGTCCTAATCTTTTTATGAACATGTACTAAACATGAAGACAAGTGTAATTTGCAAATTATTGTCTCATTGATTAGTCAAATGCCTGCTCACCAGTCCTCCGCTGGATCATACTCCAACAGTCCTCAGAATGCACATGAGTGTGATTTGAAACCTCTAGCCAAGTAGTACATTAGTCATATGATGCCTCCATTGTCATGCTGCTTGTTGTCATGCCAAAATGCACCACACAAGCACCTTGACCATTCACACCACATGAGCTTGCAGTGAAAGCCACCGGACACTCATGACAGAACTACCGATCCCATCCGTATAAATCAACGTGTCTGCATTAGAACACTCATCATTGATAACGGCGTCACCATCCAACGCTGGGATTTCATATCTGCAACCTTTGTCAAATTTAATGATAGTTGAAAAGTGTTTCCAGTATATTGGAAGCATCCAAAGTATCCATTCTTCCCCATAGACAATGTGTTGAGCCACATACCAGCTGAACAGTATGTCTGCGGCATGGCCACACCACACAGTGCTGAGCTGCTCGTGCGTGAGGTGATCTTTAGCACTCATTTTTAGGGAGATGACACGTTGCCACTTCATCCAGTCTCTGCTCCATTGTTTAATCCAGGAAAAGATGATTGTTGTTTTGTTGGTTAACCATTGTGTGCATTGGAAAAGACAATGCATGATGCGGGATGACAACGATCATTTGCTCGTCTTACTTGACGATGAACATAATTGCCACTTGACCTTTGCGATGTGACAATGACATACTCACTTGTGTTGAAACACCAAGCTGCGATCAAATGTCACCCAAAATTTGGCGCGATTGGTGAGACTCGTTTCTTAGGCTAGTGGGCGTGGTTCAATTCGACAGTGGTCCTGGTTCAATTCCACAGTGGGCGTGGTTGAGTTCTCGCTGCTGTTCATCCCCAATAATCTAATTCTGCATCATCGCTGTATTCATCATCATCATTCATCCCAATCGACGTGATTAATTCCCAATGAAACGTCAATTCATTCCCAACATTGGACAGTTTTGCGTTGGTTATGGTGGGCGATGGTTCAATTCCAGGTGGGCGTGGTTCAGTTCAGCGGTGGGCAGAATGTTTTTCGACTGAAACTGTTCCAGGTCGTTTGATCTCAATTGGGTTGCCAGGAAAAGTGCTGGAGAGTAAAGGCGGCTGGTGTGATGTGCTTACATCGCGTGCCAGGTGTGTGAGTTAGCGCCTAACAAACTCAACGCGAAATGCACTGTTTGAATGACGGACAGGATATTAATAACATCCAGATATTGTCAATCGTTTTAAAGTGTATTCTTACAGCCATAATATATGTTAATTAATTAATTGATTCTTTGCCTTCTTTCTTTCACATCACTTTCTATGACATGTACATTAAGATTTTATTACATCAAATACATTGCACCACATAGAACCAATAACTGACATACGAAAGCGAGTCATGGGCAATAAACACAGTCAAGATATCTGAGATGTGGTTTACAGAGAGAATGATGAGAATCCTTATGGACTACTAAAATAGCTAATGTTGAGGTGTTGTAGATAGAAGTTAACTTTCCTGATGGTTAGAGTAAAGTGCGTTTTACAAGCGCTTTCACGTTTGTCGCCAAACGCCCTTAGCGTGGCGGAATGTAAAAATGTCATCGCTGGCTGCCACTTAGCGTGGCGCTTGGTCCACTAGGTTGGGCACAGAGAAAGCGTATCATCCTTTCAAGGTAGTCATCGGCACGGGCATGTGATGAGGAGGATGTTTAAAACCACTGTGACAACCGGTAGAATTGAGAGATGAACGAGACAGAGAAAATTTTGGATAGCCTGACTTCACGGCACGGTAGAGCGTCAACATCTGAGTTGATATTAGTAAATACTAAATACAGAGATTTGTGAGATCATGGTCGCCTATGCAGCCGGCACGGCACCTGATGATGATAGCCACTACACTTTACAAAAATGTACTATTTTCATTCCCAGTCTATTTCTATATCTGGATGTCCGGCAGAAGGTGTCTTATGTAGATCAGATTATCAGAGAACTATCAACATAACTCAGACACGTCACAGGGTAACCGATCTTCACTCAACAAATTAAACGATGTCCAGTGGCCCAACATGCCAGTTTGATATTGATTGTTAATATCTTTGCATATTTAGTATATCGTTCTTTTCGGGCTGCACCAATATTGACACATCTATCTCTCTCAATCATGGTCATGGTGGGTTCTACGGCACCGAAACTCCTGTTCAGGGCTCCATTAACGTAAGAATGAACGATCCATGGCAGCTGCCTCTGATACATTCATAGTCAATGGCCAATCCTCAAGCAAATTTCATTACTAACTACATCTAAGAACCATCGTATTCAATCTCCATTACTCCTTCACAATATCAATAATCATCTCTATATTTCTGAATATCAATCAGTGATATCTATGTGTTGTAAAAAAGAAATGCAAGATTAGCAATAGATCTAATAGTAACAGATGATTATAAGAGAACTTTCTATATTAAATGTAAGTGCACCAATAGTGCTAAATGAAAATTCAAGAATACCGAAAACAAAACCAAATGTTTGCGATAAACATTACCGCCAAAATGACGAATAATGGATTGAAAGATCCATACCCTCTAGGATGCGATAAATATTAACAAATAAGCAAATAATATGTACATTTGAGTGACAAAGGATACAAACAAACATATAATAATAACTATACATCATAAACAATAGTAATAACAGTCTCAGACATGTATTGTACCTCTTTGGTGTGTGCAGGTGACTGTAGAATTAATCCTGAACATAATCCCTACAGTAAAGAGGCCTAGCGATCAGGTTAGACATGTATATGTTGTGTTCTGTTTTTCACACAGCTCATTTGCTCTATACCTCAACAGCTGACAGTTCTCTGAATTCTATCTGAAGTTCCTCTTGTGTGCATTACATGCCCATTATTGATCTTCCCATCAGGGATTCCCAGCATAGAATTGTCTATGTCTTAAGAAGTATCTTTAAACATTTTCTGTCATCAACAGAATGTCTGCCCCTTAGTTACAATATATCAACTGTTTGGGGATGCAGCATCAGAACATCTGACAAATTAACCAGCCCATCTCCTTGGAAGCCTTCAGTAACATGATATTGACACTTGGGAGCTTTGCTATTATGAGTTTTAGTATGTATGGATGACTTTATCAGTGAATCAAACAAAAAGTATCTCGAACAACAGAGATTTAGTCACAGACCTCGCATCCAGTAAACATAATGCAGTCGGAAACAACGATTAGCCTTACCAGTTGTTACCATACTCTTCTCTAATAATCCATCTATATAACTATCGTTTGTGCTCCATTGTGCCCCATCCCCATGCTATTTGCCAAGAACCTGCCTTTGTTGAAGTTGTTGATTGTTTGATTGTAGTGGGTTGAAGATTTGATTTGTGAGTTGTGTGTCTTTAGTTGTGTGTTGCATGAGATGTGGCGTTGTCTTGGGTTATGTGTCGTCTTGAGTTGTGTGTCGTGTTGAGTTATGTGTTTGTGGATAATAATAATAGTGTTTGTTAATGTATAGTCTTGATTATGTGTCGTCTTTGAGTTATGTGTCGTCTTGATTATTTATTAATACCCGAGTTATGTCGTCTTGTTGTATGTATATCGTCTTGATTATGTGTTGCATAGAGATATGTGTTGTATACGTGTGGTGTGGAGTCTCTGTCATCTTAAATTATATATCATCTTAGGGCTCCCTCTCTTCTCTGGCTCCTCTCTTCTGCTCTCTCTCCTACTCTTTCTCTATTGCATATAAAGATATCTTATATGTAACATATATTATTGTATCTAAAATTATATGTTGGGCGTGGACGTGTGGTTTGTGGGCCGTGGGTGTTGTGGATATGTGTTGTGCTAGGATATGTGTGTTTGACCTTATGTGTGGTATGAGATATGTGTTGTATGACATATGTATTGTATGACATATATGTTGTATACGATATATGTTATATGATATATATGTCATCTTGGAGACATGTATTTATATGACACCTGTATTGTATAATATATGTATTTGTATAAAGATATATGTTGTGGATATGTGTTGCATGAGATATCATTATTTATGAGATATGTGTTGTGTAGGATATGTGTTGTACAGGATATGTGTTGTATAGATGTATGTTGCATGTAAGGATATCTGTTTGGCATGGAATATGTGTTGTTGTATGACATATGTGTTGTATGAGATATGTGTTGTATGACATATGTGTTGTATGACATATGTGTTCATGTAGCCTATCTGTTATATGAATATCTATTATGAGATATGTGTTGTATGAGATATGTGTTGTATGAGATATCTGTTGTATGAGATATGTTGTATAGAATATGTGTTTATGGCTGTATGTGTTGTATAGGATATCTGTTGTATGAGATATACTTTGTTGTACGAGATATCTGTTGTATGAGATGCTCTGTTATGCTAAGGGTCCTCTGTTGTATGAGATATGTGTTTGTACTTGACACATATGTGTTGTATGAGATATGTGTCTTGAGTTATGAAATATCAAGGCGACGACTGCTGACTTATTGTCCTGTCAGAGTAGCTGATCCCAGCGCTAACTGATCACAACCATATGCTACCTGTTCCCAACCATATGCTAGGCGATCACAGCCATGCTAGGCGATCACAGCTGATGTAGCCATACTCTAGCTGATCCACCCATATTCTAGGTGACCCCAGCCATGCTGGGTGGTCAAGCCATGTAACCAGAATCAGCTCACCCTTACACTAGCTGATCCCAGCCAGACCTTCTTTGATCCACTGCCATATGCTAGGTGATCCCAGCCATGTATACCTGATCCAGCCATATGCTGCTGATCCCAGCAATGTCACACAGCTGATCCAAGCCACCATGTGTTTGTTCTTATCAACTAAGTTAACCTACTTTGTGATATGTGGTTTTTGTGCCTGGAACATCAGGTATAAATCTTTGTCTAGTGTCTGGCATGTCAAAACTCTCGCCTGCTCATAAATCTCGCTGCCTCTCTCGCTCCCTCCCTCTCATCTGGAAGCTCTGCCTGCTATCTATCTTCAAAACAATTAAAACGATGCTCTGCTGCGCAATGGAATTTATAAAATAACAGAATGAAACTCGTAATCATGAAGTAAGATAAACTATTGTCAAGTCAAATTCATTTTAAGTATCACCCTCTTCACAATAGCAATGGTTCTGTATTTGTCTTCTCGGATACCATGATCTTCTGTGTGCCAATGAAGGCATCAGTATCTGCCTGAAAAGCAACTGTACTTGCAACGTGTAAAATTGATGTACATAGTAGTGTCAAGTGCTCAAAATGATTTACCGAAAAGGCTTTATGCAAGAAGTCCACTGAAAAGAAAAAGAAGAAGTACTCTGGTTGCAGAACTCTTTGTCCTGCAAGAAACAAAAATTTCAACAAATGGAAACGAACAAAAACAATTTTCATTAAGCTTTATGAGTTCCAATTACATGAACACAACAAAATAGTCTATGATCTAGCTAATTTTTCATTGATAAAAAAAAAAAAAAGACACAAATGGTGTCATAATCGCCTCTAAATAAAATTGCCTCCTAAAGTTGAATGGACAAACAGATGTTCACACAGACAGACAGATAATGAGAAAATGTATTAGTATGCCTGCAATATATGCCAATCTTACCTTGATCAAAGAAAAATGACATGGATAATATGTGTATGGATGAATGTGGAGCACTATACATTGCAGATGGCAGATTTTGAGGCACCTGCTTAGTGACCACCAAATCCGTGCATATACTGGTGAACAAGGTAGATCAAAAAAACAGGCCAGTAACGAGACGTTGTCAGTAAGAAATAATTAATATCGGGCCGGACAGGCATGACGTTCAGTGAACATTAGGCTGGGAGCTTGGGCGGGTTAGGTGAAACAGGAAGTGGACTGCCCGTCAGGCGTCTTGCGGTTGAGCAAGATATAGACAATAAGACAGAATTGTTTCAGGAAACCTTTTAAGTTGGTAAAAAGTAAGTGACTGGGTTTAGCGTGGCGGGTGGACGATGGTGGTCGTTCGGATGCTTGTTCGCAATTACACAAAGCTATAGATAAACTCTCCATCAATATAACTGCTCCCAGCACCGATCTGCGCAAAACAAATAAAAAACAAAGTAAACTCTATTTACACACCTATTTGGGACAAGTGACCAGAAAAAACATTATAAGGCAAGCACCTACCAGGTTGAACCTGGGTGGACAGGTTGGGTGTGGATGGTTTGGTGAGCAGTGAAGTCAGGATGTGTAGGCAAACATTACTGGTCCCAGATGGCATACGATGGTGACATTGGCGAAGTTGTACGTTGGGGGTGGGAAGGACGAAAACTTGTCTACAGCAAAAGCATTACGACTGCAATAATCAACGAAGAATGGTTGCACAGCTACCTGGTACCTCTGCCGAAGCCCTGGCAAAGTACTAAAAATTCAGGGATATCGGGTAATCACCATGCAGAATACAATAGGCAAGTTGCTGGAAAATAGTACACTTAAGGAAAATATCCTGCCAATTAGAAAGGTTACGTCTCCTTCCACCCACCCTTGGAGGCTCCGTCCATATAGTGAGACATGGCGTGCTGCGGCAGGTGTTCGCCTGCAGTGTCTGTGAGGGTTTTCACCAAACATTAGAACATATCTACAAATCTCACATCTCTCCATCTGTCATCGATCTGTAGCCCCTCTTCAACAAAAACGTCTTCATCTCTGTAACTAAACATCATCTACTTTCTTTCATCCACCCGCCAGGCATGTGGGTCTTAGGGCAGTATGGAATTGTTCGTGCCTGTGCTGTGGGCATCACAAAGGCAGATCACGGGTGAGGAAGGACAATGGCGTATGCAGATGATGTGTTGGTGTATCGTGAGCAGGACAGAGAACAGCTTGTGGAAGACTTCAGTCAGAACTCGACCGCATAAAATTAGATGGTGCGTTGAAGCAGGAAGCATTAGTCAACACAAAAGCAGAGGTGACATGGTTCTCTTTAGCTTAACCACATTATCAACACTCAACACCATCTGTGGTTTTGTGTTCAGAGCATGGGCAGTCTCGTGTCTGGAGGTACCTGAAGTATTACATTTTGAGCAACAATCTAAGTCACTCTCCTCCTCATCCTCAAAAGCGAAGAGTTTACTGGCAATCAGAATTAATACTGCAGTTGGTAGGGACGGGCAGATGACGTCAGCATCTTGAGGTCTTGATTAAACAACATTAACCGGTGTGCGCTTTAGCGATCCTGACTCTCGGTCATAGTCCAGATAGAACGACTGGAAGAATACAGGTGAGGCGCGATGTGCGCATTATACTTAGGTGCACTAAAGACACGTCGTGCAGGGGCGTGCCTATCTCTTGACTATCCTACTATGGAGTATACAGAATACTGAAGAGCCGTGCAACTGCCTTCACGAGTCAGTACTGACACACAACATCCTACTGCACATGGAAATAAAGGGAGCCAAAAATGGTTAAGAAGTAAATCTTGGATCAGGTCAGGCCGAGGACTGTATTGACAGTTAGTGTGCGTGACACCAAGTGATTACAGGGCCCAAATTGAATCTCAAAATATAACCTATCTACCATACATATCATACAAAAACGTCAAGAAGGAATTGAATCCGTCAAACTGGCTGTTGCACCGTGAAACGCCGAATGGCTATAAAAGCTCCTAACCAAAAAAGTCAAAACCAAGTAGGAGGGTTGGTAGGACTCGTAAGGCGACACGGTGAAATTCGAAAATCAGGCTGCCAGGCTCTGCCTTCTTTCAGCCGGAAGATCTCCAGGATTGGCACCTGGAGATGTCCGCACGATGTTCGAAACTGGGAGAGACAGCACCCAGGTGGCACTGAAATGAGGACATATGGACTGGCCATCCTGGGACTGGGCGAGCCAGGTGGACAAATTGCAGGACATACTTCTCATTTAACAAAGGCTCATCTCTCAGAAAAGGAAGAAGGCACACCCATAGAAAGGAAATAAC
This sequence comes from Arion vulgaris, assembly GCA_020796225.1. Taxonomy (NCBI): domain Eukaryota; kingdom Metazoa; phylum Mollusca; class Gastropoda; order Stylommatophora; family Arionidae; genus Arion; species Arion vulgaris. Next base: position 143,068 of record CM036775.1, on the reverse strand, counting down.
CGTAATGTGAATAACCCTTCCACTGCTCGCATCAGCTCAAGCTCAATAAGGACCCAAAACCAATCCGAAAACAACTTTAAAGCCTCAATACAAAATCGGGCTGGACGGATCGTGGCATGCGACAGGTGTGGCGGGCAAATAAGAAGAGGTTTTGCAGCCAGAAGTTGCAGGGTGTATTGAGCAAATTTAAGTAAGGGATCTTTACTATTTTGCTAGGAGCTGCATGCAGATAGGCAGAGACAGCTGGGGCTTAGAAACCATGGGCAAGCACGGACTGGTGGGATAAATGAAAATGGAGAGTGTTTCAGTGGATCTTTGCGCGGCAAACCAGTTGGTTATGGGGTAGCGCGCATGGCACAAAGATCACGGCTGCATGGATATCGCAGACCCACGGGACAAAAAAGCCATCAACCCATCCTGCTGGCGTCCGCATCCATTCTTGCTCTCACTCTGAGTGAATGTAGCCTCTGATCTTTCCCTTAGCCTATAAAAGTACAATAAAGGCCTCAAGGAAGTTCATGACAGGCCACATGGTAAGCAGGGTGAAGGATACAGTGTGGGACATCTGAAGGGCAGAAGGAAAGGATATATTTAGTGTCACGATTTCCAACAAATTTGAGGCCCTAGGGGTTGATGAAGGAAGTATTGAAGACCACTAGTAAAAGTTTAAAGAATCCTGGACTAGTACATGTAAGAATACCCTTGGAAAAAAGACCACCACCACAAGGAATGGCTATCCCAGAATCAACGTTAGATAAGATAATAACAGAGAAGAGGCAGAAAGGTGACCTCTGTAATAGCAGAACAAGATCAGCAAAGGAGCCGCAGCACAAGAAAAATACACAAAGCCAACAGGGGTGAAGAGAAGTATAAAAAGCAGATAAAAGAAAGTATATAGATGACCTGGCAAAGGAAGCAGAAGAAGGCAACTAAGGGTAACCTGAAAGATTTATACTGATAGCACAAAGGAAATTGACAGGGAAATACTAACAAATAAATAAACCAACTTCAATTAAGGACAAGGCTGGAAGATTACTCCGAAAAGGCAATGCTCAAGAACGAATTGCGGAAAGTCAAGGCAGAACATTTCAAAGACCTTGCTAAATGACCGGACTTCCCTGAGCCAACCGGACATAGATCCCAGCTGCAAAGATCTAACAATCAGCTAGCAGCAAATGACAAGTGGAAATAAAAGAGGGTCATTCTCCAACTTCAAATGGTAAAGCTACAGGCCCAGATGGTATACCTGCAGAGGCCATAAAGCAAATGCTGACATCTCCAGCAGACATACTACATGGCTTGTTGGAAAAAATTTAAGGGGAGAAGGAAAAGAAATACAAGGAGCTGGAGAGGGCTGTATGAGTCAGAGCTACACTAAAGACAGTCTCCAAGGAATGCTCGAACTATGAGGCCAATACTCCTGTCTGTACCGGGCAAAGTACTGTCAGGCCTTCCTAAAAGACTCAAGCTGAAATCAGCTAAAAGAGATGTTTCAAGCAATTTAAACAAAGCTCGTCCTACTGAATCAAATATCGACTATATCGCAAATGGAGGCTCACTTATCAAGTGGAACTCATCCCTCTATAAGCACATGGAGACTATGAAAAGGCATTCGATAACCTAGACAAACCTCTGGGAAACTTCTACGACCTATAGCGTCCCCCAAATAACAAGATTATAAAAGAAAATGTATGAGGCCCAGCTAAGTACTACATGAAAAGAGAAAACTGACAAAAGCCTTCAGAGAAATACGAACTGAGTGTGCAGCAGAGCTGCCTTTATCTTTCCTTCCTTACCTGCTAGCTATTGACTGGATAATGAGATCAACAACTGTCAGGAAAAATGAATACAATGAATATGTTGATCAATTGGAGGATCTGGTTGCAGATGATCACTCCTCTCTCACAACCATCAACAGATGCAAGAAAATAACAAAACCAAAGCAAGTCTCATCAACTGGAGCTGACTATTCATGGGGAGAAAACAAAGATCATGAGATTAAATGCTGGTTCAGACTAATCTTATTGAGAGGATCACCACTAAAAAGAGGTGGACACATTTACATATCTAGGAGATGTCATCAACATTAAAGACAACAGATAGAAGATGTTAAGGATTAGAATACACAAAGGCAGATCAACATTTGCCATTCTGAAGAACATGTGAGATTAAAGAATGATTAGGAATAAAACTAAGATAATGATATTTAACTCAAATGTAAGTCTGTCCTTTTGTATGGAGCAGAGACATGGAGAGCAGCAAAGAGGAACACCAAAGAGTTTTGATGGCTCATCAATCAAATACCTACACAAAATCCCCATCTAAAGATATTCAATCAGAGACCACAAACGAAAACATGGGAATAGAACAGAACAATGGCCGGGTGGAACGAGATGAGCAGAGGTGGAGATGGATGGGTTTTACTAAACCCCACAGGTTGGGACAGTGAGTGGGAGACCCAGGGCATAGGACCGGGTTGGGATCAGGTGCAGAGGACAGGAGTGAGATCTGGAAAGGTTGTGCTGATAGGCTGGGCAGAGGCCTTGGTTGAATCTCACCCTAAAGCAAGTACTTCCCCACACATCTCCTGCTGCTATGTCATGCGCTCGACTCCAGTACCAGCCGATCTTTGTCCTTTTCTGTATGCATCATTTCAATCAAAATACGAACACTTTAACCCTTGTCGTAGAAACGAAAGTTCAAACATTAATTTCACAAGAAGATTGTAGGATGATTGTGAGTGGTTTGTGCGGTTGGTTTAGGTGGGTTTGGGCGTATTGCCGGGCTCGTGGGCTTTCTCTGCTCAGGTCGGAGGTGATGTTGTGAAGGAAGACAGTGAGCTGTTTGCCGTGACTACGAGCAGTCTCGCTATGGAAATCAACGTTGCAAAGCGATGATTTGGCTGAATCACTTTGTATGTACATGTTTTCTCGGTGACTCAGTAGGTATGCTCAGGGAAGATTGAGCGGATGGGCATCATGTAACCCTTTGGTTCAGTACCACCAACACCATAAATCTGGAGAACTTGTGGCTTTTCTGCCCAGTCCACGGGAATTGAACCCGCACTCACAGAGGACTTGTCACCCGTAGTCCAACTTGCTACGAACACGATGGGCAGGTAGCACCAAGTAGAGAGAGTTGTGGAGAAAACATGATCGTCTATGCCGCTTGAGCATGGTATGATTGATTGGTAGGTAGATAGGTAGAATGATTAATGGATAGATGGATATATCAATACACCAGATGGATAGATGGATATATCAATACACCAGATGAATGAATGGATATATCAATACACCAGATCAGGTTGCAACAATGAGAGATAAAAACGAAGACTTTCCAGAAACGAGGAAATGCTAATGTTGCCCAACTGGGTGCAAATTTTGTTTATCAAAGGTTATTTGGTTTTTATTTTGTGACTTGTCCTATACATGGATACTTCTGCTTGTCACTATGATTGAAAAAAGAAATCTTTTCATTGATGCCGTGCAGCTGTAGGAGTCCATGAAGTATTAAATCATCGAGTCCAGTTTTGAAGTCTTTCAGCTCAAGCCACCAGATAGAGAGTGTTCATACTTAACAGGTAAAGCGGTACAACTGTTGAATAAAGATTAAGTTCACAACTACAAATAAAGACGAAACAAATATTATAATAGAAATACATGTTGACCACACTTCAAATCCCATTTCGTCATCAATCCTTCTTCTTTCCATTTTCCATTCTGACCCCTTGTTAAACCACACTTCTTGATTTGTATATGTGATCTGAAACAAAGTGATTTAGCCTTTGTGCCAGTTATTGCCCACAGGTGTGACATCTTTAGGCCTTTTGTTGCACTAGCGCTGGCTACAAGCCCCCTCAGTACTGCAGTATACTGCAGTCATCATTCATTCTTTCCTATTGCTCCAATATCTCTAATTAGATTTCTCTTAGACCCTCGGGTCTTCCTATCTACCCCTACCATGCTGTATATGCTGTCAATGTCATTCATCCCCTATATATACTCTCTCTCTCTCTCTCTTAGAAGAATATGTGTGTATATACATTATGTATGTATGTACAATATCTAGCCATGTATTTGTATTCATGTATACCACACATATGCACCATGTTAGTAGTCTATCACTACTCATCATCAGGTACCGTGCCAGCTGGCGGCGGCGATCATGGATCTCCACAAATCTCTTCTCTTGGTGTTTGCTATCAATTCAGTATTGAAGCGCTCTACCATGCCATACGGTCAGCTATCTCAACATTTTCTCTCTCTATCCTTTCTCGTCTCGTCTGCATCAGTTTTACCAGTTGTCACAATACGTGCATAAACCTCCCATCATCATCATTTCCGAAAAATGAAGTAGCTGCCTTTCTTATAATGATGTCTGGCTTTTCTCTAACCGTGTGGAAAGCTCATTTCAACACCCTCAACATTCAAGTCATTTGAATCCCAGTCTTGCGTCTGCATTCTCGTATTCTTCTGTAAAAACCCCATTTCTGCTTGGCCTTCAAATTTTTCACGATCTGTATGCTCGTGTCATGACTACATCCATATGTCAAGTACTCATCTATATGCTTTGATGTGCTCTCATTCTGACCTCTTCAAACATGCATTTGGCCACCTATGTCACTTCTCATTTTCTAGCTATGTCTTACCTGCAGTGTTTAACAAACTGAAACCAATATACAAGACTGAAGTACTGCAACATCACTAGTCAAGCCCATCTAGTACCAAGTGAATACTTTCCGTGGGCAGGCAGGATCGTGTCTTTGTGGCGTGCCATTAAAAATAAAATATCACTCAGTTTGTTTTTAGTTAATTATGACATTTGATCAAGTTAAGTTTTAGTGTAATTCATTATTTATTTTGTCCACATTGGGTTGGCCCAGTGTCATTAGTTTATGTTTTTGTCTTTATTCTGGTAGTCTGTGGTTGTTTTTGTCTATTGGCAGGTTATAACATGTCTCTATACTTATTTGAGTGCTTTATATTTACTTCCACAATGTTCATAATTTTGTAAGAGACTCTGTACATGTGAGTTCTTGTGCAATTGGCCAAACTACTTTGTTCTTTATTCATCTGTAATTTGTGCAGTTTTGCTCTCTCTCTACTCTTTAATATCGTAACTTCTCTGCCTCTCTCCTCTTCTCCTTTCTGCCCTATAGTGTCCCCAAGCAGCTGACTTTATTCCTTAACTCCATATTAGACATTGAAACTTAGGTGGTTGTGATAACATTGATCGTCTGTTGATTGCTGTAAGTGCAGATGTTTGTTTCCCTTACTTTCTAATGAGGCTAGCTGGTAGATTTTAGCATTTGCTATACTCTATTTATGTCTCTCTCCCCATTACCATCTTCCTGTGAATATACTTCTAAGTGTTTGAATTCTTGCACTTAGGTTGATTGTAGAACCATTGACATGAATAACATTAACAGCAAAATATTAATATAGTCCTTTAAAAAATATCTTTACAATCTTTACATTTAAATACTTATCTCATAATTTGATTGTGACCTTCAATACTTGTCTCACTGGGTGAATACCTTGTTATAAATGCTTGTCTCACTGGAACGATGCCCATTACTTAAATCTTGTCTCACTGGGTGAACATACTTGTGTAAATGCTTGTTCACTGGGTGAATGCCTTATTCTTAAATACTTGTCTCACTGGGTGAATGCCTTGTTACTTAAATACTTGTCTCATAAGATTGGAAAATGCCTTATTGTAAATACTTGTCTCACTGGGTGATACCTTGTTATAAATACTTGTCTCACTGAGAGACATGCATTGCTTAATCTTGTCTCACTGGGTGATTGTATACCTTACTTCAATCTTATCTCATAGATGCAGATGCCTTATTATGTGCTTACATCTCCTGGATGAACGTCTTGTTACTTAAATACTTGTATACTGGGTAGATACCTTGTTACTTAAATACTTTGTCTCACTGGTGGGCCTTGTTACTTAAATACTTTCTCACTGGGTGAATGACCTTGTTCTTACTTAAATACTTATCTATCAGGTGAATGTATATGCTTAAATACCATCCCTCCACTCAAGGTGAATGCCTTATTACTTAAATACTTGTCTCACTGGGTGAATGCCTTGTTACTTAAATACTTGTCTCACTGGGTGAATGCCTTGTTACTTAATCATATGTCTCCACTGGGTGAACGCCTTGTTACTTAAATACTTGTCTCATGAATTTGAATGCCTTGTTACTTAAATACTTGTCTCACTGGGTGAGCCTTGCTTGTTACTTAATGCTTGTCTCACTGGTTGATATATTACTTAAATACTTGTCTCACTGGGTGAATGCCTTGTTACTTAAATGCTTACATATCACTGGGTGAATGCAACATGCCAAATGTACTTGTCTCACTGGGTGAATGCTTATTTACTTAAATGCTTGTCTCTTTGGTGATGCATGTTGTAAATGTATATTATTATTGTGTATGTGGGATGTGCTTGTATCCTTAATGGATACATATCTCATGCAATAAACAGTTCTCATCTAATCTTCCCATTCAGCATTCTATCACCTAGGCTAATAAATCTAAATATTTATAAATTCCCTAAAATAAGTACTAAACTTACTACCACAAGTGTAAACCAGTACTCTTGGAGTGTAGTCAAAACTCCTACCACTAAACCATAGAGTACCCTTACCAAGCCTTATGTATATATGGCACCCACTCAATCTTCACAGACAGTCAATTAGCAAGTGTTTACTATGAGAACCTCAGTTTTCCTTTTCTCTCTTGTTTTTCAGTTCTGCTACAAAAAAAAAGCTCTGCCTTCCACATAATATTACCTTAATACCTAGCCCTGGGCAGCAGTATGGAGTATGCCTTGTCATTTGCACAACCCCTCTCTGCCCTAATGTTTCATCCAAAGGAAAAGAAAGTTTATATATTTGCATCAAGTGGGGTTGCAAGATATGCCAGAAGAACAGTATGTACATTAATTAGCTTCCATTGCTACTTGACATTTTGGTTTGGACCATTACAAAAACAACAAGAACGAAAATTCAGTCCTTCGAAACAAGAAGTGTTACAGAAAGATCCTACGAATAATATCATGGACGGAAAAACACTGATGTCCTGAAAAGAAATGAATGTTAAAGATGTGTTGACTGATAAACAATATCTATACATAAGGAGGTATATAATTTGGTCATCAAGCTGTCACGATAACCTGGAAGAACAATATTAGGAGCAGGGTCCTGGACGTAGAGGCAGACCAAGAAGACGGTAACACAGAAGGTGGATATTAAAGAAACCATGAATATGACCATCGACAGAAGTAGGTGAACTGGCTAGAGACACAGTTAATTCCAAGTGCACTGCAAAGGGAGAGCAACGTCCTATAAAGAGATACGCACCTTGATGGGTGGAAATGGACGGCTGCGGCGCGCAATGGAGTCGGTCGGTCATTGGTGCGACAAGTTTAATGATTGGTTGGTTAGGATCTTGAGAGCGTTGACATAGTGACAAGTATTTTTGTATTGCACTTGCTTTGACTGTTTCCGTCCACAATTTCTTTTCTTGACTTTAAGTTTTGAGGATTCATTTTTAGTGCTCCACCACTTCATTTGTCTCATTCTTCTCTTAATTGTTGATTCTTATTATTTCTAGGTTCTTCAGTGCTTTCCTCATGGTTTCCCCAATTCTTTATGATCTCTGTCTCCTTCGTCACTTACACATATGAAATTTTAGGCTCTCTGTTCTCCTTCATCATTTGTATATGCAATTGTTAGGCTCTGCATTACCTCAACCCCTTCTCTCTAATTTTACCTCTTTCTCACCCTCCTTCTCTCTATTCGCTCTCTATTTCTCATCATAATATCACAAATCCCTATTATTCTATTAAAGCCTTGTTGGTGGTTGTGTGGTGATTTTGAAGCAAATTATGGCAAATATACTTGTTGTTTCTCATTCATTTCTCTTCTTTTATTCTTGGTGTCCCAAGATTCATTCTTCTCTCTGTTTTCAAGGTGCGTAATAATGTTTTCATCTTGTTTTGTTTATGCTCAGATTTAAGATCCATACAGAGTTCTCGCCTGAGTGGATTACAGGAGTCCAAATTGGGGTGTAAAGAATACGAACCACTGTTACCTTGCCCACTACATGTTTGTAAGAGGCGACTAAGGAGGTTGCGATCATGAGACTGTATGATCCCATAAAAAACATAGATAGCTACAGAAACCACAACCAAGGAAGTTACGTGTCTTCACCCATGGAAGAAGACTCATGGAAGTGACCAGGTGATATTCAAAGGAGACAGGGTTGGAGATGGAATGCAGAAAATGGGGAGAGAGTGGAGAGATCTGGAAGAATGGCATTGGATAGGCAGTTTTGGAAGACCTTGGTTGCGGACCTATATGGCACTAGGAGTGAAGGATGAAGAAGAAGAAGACAGTCTTCTAAAACATAACATCAGAAAAGAAGGTGAGAGAGATACAGAAAAAGATGGTTATGGCACCAGCAGATCCTGTCAAAAGAGCAAATACTCAATCCCCCAGAAAGCCATCAGAGCAGCGCAAGACAAAAACAGAAAACCACAACAGTGTGCAACAACCCGGTAGCAGTGTGACGGCAAAAGAAGAAAAAAAGGAACAATTGATCTTATTATGTTATGTTATGTTATGCGATCGACGTCATGGCACATTGGGCATTCCCATTCGTGCTCTGTCCTCCGCTACAGCAGCCATCCCAAAGTCCATTTGATCACAGTACCCATGAGAAGTTGATTAATATATCTTCTCTCTCTACCACGAAGACGAAACTGTCTGGCATGTCCAAACTTAACGCCTAATTCTCAAACTCATTCCAGTGTCTGAGACCCGCCCATGTCACACAATTGGAGCGTACCGCATTGATGATATCGGCTCTGTCCATGCTTCTGCCCACTTGAGTCAGGGCACTGTTTGCAAGAGAGTCAACCCGCACTCCAGCATGTCCAGGCGTGTACAACCAAGTCATTTTCTTGAGATGTGATCTCCGAATGATGTCCACCCATTCTACACGCATACTTCCAGATCCAATCAGTTGAAGCATATTCATCGAGTCTGATATGATGATCGTATGGGTAACTTGTTGCTCAGTCACCCATGACAGAGCCTTGGAGGCAGCGGTGATCTCCATAGTCATGCTCGATATCGTTGTCTCAAAAGCCCCGCAGTCCTCATGAAGTGTGCGACCGTTTCGTTGTGCTGAGTAAGCCCACGATGATCTGGTGTCACGCTTGACAGAGCCATCGGTGTAGATAATGATATCACCTGGGTGGGAGTGCTGATCCACGAGTACAAGAATTTCCGCATTGACGACGCCTGGGGCCCATTCTCTACAGCGGCGTCCAAGTGTGCTGATAACCCTGGCGTAAGCAGTCATATCCTCTGATCTAGGCATCCATTCGTCACCGTGCCTCAGCTCATCTAGAGTACAGACCTGTTTAATAATATCCTCTGCCTCGGCCATCCAGGATCGACCTCTCTTCAATCGCCTTCCCTTGTTCTCATTTATGGATTTGTGCAGAGGATGATTTGTGTCCGCAGAAACTCTCAGATACGCTTTTACCTGTGCGACTTTGTGAATCGTGGCTATCGTTGGCAATCCAAGGACATAGCGCATTGCCTCACAAGAAGTGTCACGTGTGCAACCGAGTATAAGCCTCATCGCTTCATTTTGGATCCTTTCTAACTTATCCAGCGATGTTCTGCTTACTGTTAGAAGACCAAGGCCATAGTCCACCACGCTCAGCACTAGTCCCTGATAAAGAAAGAGTAGCAGGCGTTGCTCAATATCCGCCCCGGCCATAACTTTGAGAGCGGTTAGCCCTTTTCTTGCCTTTATGATTACGTTCTCAACATGGCTCTTAAATGACAGACTTCTGTCAACTGTTATTCCAAGATACTTTAGTGTTTCGCTTCTGTCAATGTCTTTGTTACACATGTTGACAACCGGGTAGGTGTCTTTACTATGTGAGTGTTAAGAGAACCATGTCAGAGAGGCCTTTGCTGGGTTCACATTCGCTTCGAATTCGTTGCACCAGTCACCAATCCTATTCAGCTCACACTGTAATGCAGATGCGATCTCATTTCTGTCCTTGCCCATGCGATACACCAGAATATCATCGGCGTACGACATTGTTCTGCCAACTCCGACCCTTTGTGTGCTGGTTACCCCGACGGTGTATACATTGAAAAGGACTGGCGAGTGGTGATCCCTGGGGAAGGCTCATTAGGACTTGTTGTGGCTGTGATGCCCATGAACCGCAACGCATTGATAACGTGCGCTCAAAAAGTGCAGCAGCAATCCACTTGACCATGCGTGTTTCCACCTGCATATCCATCAATAACTGCATAAGTAAGATGTAAGAGACATTGTTATATGCGTCCTGCAAATCAATGGCGGCTGCTGCAGTTTCCATCCCCACCTGAAACCCCTCATACGCATCATATGCAAAGACCGATGCATTGCACCAGGTGTCCTTTCCTGGGCGATAGCCGCCGAGAGTGGAGGGGAAAAGATCATTTGTCTCCATTATATTTGAAACTCTACGGGCTATGAATTTTTCAAGCAGTTTACCGACAATGTTTTGCAAGGTAATAATTCTATATCCATTTGTGCCTGTGAGATCTTTTCCAGGCTTAGGTAAGGGTCTCAGATAGCTGTGCAGCCAATCATCAGGAATAGTGCCAGTATGGATACTTTTATTGAAAATCTTGCATAATTCAGCAAGATCTTTGTCCTCCAGACATTTTATGTGACTGTACCGAACACCATCATGACCAGACGCTGTATCCGAGCATGTCTTTAGTATTGATTTGATATCGACAGAAATGTATTCTATATTGACAGTCTGCATCTCATGCGAATGGTATACGATCTGCTGCATTCCTTTACGTTCCTCTCTGTCTTTCTTTTCTGTCTGGAGAATAAAGTTATGCAAGAACACCTCACCCCTCTCCTCATCTGTCCTCAAAATTACTCCACTGTCCAGATTCAGATTAGGCATTGAAAAGGTCTCTCGCCGCCATTCATGCTGCGGTGCAATCTCCAGAATTTTGCGAGTGATTGCTCGTTTCCAATTTCAACGCAGAATTTCTCCCATATAGCGTGCTTGTCTTCTCTTGCAATCTGCTTGAAATGTATAGCCAGACTGTTCTTTCTTTCTTGGTTTTGTATATTGCGATCTTGATGTTATGATGTTTTGATGTTATGATGTTTTGATGTTATGATGTTTTGATGTCATGATGTTTTGATGTTATGATGTTTTGATGTTATGATGTTTTGATGTTATGATGTTTTGAACACTTGGATTAGAGCAAGGTGCTGTAGGGTAAAGTATAGTTTATTTCCTGATTATATTCTAGACTTTAAATCTTCTCTTATTGATTGATAGGATCATCATCATTGCACGTCGATGAGTAACCATGTGTGTGTGTGTGTGTGTGTGTGTGTGTGTGTGTGTGTGTGCTCCGATTTCATTCTTACACAGGAATTTCTTCTCAGCTGCAGTGCACTTCATTGAGTAACCATGTGTGCTCCGATTTCATTCTTACACAGGAATTTCTTCTCAGCTGCAGTGCACTTCATTGAGTAACCATGTGTGCTCCGATTTCATTCTTACACAGGAATTTCTTCTCAGCTGCAGTGCACTTCATTGAGTAACCATGTGTGCTCCGATTTCATTCTTACACAGGAATTTCTTCTCAGCTGCAGTGCACTTCATTGAGTAACCATGTGTGCTCCGATTTCATTCTTACACAGGAATTTCTTCTCAGCTGCAGTGCACTTCATTGAGTAACCATGTGTGCTCCGATTTCATTCTTACACAGGAATTTCTTCTCAGCTGCAGTGCACTTCATTGAGTAACCATGTGTGCTCCGATTTCATTCTTACACAGGAATTTCTTCTCAGCTGCAGTGCACTTCATTGAGTAACCATGTGTGCTACGATTTCATTCTTACACAGGAAGATCTCAGCTGCAGTGCACAAACTCTCTAGCACCGGCAAGGGTCCCCGATGTAATTTTGAAGATGGTGAAAATATTTTTGTATACATTTTATTTTGATTTCTTTTCCAATGAATTTTGCACAGGCAGTGGCTTTCCAGCCTGCTCTTCTCGAGTTGGAACTCCCACAGGTTTTACTTGCTCAAATTGAACACGGGACCTATATTTTATCGTCCGTCTCCGATAGGAATAGGGACTTGATCTCACAGAGGAACTCGATCTTTGGCACTGCCCGAGTGGTTACCGGGGCCCAAATTGGGGTTGTAAAGAATAGAACCACTGTTACCTGCCACGCATTACGTATGAGACGACTAAGGAGGTCGAGCGTGGGGCTAGCTACCCCAAGCTGGCTGAAACCGAACACATTGCCGAAGGACCAGAGCTCCAAATGTTGCAGAAGATGTGACGTAAAACACAACAATGCTAAGGTCAGAGCTCCAAATGGTGCAGAAGATGTGACGTAAAACACAACAATGCTAAGGCTGCATGAATCAGATTTCCACATTAATAGAATTTTGGACGGTGATCGCGAGAGAGAGAGAGAGAGAGAGAGAGATCTGGCACGTGAGATGAGCACCTAACCTCTACGCCACAGAGACTACTTGCATATAATTTGCATATAATTTGCATATAATTAGGGAATCGAACATTTGAATAAATTATTACTATATTGGAGCTATTGAAGTTGGTGTCCAAATAGTTAAATGTTTCTGTTCCTTTGACTATCTACTTGTATGTATTAGCTTGTGACTATCTACTTGTATGTATTAGCATGTGACTATCTACTTGTATGTACTAGCATGTGACTATCTACTTGTATGTATTAGCTTGTGACTATCTACTTGTGACTATCTACTTGTATGTCTACTATCTACTTCCGATATACATACAAGTAGAATACATACAAGTAGATAGTCTAAAGCTATTGACTATCTACTTCCGGTTCAAGTTGGTGAACGCCAAAGTGTTGTTTTTGTGCGGTGCCAATATTTCGTCTAAGATGGATGGTTAATTTCATATGCAGATAGCTATGCAAAGTGAATAGGAAGTCCATTCATTGAGGATCTTCGCCGATGCTACGAAGTTTCGTGCATCTGTGCTGAAATTTTCCTCAGTGTGTGTTTTTTTTGCGTGTGGTGACGGTTTGTTTTGGTTTTCGATCAGTTCAAGATGGCGGACGTCGATTACAATAACGTTACGATCAAACGTAGAAACAAAAGAGGACGAAGGCCAAGGCAGGGTCGGCGAGCGGGCGCACGACGAACACGGCTTAAATACGTCCGCTTGGGACTCAATAATATACGCATTGTCTACTGGAATTGTGCAAGTGCGCATGAACGCGGGCTAATTCTTGAAACCCTTGTGTACAGAGCAGACATCGTAGCTCTTCAAGAAACGCGACTGGGCGATGGTGGTATGCTACGCATGACTGGTTTCAAATGAGTTCTCAACTGAGACTGGGCCAAAGGTGACTAGTTCCTCAACTGAGACTAGGCCAATAGGTGACTAGTTCTCAACTGAGACTAGGCCAATAGGTGACTAATTCTCAACTGAGACTAGACCAATAGGTGACTAGTTCTCAACTGAGACTAGACCAATAGTCGACTAGTTCTCAACTGAGACTAGACCAATAGGCGACTAGTTCTCAACTGAGACTAGACCAATAGGCGACCAGTTTTCAACCAATAAATCCCCACGTTGTGGAAGTGAAGGGGCTGGAAGAAATAAAACAAGTATTGTAGGTTTATCACCATTAAGTAGCTTGTCCCTTCCAGAACTTGACTCACAAGACAGAAGTCCTGAAAAACTCTCTGTTCTGTGCAAGTTGACCGGCGTCAGCACAGTCATTCTTAGATCGTCCATAACATCTTGCACCCATCGTCTTCTAGGTCTTCTTCTCCTTCTTCTTCCATGCACCATTCCTTCCAAAATTACCTTCTCTAGGCACTCATGTCATTTGATGTGTCCGAAATATTTAATTTTCCTTGTTTTTATGTTTTTTATTACCCTTCTCTTAATATCAAGCTGTCGCAGAACAGAATCATTTGTTTTTTTCTCTCTGTCCATGATATTCTAAGTACTCTTCTGTAGCATTTGTATTCAAATGCATTAATGATTATCTCCGCCGCTAGGTCAAAGTCCCATGTCTCACAACCATATGTTGCCAAGATGAAAACGAAGGATCTTAAATACTTAAGTTTTGTTCCTATGTTAGTACGAACATTTTATTTTAGGTTAAAGGTTACTAAAAGAGTCCACTTATTTTTGGGGGGTAGAAGGTTCTGTACATATATTTCTGCTGTTTTTGTGTGTGGAATATTTTTACATATATTTGTTGGAAAATTTCTTCACATTAAATTAATCCAGTTTTCATTAAGTGTTATTCTTTGCATTGTTTTTGTTTCTATTTTGTGAAGTCAAATGTGGTTTAGTTAGACAAGAGCACTGTACTGGTAGCCAAGGAAGAATAGTACACCAACAGGGGTCAAAGGCTCACGGTCACGGCGGAAAAATGAGCCAGGGTTAGCGAAGGGCGCGCTAACAAGACCCTGCCCCAAACCTCCACGCGGTGACCTTGGAAACAGACTTAGGTTCCAGTCTGGCTAAAGGGGCAGGGATCGGGAGACCTTGAAGTGCAAACATGTGAAAGCAAAACAGGGGCCGAAAATCCCTGGAAAATTCACGCATCTCCTGGCCGATAGTCCTCTAAATTTGGCACGAAACAGCAGCGTGCGAAATTAATTATGGTGACAGTGTGAGCTTAGAAACGCAACGTATCGAACGGAAATACCTTAAAAATCACACACATTTCCTGGACGAAGCCCGCAAAATATATGTCCATACTCAGAAAGAACTGTGAGATAACAGAGTACGAACGCCTAGCAAACAAAACCATTGTCACTGCAATGCAGAGACTGGAAATGCCTGAAAATACACACATTTCCTGGCCGAAGACCGCAAAAATACGCTTAAACTTCAACGAGTACGAAACAGTAGAGTAACTGAGTCCGCGAACAAAACAGTGGTCACTGCAATGCAGAAAACTGGAAGTCACTGAAAATACACACACATTTCCTGACCGAAGACCGCAAACAAAAAGTCTTACGGAAGCGCCCATAAAACATAAGCTCTGTTCTCTCGCAGGGAACTACCGCTGCCTTGTGGTGTCATGGTTGGGTACAACCAAAGGCTAGCAGAGCAAACCGTAAACAAACCTGAACGAGTGACGAACCAAGGTGTTCAGTAAAACGACCGGTTCGTTGGGAAGATGGCGCTCATAAGCACGGGAGGGCAGGCCATCTAAGGGTAGCTGCCCTGAAAGAAAATGGCAACTCACTGCCTTGTGGGTTTTGGCTGGGGACAGTCAAAGGTTAACGGAGAGCGAACCGAGCAAACGCTGGTTGAAACCGGATACACGCCCGAAAGATAAGCACCAGAGCTCAAAACGGCACTGAAAGTGTAACGTAGCTACCCATGCTGACGCTGCATGGACCACATTTTATCATGAATATGTTTTTCTTGGAGAAATTCGATATAGTGCTACGCCTGAGAAGTCTCGCCGGGCAGGACGAGTGCCAGGCCCCATGTCTCGAAGGGGCCCGCTTTATGCTACCGACGGTCCCCGCCCTCCAACTCGGCAAAGCAGCGAACGAGGTAACCGGGTTAAAGTTACTGGTTCGATACGGTCGAGTATTGGCTATAAAAAATTAAATATCACCCAATGGAATGCGGAAGGTATCCATTACAAGAAGCAAGCACTCGCAATAAGACTTGCAGAAGACGATATAGATGTTTCGTGCATACAAGAAACGCATCTAAATCCCAGACATAAGTTCGAGATTAAAGGTTAACAGACTTTCAGAACAGATCGAGAAGGGCACAAGGGTGGAGTCCTCACCCTAGTCAGAAATGGCATTCCAACCAAGCAGATGGAAGGAACAAAGGAAAACCCCGGAGCAGTTGAGATCATAGGCGTCCAAATAACGTGTAACGACATACAGATTCTTCTGTATAACCTTTACTGTCAAAGTTACACCCCGCTGTCACTCGAAGCAATGAATATCAGTGACACTTCATGCACTGTGGTCTGCGATTTCAATAGCCGCTCTGAGAGATGGGGCTACTATGAAACGAACAGCAGAGGCGTAGAGGTAGAAGACTGGGAGATAGAGAACAACCTGTTCCTTATCAATGCCCCAGACGATCCACCAACCTTCTACTCGAGAACGTGGCACACAACGAGTACCCCTGACTTGGCCTTCGCAACAAGCGACCTATCCACCAAAATGGTACGTACGGTTACCCAGCAACTAGGAGACAGTGACCATAAACCGGTCAACCTGCTAATAAACCTCAAATTTGTACCAGAGCCTAAAATATGGTTGCCACGGTGGAACTACAAGAAGGCAAATTGGAAGCAGTATGGGGCACTGACTGATGCAAATGTTGAACGAATAGACATGCATGAAAAGAAAAACATGCGAATCGTGGCAAGGGAACTGTCAGAAGCAATCCTGAAAGCGGCACGGGAACCATCCTAGAGGCGCACGAATGGATTACAAGCCATACTGGACAGCAGAGGTTCAGAAGCTTGAAAAAGACCTTGAGAAGACAAGGAGTGAGGCAGAACAGGCACAGTCGGTGGCAGCCAATACTGCCCACAAGGCGGAAGCAGCAAAATACAGAAGGGAGGTCAAACGAGCGGCACGACAAAGTTGGGTTAAAACAACCGAATCCCTGAACCTAGATAGGGATGGCCATAAACTGTGGAAACTGGCCAGAGCGCTAAATGATGAGAACACGAGCAGACCACCAATAGTCATCGAACAAGAAAAGAAGATGTCCTCGGGTAGGGAAGCAGCGAACATCCTAATGCACCAATATGCTGAAGTCAGCAGAGTAAGCATAGCAAAGGAAAAAGTCGATGCCATCAAGAGAAAAGCACGGGCTCTCCAAGGCGAGCCAAGAAAAGTCGATAGTCACCTAACGGACACATTCACCAGTAACGAGCTGGAAGAGGCTTTAAGGAACTTGAAACTCAGAAAGTCGCCCGGTAAAGATGGGATTACCAACGACATGCTTAAAAACTTGGGTAACAGAGCAAAGGCCGCTCTACTGTCCGTTCTCAACATGTCGTGGAAAACAGGCATAGTACTACAAGAATGGAAAGAAGCAATCATGGTACCCATCCCAAAACCAGGCAAAAATAAACTCGACCCAGCGAGTTACAGACCAATAAGCCTCCTAAGCTGCACGGGCAAGCTTATGGGACGCATGGTGAACAAACGGTTATCTTGGCACCTGAAAGCAAAGGGCTGCTTATGGCACAACAAGGAGGCTTTCGGAGATACAGATCCACAGAGGATCAAGTAACGTACATTGTCCAGGAAATCGAGGATGGTTTCCAAGAAAAGAAACAGACACTGGTGGTGTTGGTAGATATGGAGAAGGCGTTGGACACAGTCTGGAAAGAAGGATTAAGGTTGAAACTCCTCACCCTCGGCGTAAAGAGAAGAATGTGCAAATGGCTTTGATAGATACCTAGAGAACAGAACAGCAAGCATTCAGGTTCAGGGTACAAAGCATGAAGGCCACACTGGAGCAAGGAGTCCCCAAGGAGGAGTGCTCTCACCGACTCTCTTTCTAATCTTCGTCAATGACATTGCAACATGCCTCCCAGAACGAGTACACTCTGCCATGTATGCCGACGATCTGGCAATATGGGCGAGAGAAGAGTCAATGCCAACAGCAGAAAATCGACTGCAAGCTACGTTAAATAATCTTGAAGTGTGGTCAGCAAAGTGGAATATGAAAATAAATCCTTCAAAGACGACTTACACTGTGTTCTCCCAGAACAACAAGAATTACAAGATAACGCTTAAAGTCAATGGGCAGAGCCTTCCAGAGAATAAAACCCCAACGTACCTAGGAGTCACACTCGACAGAAAGCTGACTTGGTGCACCCAGATCGAAATTGCTACGGCAAAAGCGAGACACAGGCTAACAATGATGCGTAAACTCGCAGGTTCCACATGGGGAGCAAACAGCAGAATTCTCAAGACACTTTACTCTGGTAGAGTGCGACCGGTCCTAGAGTACGGTATGGCAGCTTGGAGCAATGCATCAACAAGCAATTCGCAAAAGTGAGCAGCAGTCAAAACCGGGCTTTACGCATTATCACTGGAGCCATGAAGTCCACGCCCATCAAGGCGATGGAGACAATCACCGGCATCCAACCAATGACTGATCGAAGTGACAAAAAAGTAGTAGTACTTGCGGAAAAACTCAAACGGCTCGAATCTCATCCAATGCATGAAAGAATGTATGAATTCGGAAAGTGGAGAATACAGAGATCTAACTTCGTTAGAATCTCTAAGGCACTGACCATAGACCATCCAGTCCTTTCCAAATGCACAGCCAAACCAATCCCGGCAAACGACAAGTGCCCGCCATGGAAAACCAAAATGTCAGAACTAAGGGAATCAATCCCAGGCATACTGAACAAAAGGGTCCAAACAAACCTCGACAGAAAAATCGCAACAGAAGAGTACATAGAATCAGAGTACCCTGAAAATGAGTGGACGCACGTATACACGGACGGATCGGCCAATAACGCAATAAGCGATGGCGGAGGAGGAATAGTGCTTAAAATCTCAAAGAAAGTCACGGTCAAGAAAGCGATTGCCCCAGGCAAATACTCAAATAACTACCGAGCAGAGGCAGAGGCAATCAAAGAGGTGGCCGAAATGATCTTGGAGAGAAGAAGCACTACACGCAACAAGGTCTTGATATTCACCGATGCTCTATCGGTCATCACGGCACTCAAATGCGTGGGCAAAACTGAGATGAATGAGCTCAAACATCCTCGCTGAACTAACGAGTTCACTCGAACGCACCGTCATCCAGTGGATACCGTCACACTGCAACGTTAGGGAAACGAAGCAGCCGACAAGCTAGCCAAAGAGGACGGGAGACTACTCAGACTGATCTCGAGATCAGTTATGAGGAAGTCAAAACAACCATCAGTTCGCACTATAGAAGCAAATGGGCAAAAGACCACTCTCAGTACACAGACAGTGACGGATACTATGGTCTCTCCCGCAGTGAACAAGTTGCCATATTTCGCCTCCGTACCGGACACAACAAGCTCAGATCCCACATGTTCCATAAATTTAAAATTGGCACAACTAGCCTGTGCCCGAGCAAAATGGCAAACATGACGGCAGAACATGTCTTGCAAGATTGTCAACGTTTAGCAGGTATAAGGAAAGAGTCATGGCCACAACACACAGAGCTTCGCGAAAAGCTGTACGGAGGAACGGAGTCCCTAAAAACAACAGTAAAATTCATGATAAAAGTTGGTTCATCAGGCTAGGCGGGGAACGCAAAGAAGAAGATTTAGCTTGTGGGTTCAAAGGCTGGTGGTCATGGCGGTAACAAAAGCCACGGTTAGCGAAGGGGCGCGCTAACCAAGACCCTGCCCAACCTCCACGTGGTGACCCTGGAAACAGACTTAGGTTCCGGTCTGCTAAGCGTCAGGGATCGGGAGACCTACAAGTAAGGTAGAAGTGCAAACACGAAAAAGCAGTGCAGTGGCCGAAAATCCCTGAACAAAGCACGCATCTCCTGGCCGATGTCCGCTAAAATATGCCCAAGTTCAAAAGCACGAAACAGCAGCTTGCGAGCGTCCGCGAAAATATCAGTGTTGGCAGTGTGAACTCAGAAAAGCAATGCATGGGCTGGAAATCCCTGAACAATCGCAAAATTTCAGGCCGAAGCCCGCAAAATAAGCCCATGTTCAAAAGGAACTTCTTCTCCTTTGCGTTCCCGGCCTAGACTGATGAACCAATTTTTATCATGAATTTTACTGTGATTTTAAGGGACTCCGTTCCTCCGTACAGCTTTTCGCGAAGCTCTGTGTTGTAAGCCTGACTCTTTCCTTTACCTGCTAACAGTCTTGCAAGATGTTCTGCCGTCATGTCTGCCATTTTGCAGGGGCACAGGCTAGTTGTGCCAATTTTAAATTTATGGAACATGTGGACTTGATTGTTGGTCTGGTACGGAGGCGAAATATGGCAACTTGTTCACTTCGAGAGAGATCATAGTATCGTCAGTTCTGTGTACTGAGGGTGGTCTTTTGCCCATTTGCTCTATAGTGCGAACCGATGGTTGTTTTGACTTCCCTCATAACTGATCTCGAGATCAGTCTGAGGTGATCGCCCGCCCTCTTTGGCTAGCTTGTCGGCGTTCGTTTCCCTAACGTTGCAGTGTGACGGTATCCACTGGATGACTGTGCGTTTGAGTGAACTCGTTAGTTCAGCGAGGGACATTTGATCATTCATCTCAGTTTTGCTAACGCATTTGAGTGCCGATGACCGATAGATCATCGGTGAATATCACGACCTGTGCGTGTAGTGTTCTTCTCCAAGATCATTTCGGCCGCCTCTTGATTGCCTCTGCCTGCTCGGTAGTTATTCGAGTATTGCCAGTTGCAATCGCTTTCGACCGTGACTTCTTTGATATTTTAAGCACTATTCCTCTCCGCCATCGCTTATTGCGTTATTGCCGAACTGTCCGTGTAGACGTGCGTCCACTCATTTCGGGGTCTTGATTCATGTACTTTCTGTTGCAATTTTTTTTTGGAGGTTTTGTCCCTTTGTTCAGTATGCCTGGATTGATTCTCTTAGTTCTGGCATTTAGGTTTTCCATTGCGGCCACTTGTCGATTGCCGGGATTAGTTTGACTTTGCATTTGGAAAAGACTGGATGGTCTGCAGTCAGTGCCTTAGGAGATTTTAAAAAAGTTAGATCTCTGTATTCTCCTCTTTCAGAATTCATACATTCTTTCATGCATTGGATGAGATTCGAGCCGTTTGAGTTTTTCTGCAAGTACTACTACTTTTTGTCACTTCGGTCAGTCATTTGTTGGATGCTGGTGATTGTCTCCATTGCCTTGAAGGGCGTGGACTTCATGGCTCCAGTGATGATACGCATTGCACGGCTCTGACTATTGCTCACTTTTTCAAATTGCTTGTTAGATGCATTGCTCCAAGCTGCCATACCGTACTCTAGGATCGGTCGCACTCTACCAGAGTAAAGTGTCTTGAGAATTCTGGCGTTTGCTCCCACGTGGAACCTGCGAGTTTACGCATCATTGTGAGCCTATGGCTTGCTTTTGCTGTAGCATTTTCGATCTGGGTGCGCAAGTCAGCTTTCTGTCGAGTGTGACTCCTAGGTACGTTGGGTTGTCATTCCGGAAGGTTCTGCCCATTGACTTTAAGCGTTATCTTGTAATCCTTGTTGTTCTGGGAGAACACAGTGTAAGTCGTCTTTGAAGGATTTATTTTCATATTCCACTTTGCTGACCACACTTTAAGGTTATTTAACGTAGCTTGCAGTCGATTTTCTGCTGTGGGCATTGACTCTTTCGCGCCCATATTGCCAAGTCGTCGGCATACATGGCGAGTGTACTGTTCTGGGAGGCATGTTGCAATGTCATTGACGAAGATTAGAAAAGAGTCGGTGAGAGCACTCCTCCTTGGGGGACTCCTTGCTCCAGTATTGACTTCATGCTTTTGTACCCCTTTTTCCTGAACTCTTTCTGTTCTGTTCTCTAGGTATCTATCAAGCCAATTGTACATTCTTCCTTTACGCCGCGGGTGAGGAGTTTCAACCTTAGTCCTTTCCAGACTGTGTCCAACGCCTTCTCCATATCTACCAAGACCGCCAGTATCTGTTTCTTTTCTTGGAAACCATCCTCGATTTCCTGGACAATGTATGTTACTTGATCCTCTGTGGATCTGTATCTCCGAAAACCTCCTTGTTGTGCCATAAGCAGCCCTTTGCTTTCAGGTGCCAAGATAACCGTTTGTTCACCATACATTCCATGCTGCCCGTGCAGCTTAGGAGGCTTATTGGTCTGTAACTCGCTGGGTCGAGTTTGTTTTTGCCTGGTTTTAGGATGGGTACAATGATTGCTTCTTTCCATTCTTGTGGTACTATGCCTGTTCTCCACGACATGTTGAGAACGGACAATAGAGCGGCATTTGCTCTGTTACCCAAGTTTTTAAGCATCTCATTGGCAATCCCATCTTTGCCCTGCGACTTTCTGAGTTTCAGGTCCCTTAAAGTCTGTTCCTACTCGTTACTGGTGAATATGTCCGTTAGGTGACTATCGACTTTTCTTGGCTCGCCTTGTAGAGCCCGTGCTTTCTCTTTGGGGGCATCGACTTTTTTCCCTTTTCTATGCTTACCTGCTGACTTCGGGATATTTTTGCATTAGAATGTTTGCTGCTTCCTCACCAGGACATCTTCTTTTCTTGTCGATGACATTTGTGGTCTGCTGGTGTTTTCATCATTTAGCGCTTTGGCAAGCTTCCACAGTTTATGGCCGTCCCTATCGAGGTTCAGAGATTCGGTTGTTTTAACCCAACTCTGTCGCTCCGCCTGTTTGACCTCCCTTCTGTATTTTGCTGCTCGCTTGCAGGCAGTATTGCTGCCACCGACTGTGCCTGTTCTGCCTCACTCCTTGTCTTCTCAAGGTCTTTTCAAGCTTCTGAACCTCTGCTGTCCAGTATGGCTTGTAATCCTTTCGTGCTCCTCTAGGGATGGTTCCCTGTGCGCTTTCAGGATTGTTGTGACAGTTCCTTGACGATTGCATGTTTTTCTATTCATGCATGTTGATTCGTTCAACATTTGCATCAGTCAGTGCCCCATACTGCTTCCAATTTGCTCTCTTATAGTTCCACCGTGGCAACCACATTTTAGGCTCTGGTACGAAATTGAGGTTTATTTTCAGTTTGACAGGTCTATGGTCACTGTCTCCTAGTTGCTGGGTAACCGTAAGGAGCATTTTGGTGGATAGGTCGCTTGTTGGGAAGGCCAAGTCCGGGGTACTCGTTGTATGCCACGTTCTCGAGTAGAAGGTTGGTGGATCGTCTGCGGCATTGATAAGGAACAGGTTGTTCTCTATCTCCCAGTCTTCTACCTCTACGCCTCTGCTGTTTGTTTCGGGGTAGCCCCATCTCTCAGAGTGGCTATTGAAATCGCCGACCACAATGCATGAAGTGTCACTGATATTCATTGTTTCTGAGTGACAGCAGGGTGTAACTTTGACAGTAAAGGTTATACAGAAGAATCTGTATGTCAGTGCACACGTGATTTGAACGCCTATGATCTCTACTGCGCCGGCGCTTCCATTTGTTCCTTCCATCTGCTTGGTTGGAATGCCATTTCTAACTAGGTTGAGGACTCCACCCTTGTGCCCTTCTCTATCTGTTCTGAAGGTTTGGTAACTTTTAATCTCGAATCTGTGCTTGGTATTTAGATGCGTTTCCTGTATGCACGAAACATCTATATCGTCTTCTGCAAGTCTTATTGCGAGTGCTTGCTTCTTGTAATGGATACCTTCCGCATTCCATTGGGTGATATTTAATTTTGATGGCCAATCTCTACCGTATCGAACCAGTAACTTTAACCCGGTTACCTCGTTCGCTGCTGTGCCGAGTTGGAGGGCGGGGACCGTCGGTAGCAAAAACGGGCCCCTTCGAGGCATGGGGCCCGACACTCGTCCTGCCCGGCGGGTCTTCTCAGGCGTAGAAACCATATCGAGATTCATTATTAAAAGACATATTCATGATAAAAATTGGTCCATGCAGCCTTAGCATGGGTAGCTACGTTACACTTTTAGTGCCGTTTTGAGCACTGGTGCTTATCTTTCGGGCGTGCATCAGATTTCAAACAACGTTTACTGGGTACGCTCTCCGTTAGCCTTCGACTGTCTCAGCCAAATCCACCAAGGCAGTGAGTTGCCATTTTCTTTCCAGGCAGCGACCCTTAGGCGGCCTGCCCTCCCACGGCCTTGACCGTCTTCCACAACCGGTCGTTTTAATGAACACCTTGGTTTTTCGTTCGTTCAGATTTTTTTGGTTTGCTCCACCTTTGGTTGCCCCCAACCACCATAAACTACAAACAGCAACGGTTCCCTGCGAGGGAGGACAAGTTTGTTTCATGAGACGCTTTGGCTTTTGAACTTTAGGCATAATTTTGCGGGCTTCGGCCAGGAAATGTGTGTGTTGTTTAGGGATTAAGGACCTTCAAGGCATGTCGTAAGAGGCGACTGATGTAGTGGTCAGGTCGAGGAAGTTACCTAGTAAATAAAAAGCATCGCAGAAATAGGATTAGCTGGCCTATTGGTAGGCGCATAACTGGCACATCGTTAATCGCTCTTAGGCTCAGATCACATACAAATGATAGAGAGTGGTCGTTATGGAGCGAAAAAGAAACAAAGAAAAGAATATGTAAGAGCTATTTTTAGTTTTATCCAGGGTAGCGTTTATGATTTGTGTCGCTAACAATTCTTCCTGTCTGTCCGTAGATGTTCATTCTTCCTGTCTGTCCGTAGATGTTCATTCTTCCTGTCTGTCCATGGGTCTTCATTCTTCCTGTCTGTCCGTAGTGTTCATTTCTTCCTGTCATCCGTAGATGTTCATTTGTTGTTCTTCCTGTCTGTCCGTAGATGTTCATTCTTCCTGTCTGTCCGTAGATGTTCATTCTTCCTGTCTGTCCGTAGATATTTCATTCTTCCTGTCTGTCCGTAGATGTTCATTCTTCCTGTCTGTCCGTAGATGTTCATTCTTCCTGTCTGTCCGTAGATGTTCATTCTTCCTGTCTGTCCGTAGATGTTCATTCTTCCTGTCTGTCCGTAGATGTTCATTCTTCCTGTCTGTCCGTAGATGTTCATTCTTCCTGTCTGTCCGTAGATGTTCATTCTTCCTGTCTGTCCGTAGATGTTCATTCTTCCTGTCTGTCCGTAGATGTTCATTCTTCCTGTCTGTCCGTAGATGTTCATTCTTCCTGTCTGTCCGTAGATGTTCATTCTTCCTGTCTGTCCGTAGATGTTCATTCTTCCTGTCTGTCCGTAGATGTTCATTCTTCGTCAACACACGTGACAGTTATATTAGTTAGTTACAAGTAAAACCTCGTCCAACACACGTGGTAGTCATATTAGTTAGTTTACAAAATGTAAACCTCGTCAACACACACGTGACCCAGTTATATTAGTTAGTTACAAAATGTAAACCTCGTCAACACACACGTGATAGTCATATTAGTTACAAAATGTAAACCTCATCAACACACACGTGACAGTTATATTAGTTGTTTTTTCCGGTCTCTTTCTTAAAATGAAGATCTCAGCCCCAGTGATTTTTTCGCTAGTTTAAACCATGAGATAGGTTGCCTATGAGGGGTTTCCCTTGCCCCATTCCAAAACCATGAAACGGGTTTGTGTTTGCTCACATTTCTACAATTTATTTTCAAATAGAAAAATGTGAAAAATTATTCTCGGGCCCCGATATATCGGGCTGGGGGTATGAACCTTTTCAACCCCAAAATATTGGGCCCGGGTTCAAAGGGGTTAATAAAACTCTCTTTGTATAAGCTTTGCAGAACAGAAGCATTTGTTCTTTTCTCTTCCATGATATTCTAAGTATAAATATATAAAAATAGACTGATAAATGTGCCCCACCCAAAAGGTGGCTTAAAAAGATTTGGAGTAGGACTGAGACCAGCTCTGGACATATGTTCCTCCAGTGTAGCATAGAATGTGGGGGAAAAGACGCATGATGTGTCATTTCCCAGAAGCAGGGGCGGTTAGGGGTCAGTAGATACAAGGTACGAATGGAGCCACGGGACAAGAAAATAAAATTTTTAAAGGTGGAAATTACTTTCTAGTATCTTCGATAGGACATCAAAATTTGTCTATTCCCATGGAAGAGGGGATTGGGTGTCCTCTTGCCGTAAAGCGTAGGGATGGGAGCTTTAATTTGCGTTCTGGGGCCCGGATAGTCGCCCTTGTTTGTTTTCTGTTTTTTTTATTTGGGTCTGATATTGTCTACCCATTTTTTTTTTGGTCTTCCCTTAGCTCTAGTCCCCGATCTCTTTTCTTATATGCTGTTATTGGTGGTTGGTTTTTTCATTCTATTAAATGCCCAAACCACCATTTTTTTTTTGATGTTCGGTGCATGAAGTTATACCCCTCTGCTTCGTGTCCTCATTTCGTAGTCTATCTTTCCTGGTGACTCCCTGCCCTTCCTCAATTTTCATTTCACATGTGGTAGCTTTCTGTGATGTGTTGCTGTAAGGCCAAGTTTGGCACTGGTAACAAAGTGTTGGTAGGGAAAAAACTTTTTTTCTATTTTTTTTTTTTTGTTTGTTCTTCTTGACCAAATTTAATCATTCTATGTGATATGTTTGATATTTGCTAAGAACGACTAAACATTTTAGGCCCCCACAATGCAGGACAGGCCCTCCCAAAAACAGCGTTTAGTAATTTTGTCAAACATCTGCAAAAACCCAAGGATCCCCAAAGGTTTATTAACCTGTAGTCTCTTCTCATTCACTTGCTTATCCCGTTCCAAACTATACAGAGGGCAGCTTATACAGACGGACAAACTTACATTTAGAACTGGTTTTTAGGGTGGAGCGTCTGGCCGAATGGATTAGGCGTGGCTCCCATGCAGGGCCTGGATTCAA
The DNA here is from genome assembly GCA_020796225.1 of Arion vulgaris. Lineage (NCBI taxonomy): Eukaryota > Metazoa > Mollusca > Gastropoda > Stylommatophora > Arionidae > Arion > Arion vulgaris. The sequence goes on along the minus strand of CM036775.1, from coordinate 116,519 downwards.
TCAGGGCCAAGGAGCTTTCCCGTGAGGCATAAAGAAAACACCCGAACCTGAACAGTTTTGCGGCGACTGCACTACATTAAATTCACAGGTTTGTCCCCCCCTGTCAGACATCCCTCAAGATGCAGTTAAGTGTCACTGACAAGCATTTGAAAAAACCCCCAAAAAATGGTAAAGGGTTGTGGACCTGGAGAAAAATTTTTTTTTAAGAGCTGAAGGGTGCTCAACTATCTTGGGAGACCAAAAAAAAAACTCCCAGAGTCCAGAACAAGTGACGAAAAACTGTTGGCCCTATGCCCCCTGAGGATCAGAGGGGAAAAAGTAAGTATGCCCCCAGTCCCCTCCCCAAAAAAGTGGTATTACAGGCAGTAATGACAGTTTCTTCTTCTTCCCCTTTTCCCAATCCCGGGGCCACAAGTCTTCAAAAAACTTCTTCCAGCTCTTCCTCTCTCTTCCCCCCCAATTCTTTCCATTTTTTGAAAATGAAAATCGTGGCATACCCCAAAAGGCGTCCCATCAACCCAGTAAACAATATTTGATTTTCTAGGCCCCATTTTTCAGTAGTTTGCCATTGCTTTCTGAACGGTGGGCCCAAAAATTTCCCTTTTTTAAAAACCGGGAAACAATTTAACAAACTGTCCCAGGGGATTCGAACTCAGAAGGTCGGGGGTTTAAAAACAAATCACTAACCCCCAGGGCCCGGCCATGTTTACCTATCCTTTTTTATCGCCTCAGCTCTCTTCTCCCGATGTCAGGCGTTCCCCAATCCTCTTTCCATGCAGGTTCCAAAAAAATGCCCAAAGACATTTTACAGGATTAAAGCCTCTTTAAGCGAGGCACCTCTTTCAACCTAGACAAGCCCTTTATTAGTTATATCAGAGCGTGTATGCTAACAAACATGAAAAAATCGTTAATTTCAGAGAATCAGATAAGTTAAATGTCATTTTTTCCACAAACAGAACAACATTGAATATCAGACACCTCTGAAAGCATAGAAGGCTCACCTGAATGACCAGGGACACTGATAATTGGAAAACCCGTCTTCATGAAAAACGCAGCCATACTGGACACACTGACTATCCCGAAATCAAATGGGCGAGGAAGAAAAAGAATATATAACTTTTTCAAATGGAAAAAAGGAAGAACACTAACGTAGAAAGGCGGCTACCTTTCGAGGACTGGGGGAAGTGGTGCGTTCTCACATCCGCTCCGTGACAGTGCCTCAACCGGACCTAAGATTAATGTTGTGTTTCTGTTTTTCTCAATTCACATCTAAAAAAAAAATAAATCAATCAGCATCAATCACCTCTGAATTTCATTACTAGCTGTTTGTTTTTTTTGTTTCAATCTTTCGTCGATCGTTTTAATCATTCTTATTGTGATATGACGGGAAAACAGGAGAAAATTTTGGATAGCCTGACCTGGCATGGTAGGCGTCAACATCTGAGTTGATAGCAAACACCAAAAAGGTTTGTGAGTCCTGATTGCTTGCTGGGCGGGACCCTTTATGATGTTGTGATATGGGTCTTTTTTCCAAAAAACGATTGAACGTTGCCCCAGTTAGGTTTAGTGTGGGCGGGGGCATCCCAAACAAAATTTTCCCCTTTTGTATCTATTGCAAACTCCTGGTTTTTTTTTTTTTTCTTTCGTCGCTTTCCTCAGCGAAGTTTCATCTCTGAAACTGATTTTGCGTGAAAATCCGTTTTTTCCAATTTTAAAAAATGGCCAAACGTGCATATTGTAAAACACACTGGCATGTGCTCAATGTACTCGTAATTGTATTCCCTCGCCATACAGGCAGATTTTCTCCGACTTCAGGGTACTCACGTTTCGTCCCGAGTAAGACGGGGCTCGAACAAATGCCGGACAGTAGGTTGCCCCCAGCTATGAGGCGTCTCACAGCTAGCAGGCCGAGCTACTATCAATTACTCTAGGCATCCCCCAAAAAACCTGGAAAAGTTTTAAAATCATCGTTTTGGTTACTAAACTGGCGTCATTGCATTCGGGCAGCCCCATAGGTGCTCAGTCTAAAAACAGATATGAAAAGTATGCATACTGAGGGTTTCCCGGCTCGCTGATTAAACACCCTCTCCTCTGCCTTTCAGGCATCAGTTCCCCCCCTGACGGGTAACTCCAAACTGCCAAAATCGCTTGATCGTTCAACATCGTTTTTAGTGTCCTCATCAACAGACAGTCACGAAGGGCAACAACATCCCCCTTATCCATCTTCAACTCCCAACAATCGATGCTGTTGTCAAGCCTGTCCTATTACCATAACACCCGCAGACCAGGGCAGTATTTCCCCCGTAAGCCTCCGGGGGGGAAACCTTTGCGACATCCTTCGCCTGCCCTTCTGGATCTTGTGAAGCATCGTGAGAGTCCAGATACAACAAGGGCCCAGTAAGTAAAAGCCAATGGAGGGCAGCAAGTCCTCAACCTCCCCCCTCATCTAGAAGTGTTGTCCCATCCCCTTGCTCTTCAACAACCCTTTTCCATGCGCTTTGGCCAGCGTAATCATCACGATCAAAAGAAAATTTTTCCCCATCTCATTTTACTAGCAATCAGATGAAGAAGCTGCAAGTTATCAGTTAGTTAGTTAGTCTTTCCTCTTGGGCCTTGGGGGGGCGCAGGGCAGAGCTCTCCATGTCTCGTTGGGGGGTATTTGTTTTTAAATCTTTAATGTTTACTGGCCCATCGTTGAGCCCCTCTGGTGATGGTTCTATGAAATCTCTCTTGGGCTTCCTCGTTTTCTTTTTCCCTCTGGTTCCATATGAGGGATTGGGGGGAGTCTTTCTCATCCCTTCTAAGGGGTGGCCCATGTAGTTCCCGCGGGGCTTTCTTTAAAAATTTTATACATTTTCTTGCTTGGTCTCTTGTCTTATTTGTGTATTGGGTCTGAAATCTGACCATTTGAGGTTCAGATAAATTATTGCACAGAATAAAGGCTGTTCAGACTGCACAGTGTGCATGTCAGACAGAAACACAGACTCCGGCACACCCTGCAGTCATGTCCATCTACATAAACCCAAAGGAAATGAAACATGGCCTCATGAGCAAGCATACAGGCAAGTTATTGGTCTCAAAAACTCCAACTGACATGCAGCTTTTAAGTCAACCCATCTCTGATTTAGATGAGCATAAAAACCGAATGCAAAAAGAAGAAAACAAAATTTCAAATTTTCAATTCAAATTTTATCAATATGCCGGAGTTGGAAAAGCTAGAATAAAAGTAAGTTGAATGCATTTTAAAAACCTTCCCTATTCTTTCCCCGCAGGTTCCAAAAAAAGTGCCTGTCTTGCAATATTTATCACAAAATATTTATTGCATTGAAAATATAATGTTGTGTTTACTATCAAAAAAAATATTGGGTTTTAAAAACTAATTGAAATTGTGAAAAAAACTCCCAAGTTCCAAAGGGTTATGAACAATATTTGTATAAATCAGTCTGCTCTTTCTTTATATAAGTAATACATTTATGAATAAAAAACATCGAAAATAGTGAAGGAATGTATGGTCTTTAACTATTCACAAACTGCATCATGACCATTCATAAAAAACGCTAGTTTTTTAGTCACATGGGATCCCAGAGTGAATGGTAAACCTATTTCCTTCTCTTCGGGATAAAAACCCGATGATATGTATTTTATCTTTTATACTTCACTTTTTGTAGTTTCGGTTAATTTAAAGCTCTTCGGGCAAAAAAATTAAAATGCAACAAAATAGTAAGGGCTTTTGGTGCGGGGTGGTTCATGCGATAAGATATATTGACACTTATTCGCGTGAATCAGTTAATAAATAATAAACCATAGAACTGAAAACTTCAGTAATATTCTCCATCTTGCACTAACCGTTGGGACAGCAAATAGAGAAATGAATAGTGACTGCGATGTATTTTGACTGTCTCTTTCAATGTTCCCGAACTCTGAAACCAGAAAAAAAATATAACAAAGGTGATGGGGAATAAATGATGGTAACTTTTAAAATTTTTTCTATCCCGACTCCCCGGTTTTGTATAAACAGGGTGGTACTTGGATCTTCACGGTTTCCCCCATGGGTTTTCTTGTGGGGTTTTTTCTGTTGTCCAGACCAATCTCTCTTTCTCAGACGGGCCCCCCCCCATTAGCCTTTATCGTGGTTGGGGGGTTTGTGTGCCTTTATGACCCTTTCCCAGGTAGGCGGGGATTTCCTCCTGGCAGGTCCTCCAAGCCGGAACAGACTGAAGGTAAAGGCCAGCCCAAAAGGGGGGGGCAGGGGGGGCCCTCAAAAGGTGACGTGCGGGCCCCGGGGAGTGGAAATGTCTGGCTGAAACCCAAACCCCCCCCCAGCTTGGGACAAATAGCCGTCCTCTCTCTCTTGAGGAGGACATCCTTTTCTTGTCTTGTCTTCTACTTCAGTTTCCCTTTAAAGCAAAGTTAAACACAGTGCCCAGGGCCCCCTGCAAAAAACCCTGGGTTGTGACCCCGGCAACAAAAAGGCTAAGTCATCTAAGTAGGCGACTCCGAAAAACCCCGGAAGACAGATCTCGTCAGCGGGGGACTGAAACTGTCAGGAAAAACCTCAAAAAGATGTCCTAAAAACCGGAATGTGTCAGCCATTATTGGCGGGAGGAATCGACACATACAAACAACTCAAATGGCCATGCGCAAATATTTATATAACTGTGGTGCCACCACCGGGGAAACAGCCGGGTGGTGGTGGGCCCGAACCCCCTGCCTCGAAGGGTCACCCTTACACTGGCGCCCTGTTATTCTTGCAAAGCCGGGGGGAGGACAGGGTATTACTACTGGCACGGGAAAAACTTTCCCCCCTACAATTATGCAATGGAATGCAAAAGGGGGTAACCAACAAAAACGGGGCTAGGGGAAACGTCTGCGAGCAGAAAGATTGACATCTGCTGTATCAGAGACGCACCTTAACCCGGGAAATAGATTCAGCATTAGGGTTTTGAAACCTTCCGTCAGGATGAGAAAATAGACATAAGGGTGGAGTAGTAACCTGTTAAAATTCCATCCCGGCAGTTGAATTTCCCCAAAGGCCCAATCAGATGACCCCAAAATTCATGGCTGTTCAACTCCTTATCAACAACACTAAGATGACACTATACAATAAAACTCACCCCCCTCCATTCAAACTGAGCTGGAAGCTATAAAAGTTCAAGATGACAACTTGCTTATAGTAGGAGACTTCAACAGCCACTCACCAAGCTGGGGCTATGACACGCTAGATCCTCGGGTGGCCTTGAAGAATGGTGATCACCAACAGCCCACCATTCTCAACCACCCGTGATCCTCCACATGTTACCCCCGCGGTGGCGCAAAAGCCCCCCAGATCTGGTTTTTGCAAAATACATTCACAGGATCCCAAAGGCAAGTCTCGCCCAGATTGGAGGTAGTGACCATGACCATAAAACTCCTCATAAATAACATTAACAGGGGGAACTTAAAAACTCTCCCCCTATTGGAATTAAAAAAAGGCAGACTGGGAAGCTATTCAAGAACAGCAGACAAGTACTGTAAAGAAATTAACAATCGGAAAAGGGACAGAGATCCCGTTCATTCAAAAAACCATTTTAGATGCTGAAAAAAAAGGCTATCCCCAGGGGGAGGAAAAAAAAACCAAGCCATATTGGACACCAGAGATGGAAGTTCTCCATAGCTCGCTTTGCAGTGCCAAAATACAATGGAACTGCACCAACGGCCCAAAATGTAATGCAACACAATAGAGAAAAAGGGCCCCTTTTGTTGAAAGAAACCAGCAGTGTAAAAATTGGAAAAAAAAAGACAGCCTCTTTGAACATGGAAAAAGATCTCAAAAGTTGGGGAGACTTACAAAAGCCTGACGATGAAAACCCCATCTAGAGGAAAACGTTCTCCAGAAAGGAGAACCTTCCCCGAAAGACAGCCCCCCTGATGGCCCAGTGTTACAAGCAAAAAGCTCATGCTCAATAAGTGGGCAAGGGAAAGGTCAAAGTGAGATAAATGCTCATTCAAAAAAGCAACAATGAACCCTTTTGGGGGTGACATCACCGTTGGTGAAAAACACTAAAAAAGCTAAATTAAAAAGGGCCCGGGACCAGATGGAGTATCAAGCGACATGCTCAAACAAATAGGCCCAATAGCACAGTCTTTACTCCAGTTTTTTTAACAATAGTTGGAGACAGGGGAAGCCCCAGACTTTAAAAATCCCAAATCCCCCCAATTTTCAAAAGTGGAAAAGACAAAAAAAGGGTCCCCGAGCTACAATATAAGTTTTGTTTCCCGCAAAACTGCTGGAAGGTAAACCCCTAGACTCCGTGGTTTTTGAATCAACCATAAACTGGATCCAGCCCCGACAGGCTACAGGGCATAGAACACTGATGACCAAGTGGCATACCTCGCACAGGACATAGAAAAAGGCTTCCAAAAAAAAAGCCCCCACAGTGTTCTTGACATGTCTAAGGCCCGACAAAGTCTGGAAAGATGGTTTGCTACTCAAGCTCTTCGCAGTGGGGTACGGGGAGAATGTACTATTTGGTAAAAACTTTCTTAAAAGAAACATCTGTAAAATTGGATAGTGCCCGTCCCCTTAAATTTAAAAGCAGGGGTCCCCCAGGGTGGCGTACTGTCCCATTGCTTTTCCTGGTATATATTAATGATCTGCCACAAACTCTGCCCAGACATTTTCACCTCTCTCCTCTGATGTCTGGGTTTTTTCACCTCGAGTTTCTGGTCCTGCCATCTTTTAAAAACCCGGCCAGCCTGAACCTCATAATGTGGGGGAATAAAAGGGGGCTAGAAATAAACCGGGGCAAAACTTCCCTTTTCTCATTTCAACAAAGGAAAACACTTCAGACTGAAATTTAAGATATTGTTCCCGTTCCCTCTCCAACCTTTTTTGGGAAATTAAGCTTGACGTCGTCTGACATGGGAAAAATCACATAATGGGGAAAAAAACAGAAAGGCTATGAGGGAAAAAAAGTGTGATGGGGAAACTGGCTGGAACTACCTGGGGGCTGATAAAATCCCAGTCAGGGGTAAATGGCGCAGTTAGACCGCCCCCGAATATGCATCATGACATGGATATCAGCAGCCCCTTCAAACAAATCGATACTGGAAAAAAAACAAAACAGGTGTCTCGTACTTTTTGGGGGCCATGAAATCTACACCAATTGTAGAAATGGAAAAGGCGGGCCCAAAATCCCGCCCTTGGGAAAACAGAAGAAGGGAAAAGTGATTCACAGACTGAAAAGGGTCAAAAGAATGCCTCACCATCACTGCATGAAAAAAAGGGCTAGAACAAAAAACAACAAAACGTACAAGTCTAAACCACAAAGCAAAAAAAATAGGAAAGTCATACTTGGAACTACTAAATCATAATTCCATATGAAAATTGCTTTTTTATCCTGGGGAAACCGAATATCCACTAAACTTCTCACCTCCATCCCTAAATTTTAAACAAAGATGCCCAGCCTAATCTGTAAAAAAAACAAATTACAATGGACATCTCCATTACATTTTCCCAAAAACAGCTGGATAAAAATTTACAGATGGATCCAAAAAGGGGCAACCATGAATGGTGGAGCAGGGTGTACATTAGGCCCCCGATGCCCCTGTTCTTGCTCCCACTGGAAAATATTTCCCAAATACAAAACAGAAATCTGCCCTTCTGATGGCAGCACACATGAAAAGCTGCAAGCAGCTGCAAAAAGATGGTATTTCTTACAGACTCATTTCATATACAACCCGGGCTAAATCCCCTGACAGCACAGTACAAAAACTACAAGAGAACGCTCAGCTTTCAGAAGGAAAATTACTTGCAGTGGGTTCCATCTCCTGTGGATTCAGGCAATGAGAGTGCTGATGTTTTCCCAGGAGGGCAGTACCAAAAAGCCCACCTTGTCTTTTCAAAAGGTCAAAACCCTCATGAGAAAATCTGCAGTAGACTGGAAGACAAACACTGGATATGATTATGGAAAAAACTCCCAAGCCCCAAGCAGAAAGACCCGGTCATTATATTTCGACCCACCGGACACTGCAGACTCAACAAACACTTTCAGACTAGGAATAATCAAACAGCCCCTGCCAGTGTCCGGGCAGAACAGACACCAGAGCATATCCTGCAAGACTGTCCTCTTCTTGTGACTGAGAAGCAACATGTGGCCACACCCAGTCGACCTGAAAACTGCTTTGGGGAAAACCCGCAGACCTGAAGCTGTCTGCCCAGTTGTGGCCAGTAAATTGCGCATGACCAGAGATCCAAGAAGAAGAAGAAAAAAACTGGGCAGTCTTGCAGGATGGCTCTGGGGACTGTTTGGTGCTCCACAGGTGCAGGTCAGTACATGAGACCCATTCTGTGGTGTGCTCTGAGACTGCAGTGTCCGTTCCAACAAGACTGTGGTCTGTGCTTTTTTGTTTTGCAACATGGTAACAATTTGGAATATAACAATTATGCCCCGATCTCAGTGTGGTGAGATCAAGTTCCAAGTCATAATGGAACGGGGGATCGTGGTCCGGTGTTCAATTTGAGCACATAAAGAACCCTTAATAATAAAAATTTTCCTCTCTTACCGTTATACATTACATAGGGCCTCAAACAATTTCCATCCCTCTATCCTGGGCAACCGCTCAATCTCCCCCTTTAAAAAGACGTTTTTTGCCTCTCTCCGAGTTGTTTTAAGGGTCCCGGTTTCCTCTTTTCTTGAACCCTTTGCATCCCCCTTTAATCCTGCTTTGATATTCTTTGATTTTTCTCCCCAAATGTGTCCCAAAATATCCCATCTTCTCTTTCTTTAACATTTCACTGTGGGGTTTAATACATTTCTCTGATTTCATCCCCCTTCTCCCGAATTTTCATTTATATTCATTATTTTTTGAACATCTTTTTCAAATGTATTCAACACTTTCTATATCTTTAGTCATTTTTCCCAAATCTACATATTTAGGGTTGATACAACATTTAAGTGAAAATTTAATTTTGTTTTAATATATCTTCAGTTCCCTTTTCTTTTAAAAATTTGGGAATAGAGGTTACAATGACAAAATGGGAAAAAATCGCCAGTGGTTACCAGGGCCCAAATTTGGGGGGTAAAGAATAGAACCACGTAACCTGCCACGCATGTTTGAGGGGCGACTAGGAGGTTTGGCTGAATTTGGATGAACATGTCCTAAATGTGTTGAAGTTTTGGGTTTTGGGGTCTACCAAACCATATTGCATATACATGCTCTTGGCAAAGATCAAACATATCACCAAAGAGGTGATTAAAGCGTTAAAACGACCAAAGAAGAAGAAGAAGGTATTACAACGGCAGTAATGGGGATCACAACAGCAGTAATAAGTACTACAACAAAGCTAAAGTAATGGTGTAATCAAGAGGTTAAGCAAAGACTAAACAATCTCAATCGACCTCCACCAGAGATACAGATAGCGCTGTCATGTGCATGCAGAAAAAAGAAGCTAAATAACAGACAAACGGAATGAATAGAAAACAACCCGACTACATCTTCCTTCCCCATTTACTTACCGAGCTTATCGTTGCTAACTTGACTCATGATAATCATCTTGTTTCTGTTTCATGTAGAAAAGAATAAAAAAAGATAAATTATGATTGCGGAGAGTCTGGCCGAAAGGGTTAGATTGAGGGCTCCCATTCAGGAGACTTGGGGTTTAATCCCGGTACGGACAAGGAGTTTTGTTCTTTCAGGGGACTAGAAAAAAAAAATTTCGTGGGTGCACTAGCCATGCAGCCATAAAAATTTCCCCAGACTCATGATCCCCTGTCCTACTCCTTCCTGTTACCGGGTAGTTGCCAGTGTCATGGTTTTCTATTTTTGTCTTGCACTGTTCTGGTGGTTTGGGTGATTGTTATTTTTGCTCTTTGACAGAATTCTGCTATGCCATCTAACCATCTTTTTCATAGTCTTCCTCTCACCTTCTTTCCTGATGTTCTGTTGTAGAAGAAATGGGGAAGACTGCAGTAAAACTTGAAAAAATGAAACACGTCAAACAAAGTACTATAGTTTTTCAAAATACATAAACAGTGACGATAAAACAAGTTTGACCAACAAGGCCTTTATCAAGCAAACGAACAAAAGGAGTGACAAATTAAAATGAAACACAAATGGCGACCAAATACAAACGTATCTAAGGAAAATCTGGAATAAAAGCGAATAACGAAATAAATGTAACAAAAAAACACTAAAAACTAGAAATAGAAAAAAAACAATAAACATCAGTAAATATATACAAACATGCAACATACCCATATAGATTATAAAGCATGGGAAGAAAGTACTAAAAAAGCATAAGAATGTAATAAAGCAACATATACCCCTAAAATTACAAAGCATGGGGAGAAAGTACTAAAAAGCATAAGAATGTTCGTTGAGCCCGTGGGGCCAGGTACCATCGAAATTTGATTCTCCAGAGCAAATCGACCCCCGATCATCAGAGGAACATGATGGATGGCTGTACCGGACATGCAAGCTCCTGAATGGCCAGTATCATTGAAAAAGGGGGAGCTACAGTGGTCACAGAGCATTGGCGTATATCGCGCAAGTGTTGGGGAATGGGCACTGAGTCTCCCGCCCCGGGTTTTCCCCAAAATAGGCCTTGTTGCACCCTTTTAGATAATAAGATAATATTCGGGACTTCTAAACTTTTTCAACAAGCTTTTGGGTTTTTGGAAAAAAACACCGTGCGGGGCTGTTTCTGCACAATGTTACAGGCCCGGCCCCCCTGGATGTGTCAAAATGACCCGGATTTAGGCGAGGGGTGTGAACAACATATCCTTAAGGCTTCTGTCCGTCTTCGCCACCAAAAGGATAGTGTTGGAAGATTAAACGTGTATCAGGATCAGACTGAAGAATGGAAATGCAAAGACTTTCTTCAAAAAGGGGAACTATGGGGGTGGAAATTTAAAGACAAGTTTCCCCCTGTCAGAATTGGAAGTTCTATGCTGGTTAGAAGACCCCCGGGGGAAAATTTGCTAAAACCCCCTGCAGAAGCAAGCACCTTTCGGGTATACCCTTTTAAAGAAATCCGCATCTGTGCTCTTCAAAAACTTTCCCTCGCTAAAAGGGCGACGGGCGTTGGAGAATGGTAAGGCTCTCTACAGCATAGAACTTCCAATTCTGACAGGAAAACTTGTCTTCCCCCCCTCATTTTCCTTTGAAAGTTATTTCATCTCCCCTTTTTTATCATACCGTTTTTTCCCAACATTCCATTAAGCGCAAGGAAGGTTGAAAGCCTCAACTCACCGGAAAATTTGGCACCTATTTGACCGTCGGCTTTTTGTAATCAGACCGCCTTTCAAAAGCGGGCCGGTTGCTTTTCCCTCAAATCCGGTTTAGCTTTTGGCCTTTAAGCGATGAAAGGCTTGGACCCGGTGCAGCCAACCTGGGTAAAGCGTCAAATTTGATACGGGCCCCATTCGGCGTGTGGCACCTTTTTCTCTGATGTTTGGGTTTGCTGGGGTGTTTTTTTGTATGTTTTCGCCCCTTTTACTTCGTTCTTTACTTTTTCCCTGTTTTATTTTTTGGGTATTTTATTTCCCCTTGCCTTACTTTCTTTTTAAATGTTTGCATTTTTAAATTTTTAGATTTTTTTTTCTTTCTATTTTTAATTTTTTTGTGTTTTTTTTTGTGTTTTTTTTAGTTTTAACCAAGTGCCTTTTTTTCCCTTTTATTTTCGAAAAAAGCCTTTTGCAAAACTTTGTTTTATTTTTTTAAAAATTTATGTATGTTTTTTTTAGGGAAATTATTGTTAGTTTGGTCATTCTTATTAGGGCCAAACCACTTTATTCTTTGTTCTCAATGTAATTCAAACAAGGTTCTGTGCCAAATTCTTTCTTATCTGATGTTGGGGTCTGTCGTTCTAGGTTTTGGTAACTTTTCGTAGGCACCACTTAAAGTGTTATTTTTTTGACTTTCTTTTTCTCTTTTCCATTTTGGCTCTTTTAACACAAAGTGGTTAAAAAAGCTGTTGACCATCTGTTTGCTGCCTGTAAATTTTTGGGGGCCCTTTAGGGCTGCTGGTAGTTACATAGCCCCAAAAAGGGGTGGAATAAATTTCCAACCCAGTCACTATGGGGCATAAATTTGGCCCAAAATAAAAAAAAAACTCTTGGCAAAGGCTGTTTTTTATATCACAACAAGAATGATCAAAAAGGCAGTAAAAAAGGGGAAAAAAAAAACGATACCAGACAGTAACAAAGTTTTTTTTAAAAAAAATATGACCCGAAGCGCTGGAGATGGATTGGACATGTGATGCGCATGGAGACTGGCTGACACGAAAACTGCACTGAGATGGACTCCAGGGGGTGGGGGCGTGGAAGACCCCAAAGCCTGGGGGAAAAGTACAAAGCTGGGGAAAAGAATCTGCTGGGAAAACCTGAGGGAAGGATGAACAGGGGAAAAATGATGTCGTTTTTTTCCCAAAAGAAAACGTAACAGGCTAAAAAAAAAAAAATTAAATCATGATTGTATTCCTCTTTCGTTTTTTCTCATCTCCCCTTTATAGCAGGATGCAGTGGGGGCGACAGTTTTGGGGTTTGGGGAAAGCTAACCCAAAACAAATGTTTAAACGGATGCATCAGGCCGTAAAACGCATAACATGGTTTTTTACTCTTCACAATGAGGAATGGGTCCCGCAGTTCTCGGTGGAATCTGCCCGGAGTTTACCCGGTAAGAATGTCAGACCCCCTCCCGAGTGGCCAAAACTTCTGCGGGAAAATGGCCAAAAAAAGGGGGAAGGAGAAATCATAGGAATGAAATCATAGTCCCCAGAACTGCCCCCAGTATCAGATTAGAAAAAGGTGGCCCCTTCAGTAGCATCCCAAAACAAACTTATGTCGTGGCTGATAATCTAGGCAACGGCTGCCTTTATTAGAGAATCAAAAACCCAATCTGTGAGAAGAAAAAAGAAGAATTTCGCAGTTTTCCCGAGTGGTAGTGACATCAGACTTCCATACCCGTATGTAATAGGGGCTTTTTTTGTCAGGTATGGCTGTGTTTAGTGGTTAGACACATATACCCAAGGCATATAATTATAACAACGTATTTTGATTGGTCATCATCAAGGTGGGGGGCTGCCTAGGTAGTTGATAGTACCGGCCCGCTGGGTGTGAGGCCTCATAGCTCGGGTTCGAACCTTTTCCGGCATTTTTTAGTCCCCCGGTCTTACTCAGGACGATAACGTGAGTACCTCTGAAGTCGGAAAAAATCTGCCTTTATGGCGGAATGCAATTACGTCATTGAGCACACGGCTGCCCTTTGTAAAGTAATTTCAATGTCACGCTGCCCATTGTAAGAAATTGGAAACAGATTTTCCATAAAATCAGTTTCCAGGATGAAACCGTCTACAGATTGGCAGCGAAAGGAAAAAAAAAAATCATCAAAGTTGTATCCTTTATAGGAGCGTTGCTCTCTTTTAGCATCCACACGATTTCTCCGTCTCTAGAGATACTCACTATTGCCGATGGTCATATTCATGGTTAACAACTAGTCTTGCCAGCCATCTTCTTCTTGGGTCTGCCTCTCTAGAGTCCTGGGACCCTGCCCTCTAATATTGTTCTCTCAGGCCATCGTGACGTTGAGTGTGACCAAGTATCTAATTTTCTGTATAGTATGTTGTTTATCAGCCAATTGTCTTTAACATTCAGTTATTTCAGGACATCAGTGTTCTTTCTTTTTTCTGTCCATGGTATTGTAGGATCGATCTGTAGCATTTAGTTTTGAAGCACTGGATTTTCGTTCTTGTTGTTTGTGTGATGGTCCATGATTCACAACCATAAGTAGTCACTGGAAAAATACATGTTCTCTATTTTTAATTTAATATTTTGCTGGTGCTTTGCCACGTTCTTCATTGTATTTAAGTTCTTGATTGCTATTGCCAATCTTCTTGAGATCTCTTTCTTGACGTTAATCCAAGGTTTATTGATGATATCAGGCACACTACATACTGCATTCGTCATAGGTAACTCAAAGGTATAGGGAAATCTTGTCCGTCTAGCTACTAGTAACACGCACTTCCGCTCACCTCCGCTGTTCCTATCGGTCTCCCTACGTCACTATTTTGCCACTTTGGAGTAGTCGTTAACCTACGTCAAACTATTACGTTCATGTCTCTCCTAGCGTACCTACTATAATGTGCAGTCTCAGTGTACAATTATCTTATGTCTGTCCATCTTATTGTCTGTCTGTGTTGTCATCAACTGCTTGCTATATGGAGGACAGCGATATCACGTCTGAGGATAGCTATATCCTTCTACATGTATATGAATGTCTAGGGATCCTCCTGCATAGTTTCGATTATGTCTGAAATATAGGGTCAACATGTTATATCATATGGCTCATTGTTAACAAAAGATGGAAATGGGATGAAGGAAATGAAAAGAAGAACAAACATAATAATAACTCCTCTTACCGTTATCGTTACATAGGGCCTGCAAGTAATTTCTCCATATCGCTCTATCGTGGGCAACTCGCTCAATCTCCTCCATGGAACTGAGACCGATATTTCCTGCCTCTCTCAGCAAAGTTGCTTTAGGGTCTCCTTAGGTCGACCTCTCTTTCTTGAACCCTTTGCATCCACTTCAATGCCTGCTTTGATATTCTTTGATCATTTCTCCTCAAGGTGTGTCCGACATATCTCCATCTTCTCTTTCTTATAACAGTTGTCACTAAGAACAAACATGACCTTACAAAAAATTTGTTGGTGATAATGATACATTTTTTTTCTGATCCAGAAGCACTTGAGCTTTCAGCTCTTTGGCTCGAGTGCGATGAACATCATAACTCTTTGGTTCGGTGCCACGAACACTGTAAATCTGCAGAACCTGTAGCTTTTCTGCCAGCCCACGGAATTGAACCGCACTCACAGGGGGCTTAATGATACATTAAACAAATATGAGAAATACGTACCCTTTCACATGTTCCTTGGGCACAGACGGAGCATTTGTAGCTATCTTTCCCCGCTTTTGGTTGAGCTCTGACTTGCTATCCTCACCTATTCAGATATTTCTCAAGTTAGTCTCGATTCATATATTATCATCAACAGCAACATACAACAACTAATCAAATACAACAATGGTGTCTGTGTGGTGCGGGACCCAAAGGAAGCAAAGAATAGTACCTCTACAACCTACAAGGCATGTCGTAAGAGGCAACTGATGTAGGACCGAGGGAAGCTACTTTAGTAAAAATAAAAGCATTGCGGAAATCGAATGTACTGGCCTACTTGTAGGCGCATAACTGGCACAACCACATCGCTCTTGGTTCAGATCACATACAAATCACTCAGAGTGGTTTACAAGTGGTTGATATGTAGCATTCGAAGAAGAATAGTGGGCAAACACATAAAGAAGAAGAAGAAAGACACTGAACGATACTTTCTACAACTTCCCAGCAATGAACAATCACTATAGACAACCGTGTTCAGTTTTATCCATAAATATTTAATTCCTACCCACAAATGGAACCTAATAAAAGCAACATATACAGATATGAAATGTAGAGTTCTTCATGAAGGTAAACTAACAGATACTTTTGGAATAGAAACAGGAGTGTGTCAGGGATGTCTTCTATCACCTTTGTTGTTCTTACTGACAATAGACTGGATTATGAAGACCACAGTAACTAACACCAGAAATGGAATCCAATGGACTCTGACAGAGCAACTAGATGATCTGGACTTCGCTGATGATATAGCCCTTCTGTCACATAAACGAAATCAGATGCAGGATAAGCTAAACACATTGAATCAAAGGTCCAAGCAACTAGGGCTGAACATTCATAAGGGAAAGACAAAGATATTGAGAATTAACCAAACAAACGACAACTCGATCTCCCTGGGAAAACCCCACTTCAAGAGGTAGAATCATACACATATTTGGGCAGCAACGTAGACAAGAGGGTGGAACAGATAGAGATGTTAAAATAAGAATACAGAAGGCAAGAGGAGCTTTCATTGCACTGGGAAACATTTGGAAGTCCAAAGAAATCAAATCTAGAACAAAAATTGGATATTTAGCTCTAATGTTAAAGCAGTTCTACTGTATGGGTCAGAAACATGAGAACAACTAAAACAATAGTGCATAAATTGCAAACATTCATCAACTGGTGTCTGCGCAGAATAGAGGGATTAAGAAGGGGGACTGCCTAGAGTAGTTGATAGTAGCTCGGCCTGCTAGCTGTGAGACGCCTCATAGCTCGGGTTCGAATCTACTGTCCGGCATTTGTTCGAGTCCCTGGTCTTACTCAGGACGATAACGTGAGTACCTCTGACGTAGGAGAAAATCTGCCTGTATGGCGAGGGAATACTATGCAGTACATTGAGCACACGGCTGCCAGTGTAAAGTAATTTACAATGTGCACGCTGCTGCCATTGTAAGAAATTGGAAAAACGGATTTTCACGCAAAAATCAGTTTCAGAGATGAAACCGTCTGAGTTGAAAGCGGACGAGGGAAAAAAAAAGAAAAAAAGAGGGATTAAGATGGTATGATAGGTCACCAATGAGGAACTTATTGAGAGAACAAGACAGATTCCAGTGAACGAACAGGTTAATAAAGACGCTGGCGCTGGATAGGATACACTTTGCTAAACCGGAGGGAATATAACAAGAAGGTCCTTGCCTTGAACCCGCAGGGATAGCGAAAGAAGGGGGAGGCAGAGAAATACATGAACACGAGATTTGGAGGCGGAGATCAACAAAATAAAGAAGAGCTGGAGGGAGCTGCAGGAGATAGCTAGAGATAGGAAGACTTGATGAGTTGGTTGAGGCCTATGCCAACCGGGTAAAAGGCAAGAGAGAGAGAGAGACCACAAATGGCCATGACATCCTCGTTCATAGTGACAAACCCAAGAAGAAGAAATACATTGATCGATACTTCTTCTTTGCGATCGCTATTTTGATGATTATACTGTTAGACGCGATTATACTGTTAGAAGTGATTATACTGTTAGACGTGATTATACTGTTGTAATGAAGTCGACTGTTGTCTGGAGCTCATCTCTGGTGCCACGTAATTTTGAATGTAGTGTTGAGTTGTAGGGCCAGCATTCCTTTCTAGGATGCCATACAAGGGAAGGTCTTGCAGGACATGTTCTGTGGTTTGATCATTGGTGCCACAGGGACACGGAGGGGATGGGAACAATCGTAGCCTGTGTAGGTGTTTGTTCAGTCTGTTATGTCCATTTATCAATACTGTCTACAACTACCCAACAACGAACAATCACTATAGACAACCATGTTCAGTTTTATAAATAAATATTAAATTCCTACCTACAAAAGCAGCCATGACAGCCTCGTTCCAGATGCAATACAAGCCGACACACTGAATGGGTTTTGACCTAAGCTGTCCTTGATCCACAAAGTGAACAGCCTGGTGAAATGTCTTGATGCCTGAAAATAATGAAATATTGGTTACTGATAGCAGCGTTAGCGTAGTGGTTAGTGCACTTAGGGTTTTAATGGTTAAATATTATACTTCTTCTTCTTCTTCAATGATACAGCGGCACTTGAGCTCTTGTCCAATGCTTTGTAGATAGTATCTGCATGTGTTTGTAAGTTGTTCTTTTGTTACATATCTTCTTCTTCAATGATACAGCGGCACTTGAGCTCTTGCCCTTCGACCCAATGCTATGTAGTGGTATCTGCATATGTTTGTAAGTTGTTCTTTTGTTCCGTATAATGTGTTTCATTTATCTGGCCTTGGAGGAGGAAGAGGGATCTTCCTGACATCATCTAGTGCTTGACACCTGAAGAGATAGTGGTGAACGGTTTCATGATGATGTGCATGCAGCTGGCACTCTGGAGTGTGTTGTGGTTGAATTATGTTCAAGTGATTATTAAGTGTATGTACTGGGTTCTAAGTCTAAAAATGGTGCTCTGATCTCTTCTTGTAAGGTGGTTGATGTCATTATGGTTAGGGCTGACCATATGTCTGTAAACCTCTTTCAGCCCATCTGCCCAGCGTGTTCGTAGCGCATTGGACTACGGGTGACTATCCCTCTGTGTGTGTGGGTTCAATTCCGCGGGATGGCAGAAAAAGCCACAGATTCCCCAGATTTACGGTGTTCGTGGCACGAACCAAAGGTTACGATGCCCATGGCACCGAGCCGAAGAACTTAAAAACTCAAGTGCTTCTGGATCGGAAAAAAACAACAACCTCTCTTCCTGTGTTTCCCATGGCCCATCTGTTCAGCCAAATTTCTTTATTTATTGTCATTAGGATTTACTTTGCTGTATGGAGAGTTATTGCCGTGATTGGTTGTTCCTGTGTTGACCCTTTCTTGGCTAGCCTATCTGCTTTATCATTTCCAGGTGTGTTTGAATGTCCAGGAATCCACTGCATAGTTATTTTGATGTCATGTGATGTAACAAGTTTATCAATATCTAGGGCTAGATGGGAGAGTTCAGATTTACAATGTCCACCATCTTCTAGAGCTAGAGGGTTCTAAGTATTAAATGTTACTTACAAAATGAAGAAAAGGCTCAAACCCAAATGCTTAGGATTACATATCCCAGCAAAGATAAAGTGTACTGACCTTCTGGTATCCACTTTGATGCTGTACGGATGAGCAGACATGCAGATCTTGTAACTGGATCAAGAGCTTTATGTGGTGGAAAATAATAATATCGATATAAGGGAAGATTGCAGTAAAACTATGTAGCAATGATGATCAACTAGGCATCAAATGGCTTAATAACAGCAGACTATTTGATCTTGACTTTGCCGATGACGTGGCCATATTTAATTCAACCACACAAAGCAACCACAAACTAATCGAGCAATCTTTGCACACTTGCAGAACAGGTTGTCTCCAGATTAATTCTGCCAGACCAAAATTATGGACCTCACAAACTCGACAGACAACATCGTAATAAATGACCAAACACTGGAGAAAGTTGAACATTTTACATATTTGGGTAGTAAAGTGTCAAACAACGGATTGATGATTGAGGCTGGGACTGGACAGTGGGACGGGCATAGAAAATTAAGGGACAAGACGGTTGTGATGGTTTTCTTTGATTAGACAACGTCATTTCTACTGTGTTTGCATCTGTGTGATGTATTATATTCTACAAGACTGAAAACATTGTGAGTCACTGTCTTTTGGTTAGACATGACATTTCTACTGTGTTGAATATAATACATCATACAGATGCAAACACAGTAGAAATGACGACGTCTAACCAACAGTGACTCAAGACGTTTTCATCTTGTAGAATATATACATCACACAGATGCCAAACGGCAGAAATGACGTTGTCTAACCAAAAGACAGTAACTACGACGTTTTCAGTCTTGTAGAATATAATACATCACACAGATGCAAACACAGTAGAAAAAATATCACACTGATGCCAAAACAGTACAAACTACGTTGTCGAAACGTAACTGTGTATTGTTAATGTTTTTGTAATTTGTAAATCTACAGGACTCTTTACGTGTGTCAACAAAAATAATAATTGAGATACAAATAGAAAAAGGAAGAGCTCTTCAAAATAATCTTCACAAAGTCAGTAGAGACCATTGGAAGTTAGTGATTAGTGAGGATCATCATCACAGCACTCTGGACAGGTTCATAAGGGCTCTGATCTTTTCCCCAATATCTTTCATCACCAAATAGCTTGTCCTGAACAGAACTTTGCCACCCCAACAGTCCTTCTGAATTTCTCTCATAAACCTCTGTAGTCATCATGCTCAAACTAGCGGTTACATCCTGAATCCATCTTCTCCGTTGTCTTCCTCTTCTCTTTGCTGGTATCCTCCTACCACCCTTTGTTATGCATAGTGGTAAACGCTCACAGGGTGGTCAAAAAAAGCGATTTAAAGATACACTCAAGAACTCAATGAAATCCTTTGCCATAGATGTCAACAGCTGGGAGAATGTTGCTCAAGACAGATCAGCTTGGCGCACACTTCTTCGACACGGATCTTCGGCCTGCGAGGCAGATAGAACAGCACGGATGGAACAAAAACGCCAAAATAGAAAGGCAGTAAAACTCCCCACAAGTGCAAGTATACATTGCCCACACTGTACAAGAATATTTCAAGCCCGCATCGGGCTCACTGGTCATCGACACAGACAAACATAACGCACCTACATTCCATTGGATGAAAATTTGTGTGGTCATCATCACCCGTGATGGACGAGCATCATGTCCAAAATATCTCAATTTTCTTTTTCTTATTTGTATCATTAACCAGTTTTCTTTGATTTTGAGTTCTTTCTGGAAAGATCTATTTGTTCTCTTCTCTGTCCATGATATACGAAGGACTCTTCTATAACACTTATATTCAAAAGCACATATAGGTTTTTCACACCCATACGTTGCCACAGGAAATTTGCATGCTCTTAGTTATCTGACCTTCGTTTTTCTATCGGTTCCATTCCATCATGTTTTTAGTTGTTTAATTTTTTTTAAAGCCATGTTTGTTCTTTTCTACTTCTTCTTTTCGATCGCCTGCTTTGAATTCAGGCGGAAGTCATGATGCTTGGTATTACGTTTCTGACTATTGCGCTTGCGATACTGAGTTTTGCGTGAGGCCTGCTTACCTTTTGGCTGGTGTCCCTCACCATACAGACGAGCCTTCATGTCTTCAGAGGTACTTGTGTATTACCAGCGTAAAACAACTAATCCCACCAGTTCAAATGTCTTATGTCTCTAACATTGTGTTAGAGTTTAGGAGAAATTGATTTCAGACCTTACGTAACATCTCTCTCTCTTTGCCTTTTACCCGGATTGGGCATAGGCCCTCAACCAACTCATGTCAAGTCTTCCTTATCTCTAGCTATCTCCTGCAGCTCCCTCCAGCTCTTCTTTATATTGTTGATCTCCGCCTCCAAATCTCGTCCCATGTATTTCTCGGCCTCCCCTTCTTTCGCTGTCCCTGCGGGTTCAGGCAAGGACCCTTCTTGTTATATTCCCCTTCGGTTTTTGCAAAGTGTGTCCTATCCAGCGCCAGCGTCTTTTTAACCTGTTCGTTCACTGGAATCTGTCTGTTCTCTCCATAAGTTCCTCATTTGTGACCATATCATACCATCTTATTCCCTATATTCTGCGCAGACACCAGTTGATGAATGTTTGCAATTTATGCGCTATTGTTTTAGTTGTTCTCCATGTTTCTGACCCATACAGTAGAACTGCTTTAACATTAGAGTTAAATATCCGAATTTTTGTTCTAGATTTGATTTCTTTAGACTTCCAAATGTTTCCCAGTGCAATGAAAGCCCTCTTGCCTTCTATATTCTTATTTTAACATCTCTATATGTTCCACCCTCTTTGTCTCGTTGCTGCCCAAATATGTGTATGATTCTACCTCTTGAAGTGGATTTCACCCAGGAGATTACGTAACATATAACGCGTATAAGATTGATTGACATGGCCATCCGCACATGTGTTGCCAGGGCTCACAAGGGGAGCAAAGAACAGTAACACTGCAACCTACAAGGCTCTCAGTTGTAAGAGGCAACTGAGGTAGGGACCTAGGAAGCTCCTAGTAAATAAAAAGCTTCACAGAAATTGGAAGTGCTGACCTACTTGTAGGCGCATAACTGGCACAACATAAATCACCCTTAGGTTCAGATCACATACAAATCACAAAGAGTGGTTTAACAAGTGGTCGATATGAAGTGTTCGAAGAAGAAGATAGGACCATCATCATTGCACTTCAGTGAGTAACCATGAGTGCTCCGATATCTTTCTTACACAGAAAGATCCCAGCTGCAGAGCACGAACTCGTAGCACCGCGATAGTCCCGATGTAATTTAGAAGATGATGAGAATATTTTTAGGAATTTAATTTTTAAATCTTTCTAACGAATTTTGCCGGGCAGCAGCTTTCCAGCCTGCTCTTCTCGATTTTGAACTGACAAGGATTCTTTTACATGCTCAACTTGAACACGGGACCTACGTTTATCGTCCGTCTCCGATAAGACTAGGAGCTTGATCTCACCTACACTGAAATCAGGGGGGTATCTGTGGCTAAGTTGTTTATACTATGTCTTGCGTTCCAAAGTTCGTGGATTCAAATCCAGACCATGCTGTTCTGTTCACGAGTAAATTTTTCTAGAGACCCCTAGGATTGTTGCAGGAGCTACAAGTTGGATCCTTTATGCAATACTCTCGGCAGATGGCGTGCCATTTCTGCGGAGAGGGACCAGGCCATATGGGGTAAAACCTGGTGCAATGAAGTCAATCCTTCGGCTTTATACCGTTTTAGACTGAGATCAGGGACCACTAAAACAAGTAAAGATTTCACATACCTGGAGAGCATTTTTCAGCAAATGAAAGAATAACTAATGAAATTCAACACAGATGCAACAAAGCAAATCAAATGATAGGACAAATGGCGCCAATTTTAAGATGCAAACACGTCACCACGAACACAAAAATAGCAATGTTCAACACAATCTTTCTCCCCACATTATGTTACAGTGCCAAACCTGGACGCTGACAACAAATTATAGAAGAAAACTAGTCACGACAGAGATGAAGTGTCTGCAGATTGCTGGCGTAACAAGAAGAGACCAATTGAGAAATGAAGACATCAGGAAAAAAGTGGGTACAACATCAGTACTAGACTTCATCAAGAAACAACAAATTAAATGATTAATACATAAGCAGATTACCAATAGACAGTGCACCTCGAAGAGCAATGCTGCTCCGATACAATGGGTACAAAGCAAAGGCCTGCCACACAAAAGATGGACCTCAGAGGCGACTATCTCAGCATACAAGGGCCGTTTTAAATCTCTTCTTGACCTGACACTGTGAGGCAAACAGTTTTAGAAATCTCTTCTTGACCTGACGCTGTGAGGCAAACAGGATTGGAGAAAGAAGAAGATCAGGGATCTCTGGAAAAATATTCAGATGACTTCACGGGGGACCGAACCGATTACCATTGGAACAAGATGGTATGAGAGCAATATAATAAAAATAGTGGTTAATAGTACGGATAGAGTGAACACTAACTTACGGTGAATTATCTGCTCGTCCAACAATAACAAAACCTAGAGCTTCAACGGCTTCCATGGATAGACACTTCACTGCAGGCGCTGCGCCTCCAGCACTTGTCACAGATTTCTCTACGGAAAGATTTTAAACTTTACATATAAAAATGGTTGAGAAAGACATGAGAACAAGAAATTAAATAAATGAATTTATCTGGCCAAGA
Organism: Arion vulgaris; assembly: GCA_020796225.1. NCBI lineage: Eukaryota > Metazoa > Mollusca > Gastropoda > Stylommatophora > Arionidae > Arion > Arion vulgaris. Next base: position 93,363 of record CM036775.1, on the reverse strand, counting down.
AGTTTTTTCTGTCAAAGGCATAAAGAAAAAATCCTTCTTCTTCTGCATTCTCACTAGATTGGGATTTCGGATTCTCTAATAAAGGCAACCGTCTGCCTCTGATTATCAGTCACGCCATACAGTTTGTACTGGACGCTGGTGTAAGTAGGTCACCTATTTATTCTCAAGTCTGCACATTGGGGCAGTTCTGAAGGATATAATTCCTATGATTTCTGCTTCCACGTTTTGGCCACCCTCGTGATGGTAGGTCTGACATTCTTACTGCGTGGCTACATCTCTGAGGCAGATTGGCGACTGTAGACTCCGTTATCCCATTCCTTATAGTGAGGGGACGTTGCACCATGTTATGCGCCTTACGGCCTGGTGCATCCGTTTTCAGCAAGCATTTGTGGTTAGCATTCCTAAGCGGACACATGCATCCGATTTCACAGCATTTGTTTCTGTTAGCATTCAATAGCGGACACATGCATCCGATTTCAGCAAGCATTTGTTTCGGGTTAGCATTCCCTAGCGGACACATGCATCCGATTTCAGCAAGCATTTGTTTCGGGTTAGCATTCACTAGCGGACACATGCATCCGATTTCAGCAAGCATTTGTTTGAGTTAGCATTCTAAGCGGACACATGCATCCGATTTCAGCAAGCATTTGTTTCGGGTGAGCATTCCTAAGCGGACACATGCATCTGATTTCAGCAAGCATTTGTTTAGGGTTAGCCTTCCCTAAGAAAAAACCGTAACCTGAACAGTTTCACGGTGACTGCACTAGCTATGTGGCCATTAAATTTCACAGGCTCATGTTAACCCTGCTCTACACCACCACACAGGCAGTAACAACTGTTATTTTTTCCTGTCGTTTTTTAACACAACACATGAATCACATATGGAACACGATACAGAGGCGGCCAAGTAAAGAAAAGAATGGAATGTTTTAAAGGGTTTTAAAGCCGAAGGATTGACTTCATTGCACGGGTTTTACCCATATTGCTCGGTCCTCTCCGCAGAAATGGCACGCCACCTGCCGAGAGTATTGCACAAGCACGAACTCCGTAGCTCCAGCAACAATCCTAGGGTCTCTGGAAAAAAACTGCACTCGTGAACAGAAGGTCGCGGTCGGTTTGAACCACGACCTTCGACTCGCAAGGCAAGGGCTTAACAACTCAGCCACAGAGAATGGAATGTATTTATTGCTGCCCTAAGCTCCAGGGGAGTCCCAGGCTACAGAGAGTGGAACAAATACAGAGGACGACCTGGGGCATATAGGGGCGTCATAGGCTAGAGAGAGAGGTAAAAATGAATGAGAACAGTAGACCAAGAACTGAAAGAAATGAATCATAGATGGAACACAATACAGAGGACAGCCAAGAGTAGAGAAGAATGGTGTGAGTTTGTTGCTGAACTAAGCCAGAGGGGGGCCACAGAGCAATAGCGGGGCAACAATGCACTAGGATCCGTAACTGGCATTGGCTAAGACCATACCTCACCTCCATGTGCTGGCCCTGGAAACAGACTGCAGCACTGTAGTCTGACTAAGCAAGTAGAGATCAAAGGAGAGCTACTCTGGAATGAGTAGTAGTGCAAGCACAGTCAATGTGAAAAGAAAAGAGAGACGGTAGGTAGGTAGAGAGAGACAAGTAAAAAAGAGAGACAGGTAGACAGGTAAAAGAAAGATAGATGGGTACAAAGAGAGGGGAGAGACAGGTATCTTCAAAGAGAAGACAGATGACAAAGGGACAACGGAGGAGAGAGACAGGTAGTCAGGTACAAAAGAAAGACAGATAGAAAGGCAAAGAGAGAGAGAGAAGGGAGGTAAAAGAGACGGGCAGACAGGTAAAGAGAGAACAGTACAAGAAGAAGCAGTTCAAAAAGACAGATAAGAAGAGACAGGTACAAGAAGACAGGTAGACATACAAAATGAAAGAGACAGGTACAAGGAGATAAGACAGATAGAGAGAGACAGAGAGTAAGAAGAGACAGATAGAGAGAGACAGATAGACAGGTAAAAGAGGGCAAGGTAGACTGGTACAAGAGAGGCAGGTACAAGAGGACAGGTAGACAGGTACAAAGAGAGCGGTAGACAGGTACAAGAGAACTGTACAAAGAGAGACAGATGGACAGGTACAAGACAGGTACAAAGAGAGACAGGTAGACATGTACAAAGAGAGACAGGTAGACAGGTACAAAGAGAGACAGGTAGACAGGTACAAAGAGAGACAGGTAGACAGGTAAAAGAGAGACAGTAGACATGTACAAAGAGAAAAGCAGACATGTACAAAAGAGACAGGTAGACAGGTAAAAGAGAGACAGGTAGACATGTAAAAGAGAGACAGGTAGACATGTATAAGAGAGACAGGTAGACATGTACAAAGAGAGACAGGTAGACAGGTACAAAGAGAGACAGGTAGACATGTAAAAAGAGAGACAGGTAGACATGTACAAAGAGTGACAGGTACAAAGAGAGACAGGTAGACAGGTACAAAGAGAGACAGGTAGACAGGTACAAAGAGAGACAGGTAGACAGGTAAAAGAGAGGCAAAAAAGTGTTACCTTCATCAGAAATGAGATCTGTCAGCTCAGCAATGTTGCTCTGGACAAAAGTCAGATGACTGTGATCATCAAGTGACTGAAGAGAAGGAAATACAGGACACAAGTCAGCATGCTTTTCATTTACTAGGTAGCTTCCTAGGTCCCACACCAGTCACAACATGCCTTGCAGGTCGCAGTGGCACTAATCTTTGCTTCCTTAGGGCCCGCGCCACACAGAGCACCTAAGTGCAATGCTGATGTCCTATCAATCAATCAATTTCTGGTACCCTGTTGAGGCTGAGTCAAATTGAAAGTCGGACAATGAAAAAAACCACTACCACTGAAAAATGTTTTTCAATTGCCAATTGTTATTTTCAACTTTACTGGAAATTCAATTGTATCAGGTTTTACTGGCAATCAAATGAGGACATTATAAATTGTTTTGTCAACTTTCAGGGACGGGAATTCTGTTGTATCAGGTTATACTGGCAATCGGAATGAGGGACATTTTAATCTTATGTGGTCAACCGACAAAGTTTTGAAACCAAGCATGGAGAGAAAACATATTGTTTTTAATGGAGGAAGAAGCGATCTTGAAGCACGTGGCATATTTCTTTAAGGGACTTTACAAATAGATTTAAACTAAATTCCCAGTGTGAAGAATGGGTAAACTGCTCGTACTATATAACTTGCAGTTCTATATTTTATTTAGACCTTTAAAATATTCTTCAGAATTTAAAAAAAAAAGCGAATGTCCTACCTTCATTGTTCCCCTCTCGGAGTTGATCGTCCATCAAGGTCACAGGTCATCACAGAACTTGATGAACTAGGCCATCTGATCACCAAGGTTAAGGTCGAACTAATAGAGATATCAATAACCACAGCCAACTATAAACTCATACGGCCGGAGGACTCAGGTAAAAATTATGGGAAATCAGATCACAACCGGTCACGTGACCTTGCATTCCAGTACTGCTTTATATGAACAATTTATTTTAAAATCAACACAAAATGCTAAATCAAAGTTATATTATGTAACAAGTTAAGTTTAACAATAAGGAATATCTGTATTACTAATATTTTTCATCAATAAATAACCATAGACTCATTGAATTGAGTAAAACTGCAAAAAAGCTTGCAGTGTTCTATCAAACATATATAAATTCCAGCCCTCCAGCTGAAACTAGGTCAGGGTTTACCCGGTCAGTTATGCGGCCCAATGTTAGAGTTGGCTGTATCAATGACTAAAAAACACCAGTGGTTACAGGGGTCCAAATTTGGGGTGTAAAGAATAGAACCACTGTTACCTGCCACGCATGTCGTAAGAGGCGACTAGGAGGTTTGGCTGAAATCGGATGCATGTGTCCTAAACATGTGCAAGTCTATGCGTTAGGGACCTACCAAACCAATTGCAACGTATACACGTTCTTGCAAAGATCAAACATATCACAAAGTGATTAAAATTGAGTCGAAAGAAGCGCTAAAGAAAAGAAGAAGAGACCAATAAAAAAGAATGTCTAAGTTAATACAAAAAGGATACTCATCGCCAGCAACAAGAGATGTCCGCAGTGACATCCTGTACAACTGTTGCATGCTCAAGAAGAACAAACTTACAAGTTGACGACTCTTGACTTGCGACCTTGTCTGACAAAATTAGTGATAATGATCATGACCCAGTTTGAACTACTGTTTTTGTTGTGATACATCACATTGTTTCATTATTTTATCATTCATTGTTCATTTGAGGATCATCTTTATCGCACATCGGACATGTCTATAATTGCTCCGATCTCCTCCCAAGCATGTATTTCAATGTGTTTAGACTAAAACTCCTCGTTCATTCTTTTGTTTGTCACACTGCTGACCGGGTTTGTTGCCCAGTGTCAAGTGGTTTTCTGTTTACTCCTGTTCTGTGTTGATTAATGCTATCTACTGGGTTTTCTCTTCTTGCCACCTATCAGTATACTTAGCTTGCTCAACCGAGATACAGGATACCCTTTATCTACTTTGTTGAAATCTTCAGAGCGTATGTTTTCTCTTGGAGCACTGATGATGTTGCTTTGTTCATAGAAGACATTCTAATTGCAGCATTGCTCAGCGCATCCATTCTCTCATTGCCCTTCACCCGGAATGATCTCACACAAAAATGAAGCTGAATTCCTTGATTGTCACGTTTTGTATTAATTGCATTCCCTTCCTTTGTACATAAACGGTCTTGATCTTTTGTATCATGCTCATATAGTCGCTGAGCATGCATAAGTGAATGTTTTCATCTGTAACCACTTGAGGGATTTGTAACCGCCATGACCTTCGTAGTTATGCTGCTGGTAGTTGTCTGTGTTCCCAGCACTCTGGGCTGTTGCAGTGGAGACATGGACCACATATGCTAGACAAGAACATCGCCTCAACACCTTCCACATGCGCTGTCTCAGGCTAATATACAATATCCGATGGCAAGATCAAGGCCTAACATAAAACTTGAACAGTGCTGGTATTCCAAGCATGCACACTTTACTGAGTCAGCGCATATCTCAGAGTGCTGGGACACGTGGTGTCAGAGGAGCGATGATAGAATCCCAAAGAACATTCTATATGGTCAACTCGCATCTGGTGCTAGACAGCATGGGCGCCCATTATTACGCTTCATTGACACTTTCATGCATAGAAAAGAACACTGGGAGCGACTGGCCAAAGACAGGTGTTGGCGAAGTAGCGGCAGTGAGGCGGCTCAAAAGAAAAGAAGAAAACATCACATGTGGAGGCAAAAGAGAGCACAGAGAGCAGAGAGAATATCCCATGCATCGGCTCTAGTCTCCAGTTTTACCTGCAGCAATTGTGGCAAGGATTGCCACTCCAGAATAGGCCATTACAGCTATTAAGGAGACACTGTGATTCAGCACAGAAACATACTACGTGACGCAACACCTATTATTCCAGAGACAAAGAGGCTAATGATGAGTTGTCGCACATGCGCCAGTTGTCTCTTTGATGACTTTTTCCTTTTAGTTCCCCAGCCTCGTAGCTGGCCTATGACTGATTGTGCCGAATCACAGAAGCATCAATGTAGACAGCATCTTCGATGTAGTCATTTATTAATGCTTCAACTTCTTGCATTGACTATTGTAGGCAGCGTATCGTGACTTGGTTTGTTTAGAACGGTAACTACCAAAAAATTGTCTGTGTCTGTATATAGGTATCTGCCTTCATGATCTATGTCCTAGATGACACATATCTGTTGCATGACTCCTCCTCTGCTTGGTCCAGACATGACTGACCACCACCTTTCATTTGTTCGCTTGAAATATTGTCTATATATTCATTGTTGTCTCTTGTATAAACTTCACTGTCTTTTGTAGCTCATACAGAGATCCATGTAGTTTTCTGTTACATGGTTCAAGCCACTAGCCACCTTTAACTGATTAGCTACTGAATTGGAAAATGGTTGTGGCTGAATTAAATTTAACTGCTATTTTCCCATTGCAGGTGTTATGTACAAATTCAGCTGCAGTTTTCTTAATTATTAACAGATTTTTATGAGTAATATACCATTTTGTAGTGTGAAATGAATTTTGAAGATTGCCCTAAAACAATAAAAGGCTGCCCTAGCAGCTTATGTGAGTCAATCAGTTACGCTCTATTGCCTTAACTTCTTTCCACGCTGAGGTATTTTCTCAATTTTTAAGCAGTTAATTCATGAGTTAAAAATAATTTAAAACAACGATCCCAACTACTTGTCAATAAATAAACATATATTATTATATACTAAATTGAAACAACACTACAAGACAAACTATGGGGAACCGTGAAGACCTCAAGCGCACCGCCCTGTTTATGACACATACCGGAGTAATGTGACATAAAAAGTTGAACGCAGAAGAAGGAAGATATACTAAATTGAAGAAACTGACAACCCATTGTGAATAACAAGGTTAAAAAGTAGTAGAAGTAAAACAGCAGAAGTAAACTAGAAAGACTTTATAAGGGGTGCTAAACTTCATGGACGCAGTAAAGGTTGCTAATAGCTGTGCAACAGACTTCTGCCATATTATGTGTCACTAAAGCGTGGAAAGAGTTAAACTATATACTTACTTCTATCATGATGATCCTTAATTTGGGTTAATAGTTGATCTTTTTCCATCAGTTCTGAAGATGATAGATGTCTGGGTGGAAGAACTGGCAAGTGTGAAAATACTCGTAGAAAATCAACATAGATATAGTCTTCTTCTATGCTCGTTGTTTACCACCAATTTTAATCACTCTTGTGATATGTTTTGATCTTGCCAAGAGCATGTATATCGTTGGGTAGCCATTGTTTGTGTAGGCCTCAAACGCATAGACTTCACACGTTAGGACATGCATCTGATTCTTGTCAAATCTCATTTGTCGCTCTCTTACAACATGCGTGGCAGGTAACAGTGGTTCTATTCTTTACACCCCAAATTTGGGCGCCTGCAACCACCTAATATAGATATAGTAATAGTTGAGGGATCTCAGATAAATGTGGTTACGCCCTTGCCTTGTGAGACAAAGGTCCAAATCTGAAGCACCGTTTGTCTATGGGTGCATTTTTTTCAGAGACTTCTAGTATTGTTGCTTGAGCCATGGAGTTCGTAGCTTGGTGCAGTACTACAGGTGGTGTGCCACTTCAGTGAGAGGGGGCTGAGTCATATAAAATCCGTGCAATGAAGTCAATCTTTCGGCTTTAAACATAGTTAACATAGACACAGAAAACAAAACATATAATATAGACGATATAACAAAGACATAGTTAACATAGACACAGTTAACAAAGACATAAAGCACATAGACATAGATAATAAATACATAGCTAACAAAGACACAGATAACAAAGACACAGAATAAAAAGACACAGATAACAAAGACATAGTTAACATAGATACAGATAACAAAGACATAGTTAACATAGACATAGATAACAAAGACATCAAGTAACATAGACACACATAACAAAGACATAGTTAAAATAGACACAGATAACAAAGACATATAATATAGACCACAGATAATAAAGACATAGATAACAAAGATATATTAACAAAGACACAGATAACAAAAGACATAGTTAAAATAGACATAGATAACAAATACATAGTTAAAATAGACATAGATAACAAATACATAGTTAACATAGATACAGATAACAAAGACATAGTTAACATAGACACAGATAACAAAGACAGTTAACATAGACACAGATAACAAAGACAGTTAACATAGACACAGATAACAAAGAGACATATAGTTAATATATGACATATAACAAAGACAGTTAACATAGACACAGATAACAAAGACATATTTAAATATAGACACAGATAACAAAAAGACATAGTTAATATAGACACAGATAACAAAGACATAGTTAACATAGACACAGATAACAAAGACAGTTAACATAGACACAGATAACAAAGACATAGTTAACATAGACACAGATAACAAAGACATAGTTAACATAGACACAGATAACAAAGACATAGTTAACATAGACACATATAACAAATACATAGTTAACATAGACACAGATAACAAAGACACAGTTAACATAGACACAAATAACAAAGACATAGTTAACATAGACACAGATAACAAAGACAGTTAACATAGACACAGATAACAAATACATAAAGTTAATATAGACACAGATAACAAAGACATAGCTAATATAGACACAGATAACAAAGACACAGTTAACATAGACACAGATAACAAAGACAGTTAACATAGCATTACGATAACAAAGACATAGTTAACATAGACACAGATAACAAAGACATAGTTAACATAGACACAGATAACAAAGACATAGTTAACATAGACACAGATAACAAAGACATAGCAATATAGACACAGATAACAAAGATATATGCTAATATAGACACAGGATCCAAAGACATAGTTAACATAGACACAGATAACAAAGCATAGTTAATATAGAGACACAGATAATAAAGACATAGTTAACATAGACACAGATAACAAAGACACAGTTAACATAGACACAGATAACAAATACATAGTTAACATAGACATAGATAACAAAGACATAGTTAAGAGAAAACATAACAAATACATAGTTAACATAGACACAGATAATAAAGACACAGATAACAAAGACATAGTTAACATAGACACAGATAATAAAGACACAAGCATTATAGACACAGATAATAAAAGACATAGTTAATGCACTTTGGAGACCATCATTGGGAAAGAAAGAGATGAATTGAGCGTGTATACTGTATGGTCAGTAGGAACATTGGATATGAAGAAGTTTTCTGTTTGGCATGAGTCATCTGTTTGCCTCCCCTATGAACAATCTAATTCTGATATGTTATAGTATAACCTCCATGATAACTAGTGATAACTGTTATAAGAAAGAGAAGATGGAGATATGTTATAATGACCTTTGAGGAGAAATGATCAATTAATATCAAAGCAGGTATTGAAGTGGAATGCAAAGGGTTCAAGAAAGAGAGGTCCACCTACAGAGACCTGAAACGAACTTAGCTGAGAGAGGCAGAAATATCGGTCTCAGTTCCATGGAGGAGATTGAGCGAGTTGCCCAGATAGAGCGGAATGGGAGAAAAATTTTGATTACAGGCTCATGCAATTATAACGGCACGAGAGAATGAGCATATTGGCAATTCTGATGTGGTACTGCAAAGTGAGGTTTTTTCTGTTTGTTTAGTTTAGTTGTCGGATCATCACTGCAAGGCTAACCATTAGTCCATAAGTGCCTTAATCTCCTCCTACATTATGTTTCAGTGCGCGGCAACTAGCTTAATATCCGGTTCTTTTGTTGATTTACTATTCTTCTTTGACTGTCAGTATAGGTGTTCCTTGTCTAGCTACACCACATTTGACTTGATGTTCTTGCAGTCGAATAGGGTTCACGCCTCTTCAACTTCCTCCATCGACCACTTGTTAACCACTCTGTGATTTGTATGTTGTTGGAGCTCTAAGAGCGATTGTACGTTGTCTGCTATGCACTCACAAGTAGGTCATAAATCCATTACTGCAACACGCTTTTTTATTTACTTCAGGGTATTTCCTAGGCCCCTACATCAGTCGCCTACGGACATGCCTTGTGTCTTTCTTCATCCTTCAGCCCCTATAGGAGGCAGGTCTGGCAAACTATGCCTTTCAAGCCCACTATCCAAGGCCATCTTTCCAGATCTTCCACTCTCTCCCTATACCGTCGGCTTCATGAGTCCCTCCTTTCGGGGTCCTTCCTTTCTGTGGGTGGCGAGCTATGACTTTTCTGGGTTGGAGTTATCTAGTGTTTTTAAATGGGGATAGTTAGCCCCATGTCCAACCTCCTTACTCTTACAACATGCAGGTACAGTGGCTATATTCTTTTACGCCCAATTTAAATCTGCAACCACTCTTCAGGCAATGCCTTGTAGGTTGCAGTGGTACTATTTCAAGCCTCAGCCCAACACACAGGTGACAGCTGGTTCCTTAAAATATTCTTAGCTCATTTTTACATCAACTTGCAGGTGGACATGCAGATAGACTGACGAATATTGAAGTTCAGTTACAATTATATAATGAGTAATGACTTACATCCATGCCAGGTCCTCTGACAAATGAAGCTTGTTGCAAGCAATATGTTGCCAAATAGGACAGCTGAAAATCCAAATAAATTCTACATTTTAAAATTGCTTATTTTGTAAATTTCATAGCTAGTGAAACATAAATAATGTAAAGTAAAAAAAACTCACCATTTTCACCAGGTATACTGATAATGCTATGTTGGGCCCATATTTTTTCATTGACCATCCGGCACACGATGGGTGTTGGGGTCAACATCGCGTCGGCCACTTTTATATCCCAATGTCAAACAAAAATTATTACTACTACTAGACCTTCTTATTGCCAGTGAAGCATGGGCTGGAAACTGTTGAGTTTCTACTAACCTTCTTAATTTTGTGAATATAGGATTCCAAACTCCACCAATTTTTCTTACCTTCTTTTCTTCTTTTCACTGCTCATCATGATCATCATCATAGCTTGTCCTTTCCGGAACTTGGTTCCCATGACAGCAGCCCTGAAAACTCTCTCTGTTCTGTGCAAGTTGACCTGCGCTAACAGCAGCTTTCTCTGCCTCTGTGACTGCCACGACATCTTGCACTCATCGTCTTCTAGGTCTTCCTTTCATTCTTCTTCCAGGTATCATTCCCTCCAAAATTATATTCTCTAGTCACCCATGTTGTTTGATGTGCTCAAAATATTTAATTTTCCTTGATGTTATGCTCTCACAGCCAACTCTCCTTAATATCAAGCTGTTGCAGAACAGAAGTATTTGTTCTTTTCTCTGTCCATGATATTCTACACTTGTAGCATTAGCATTCAAAGGCATTAATGATCTCCACCGCTTTGTCAATGTTCCATGTCTCACAACCATATGTTACCAAAGAAAAAACACTGGCTCTTAAACATTTAATTTTTGTTCTTATGTCAGTTCCCTTCCATAGGTTAGTTACCTATCACTTCAACAGTTATCCACCTGGAATTCTTTCATCTCTTCCCCTTGGAAGTCGCCAATAGCAAAGCTGATAACATGTCAGTGATAATAACCCTGTTCTGTAGATATTCTGGGGTTCAAGTAAGCTAGTGTCACACTTGTTTGTAACTCCAGCCAGAACAGAAAAAATAGACATCCATTCTATCTCATTCTCTATCCTTGTTTTGCCCTTTCGGTTCCAGGTTGAAAAAGAAAATGCAGAATGCAGCCTTGTATGCGCTTTGTACATGGTGGAATTTTTCTGCCCCCAGGGTCTTGTGCATTCCCTCACAATGAGGCCTTATCTCTGTAGTGGTTGATTGATTGATTGATTGACTACGCACTTGCAAGTAATCATGTGTGCTCTGATCTCTTTCTTGTAGTGGTGGTGGTGGGGTTGCATACCTCAATGACCTGGAGAGCTATGTGCCGGCAGGGTTACCTAAACTGGACAGGTCATAAGGAGAGAGGTCAGACTAAATGTAAGGCATCCTGTCCTCCAGGTTGGAGGGACAAGCAATGGGCTAACTACTCATCCATTCAAAAAGAAACGTAGTTACAGAACTAAAAACAATTGCTCAAAACTAACTCAAAGTCTCGAAAGGACTAGGGCTCCATGGACAGATGACATGCAGAAGACAAATTCTCAAGGAAGCTGATGTGCTGACGACCCTTTTTCGGCCGCAGACAACAAAAATAGAGGCACCAAGTTGATTTCACAGAAGAAGTCTATATGCTCGATTATCCTGGGAGACCATAAACAGCCATAGACCGGGAAAAGTGGAGAACAGCTGTTGAGGCCCTATGCTCCATGAGGAGCAGAGAGAATAAAACCAAAACGATCTTGTGTATTTAAATTTGCTCCTAATTCTCTATTTTCCTATTCTTTTAGCATATTTCCTTCCCAGCTGTCGGCTCTGTTGCACCAGTCTCCATGATTGAAAGCAGTTTAGCGGGGTCAGCAGCATTTTCACTACTAGGTGACCAGTCATGTCCCTGTCATAATAATCAACAGTGCATATCACAGAGTATATCCCAAATAGAAATATACACTTATATAGTGCAGCATCTGCAGAATGCATTAAAGTGTGGTTGCCATGCGACTTCAGACCTTTGTCAACGGATGTCTTTGGCTAGATTCTCAGACTGGAGATGTTATGATAGAGTTGCAAACACAGACCTGTGGATAAGAATAGCAGGAACCTGTGACAGACACAGGTCAAGAGAGAAATGGCGATGGGTCTGGCATACCCTATGGAAGAGACAGTCGGGTGTCACTAAGGCTGCCACTTGAGTAGAACCCGCAGAAAACGAAAAAGGGATACCCTAAACAGAGCTGGGAGATGAACTCTTTCTGAGGAACTGAAGATGCTCTCACTACCCTGGGAGACAATAAAGAAAACATCTAGAGACTGAGAAAAGTGGCGAACAACTGTCGAGTCCCATGCCTCACGCAGGAGCGGAGATGAATAAATAAGTAAGTCTCATGCAGGACCAGGGTTCAATTGACGGTATGTCAAGTGAGTTTTTCTATGAGGACGTAAAGAAAACATCCTAACTTCTGAACAGCTTCACAGCGACTGCGCTAGCCACAGGTCATTAAATCTGCAATCCATGTCCCTTCTGTCCTCACCGTCCAAAAAGCAAATACAAGTAGCAACTACAGTTTTTGTGGGTTTTTTATAGTCTGAAAATCATCCACACATGAATACACTTCCAATAATTGAAATATTATCTGCAGAAACAAATATCAGAAGCAAGGGGACATTATCCACATTTACCTGAGTCTTGGAAATCCAGCACTTCCTTTATTTTTGGAATAAATTACATATCTTTCAGATATTCTGAAAAATAAAATTGGAAAAATTTCATATTTATTTTTTAATGATCTTGTATAATAATTGACTTAATAAAAGACTTTAGAATGTATTGTGGTGCATTATGTTTTTCTATAGAATACACCACACTAGACATGTTTTTATATTATTATTATTATACCACCTGTGTGTTGTCGTGGGGTCACAAGTTAAACAAAGAATAGTACCACTCACAACCTACAAGGCGAGCAGAATGATGTGCTACCTACTTGAAGCATAACTGGCACAATGCACAATCAATGTAGCTCATCATTTGCCATCTTTCTCTTCCCGTTCTGAGAATTGGTCGCCAGCCTGGGACACGCCATCAGATATTGAGTTTTAGTTAATTTAATGTTCTGATCAAGTTCTTGGCAACATACAATCAGTAGTTTGCCATTGCTTTCTGACTGGTTCTGGCCACTTAACCATGCTGATCTCTGGTGTGCCCTGAGCCCGATACCAGGCTGTTCCAGCTCCCGCCTTCGAAGTCGTTGTTGACATTGTCAATCATCCGCCTTTTCTGCAGGCAGCCTTGTGTACTGTAGAAGGGAGACTTCCTTCGAGTTTTGCTCTACGTAGTTTTGCCGGCTAGTCGAAGCCGTTGCCCGGGGGTGGCGCTGCTGTACACAAGCAGACTCGAGGAGCCATACGCGAGCTGGGCAGGAGTGGGGAACCAAATAGGCGCCAGGCCGCCCTAGAAAGGACGCGACTGCCTCTCACCATGAGGTACTATCCCTACCATCTCCTGTCCTACCCTCCCCTTTCCCCCAACTAGACTTAGACGGATGTAATTAGACTTGCAATATTATGAATGTACTTTGAATCCGTGATGTGTAACTTTATTGATGCACATCTTAAAGGCTGATGTTTTGTGTATTGCTGAGTTCTGTATGCTTATGTCTAGCACATTTTGTTACCATGATTCTTGTGTAAACAACAATGAAACAGATACAATTACTAAAGTTGAAGACAGTGTTGGAAATAAAGACAAATAAAGTATTTGATCTAGATGGTATTTTTAATTATTATTTTGTTTTCCTTCTGTTCTACTGAAATAAATTTAGACGTATTGGTTATTGGTTATTGGTTACTAAACTGACGTCATTGCACCCGGGCAGACCCATAGGTGCTCAGTCTCCCCAATAGATATCGAAGAGTATGCATACTGATGGCTCCTGTGGCTCGCTGATTAAACACACCTCTCACTCTGCCTCTAAGGCATCCAGTTCGATTTGAACAACGGGTAACTCCAAACTGCTTAAATCGCTTGATCGATTCAACATCGATTTTAGTGTCCTCATCCAACAGAGAGTCACGAAGAGACCGAAGAATATCCCTTATCCATCTTCAACTCCCCAACAATCGATGCTGTTGATGCAAGCCTGTCCGCTCTCTCATTACCGTAAACACCCGCATGCCCAGGACAGTATATCCACGTAAGACGCTGGAGGTTAGAAACTTCTATAGACGACATCCACTCATACCGAAACCTGCCCTTCTGGATCTTGTGAAGCACGACTGAGAGTCAGATACAACAACTGCCCCAGTAAATGAAGTCCCAGAAATCCAATGGAGGGCAGCAGTAACGGCCTCAACCTCCATCCTCATACTAGAAGTAGTTGTCCCGTATACCCCATTTCGCTCTGCAACAACCCTACCATGCGCATTAGCCAAGAAACCCCAGCCGGATTTCTCACCACGTTGAACCGACCCATCGGTATATACAAAAACATCATCATCCCTTGCATTATCTTCTATCAGCTGCTTAACTGCGAGATCAGCCTTCATGTTGCCCCAATCTCTACATTCTCTTCCAAGAGTAATGATAACATTGAGATAGTTCATCATGCTACCATCTGTTGGGATCCATTCTTCCCTTTTGGTAGAGTCGCAACCGTAGTCAGCTGGCTAATTGTTCACTCAGCCTGTGCCATCCACGACATGCCACGCTTGATTCTCGTGCCTTAACATCATTAGTGTTCTTGTGAAGTGGATGTCTCTTATCCGAAGTAACCCGCATATATGCCTTGGTTTGGGCGAATGCATGACGGGAGCGTAGTGACAGAAGGTCAAGCATATATCTCATCTTCACAATGGGGTATCTCTAGTGCAGCCCAGAACTATACGCATACCTTCATTCTGAACCCGTTCGAGTCGTTCACAATGTGATCTTGATATCGTAAGAATTCCCAGTCCGTAATCTATCACTGACATTACCAGTCGGTCGAACAAAATGGCAAGTAGTCTCTGCTCAAGGTGTGGGCCACCATAACTTTGAGAGCCGCAAGACCACGCTTGCACCGTTGTATCGTCTGTTCAATATGGTGTTTGAAAGATAGACTACGATCAAAGGTTATTCCAAGATAGCGTGTATGTTGTGGTGCTCGTTGAATAATCACATGGTCAAGGCTGACCTACCCTGTGTAATCTTTGATGAACATACCATCGAGCGCAGAGACAGGCTGCGCTATCTTGGAATTTAGACGTAGTCATGGCACTAATATAGTCTTTGATTATTTCGTGAAGACTTGCTTTCCTTGTTTCATTCTCCCGTAATTCAGGCGAACCTTACTTGACTTCAGAGGTAATTGCAATTTATATCCATAAGTAAAAAATCAAGAATTTGAACATATAAGAAGACATAAAGGATTAGAAACGAACACTATAGAAGGAGGCATCCCGACAAAAGAAAAACATGAAGAACACGGACAAGATTATCTCAGGATGTGACTGATCATTTAAGAATGACGGCAACTCACCTATGTGAGAGACAGATATATATATATGAGAGAGAGAGAAATTCCGTAGGACTATTAGAGTGGCAACGCTCTTACGGTCGTTGGTTCAAATCCAGACAATGCAGTGCATTGTTTCCAGAAACTCCTAGAATTGTTGACGAAGCTATGGAGTTCGTGCTTTGCATAATAATTGCGACAGGGTGTGTGCCATTTCTGCAAACAACTCAGTCAAGTGCCATGTCTGCTGGTGTAAGCGATCATGTCTCTCCACAACTCTCTCGCTCTCTCTCTTTGGTGCAGGTAATCAGTTAGTTCTGACGTCGAACAACAATGTCAGACTATCTAACATCTCTCTTTGGTGCAGGTAATCAGTTAGTTCTGACGTCGAACAACAATGTCAGACTATCTAACATCTCTCTTTGCCTTCCATGATCTCTCCTTCCCGAAATGTTACCTATTGTCACCAAATGTTCTAAACCTTTTCTTTTCATTATCTACCCGAAGAACCTTGATTGTCTGATTCGTATTCTTTTGATAAGGTTTCTTTGTGTGCAGGTCTGATTTAAAAACTCATCATTTGTTTTCTTCGCTGTCCATGGAATTTTCAGCATTATTCTGTTAAGCCCTATCTCTGTAATTTCCAATGATCTTATTGATTGTTTGTCCATGATTCGTATCATACATAAGTATTGGTTCAATATAACACAGGAGTACTCGTTTCCGAAGTGTCAATGGTAGTGAATTCACGCATAGTGTGTTTTTCATTTTCATAAAAGCTTCTTTCGCTTGAGCTATTCTACTTCTAATCTCTGTTGTACATCTTCCATCTGATGTTAGAGATGTTCCCAGGTACTTGAACCGACGGACTTGTTTCAGTGTTGTGTCAATTATTTTGATATTGCATTTTAGTGTTTCCTGTTTTTGGGACTAGTTCTCAAAAATGATTTACTGACGTGTGTGTGTACGTGCGTGTGTAGATGCAGGACCGTGCCGTGTTATTCTACAGAGAAGCAGGAAAGCATCAGACTTCACCGTAAAGAAGGATGGGGAGTCGCATAAACAGATAAATCAAAATACAATTTGAGCCGTTCAATAATTACAAATCTTTACACAACACTTTTCTATATTGGTCTGTGTTATTATAATATTGGTGTCAACGATTTACAATTTATCGCACGCCTCTGCCTAAGCACTTTCGGTATCATTTGATTTCAGTTTCTGGTGCAGGTGCATTGTTGGCGAGCTCACACCAAATGACTTTTGATCTGACAGCGCGAAGCTATTATTTTTGTTTGTAATATACCGCGCGACCGCTCCTAGAAACGGAGGCCGCAATTTCACAAAAGATAATTGCACGTGTTACGTGTTGATAGTTCTGCATTGAGCGTACAATTATTAACAAAATTTGATTTTAATATTAGTTCAATATTATCTCGAGAAGTGGCAAGTGGATGTGATGTGTTTAAATCAGTAAATCAGATATATAATATATCTGTATCAGTATACTATTTGTCTGTGTGGTCCAGGGGCCCGCAAGGGAAGCAAAGGATAGTAACACTGCGTCCTACAATGCATGTCGTAAGAGGCGACTGATGTAGGCCCTAGGATGCTGCCCTATTAAATAAAAATCAGCGCAGAAATAGGATGTTCTGGCTCACTTGTAGACGTATAACTGGCACAACGTACAATCACTCTTAGACTCAGATCACATACAAATCCCACAGAGTGGTTAACAAGTGGAGAGTTGGAAGAAGAAGAAGTATAATATTTTTGTATTGATACAAATTTAGATTTTATGTTGAAAAATTCTATCAGATAAGAGAATTATTGTCTTTAACAGCAACTGTCTCTTTTCTACTTATTCACCCCCTCCCCAAGGGAGGCATAGGTCTGCAACCATGGCCTTCCAAGCCAGTCTGTCCAAGGCCATCTTTTCCAGATCTCTACCTTAGGTCCTTCTTCTTGCTCGGTAGCGAGTTAGACATTTTCCTGGTTGTGGTTTCTATAGCTATCTACTGTTTTTTACGGGGTGGGGTAGCTAGCCCCAACCTCCTTAGTCGCCTCTTTTGACATGCATGACAGGTAACAGTGGTTCTATTCTTTACACCCCAATTTGGGCCCCGGTAATCACTCGGGCAAAGAGCAAATATAGTTAGTTAGTATAATTGAAATTGATTATATTATGACAATAGGAGCTCGAATTAAAAAGTAACATTTGCATGGACTTGGTTTATCTCAGGTGTAGAACGTGTACATGTGTATGATAGATAGAGAGTTATCTCAGGTGTGGAACGTGTACCTGTGTATGATAGATAGAGAGTTATCTCAGGTGTGGAACGTGTGCCTGTGTATGATAGATAGAGAGTTATCTCAGGTGTGGAACGTGTGCCTGTGTGTGATAAATAGAGAGTTATCTCAGGTGTGGAACGTGTGCCTGTGTATGATAGATAGAGAGTTATCTCAGGTGTGGAACTTGTACCTGTGTATGATAGATAGAGAGTTATCTCAGGTGTGGAACGTGTGCCTGTGTATGATAGATAGAGAGTTATCTCAGGTGTGGAACGTGTGCCTGTGTATGATAGATAGAGAGTTATCTCAGGTGTGGAACGTGTGCCTGTGTATGATAGATAGAGAGTTATCTCAGGTGTGGAACGTGTGCCTGTGTATGATAGATAGAGAGTTATCTCAGGTGTTGAACGTGTGCCTGTGTATGACAGATAGAGAGTTATCTCAGGTGTGGAACGTGTACCTGTGTATGATAGATAGAGAGTTATCTCAGGTGTGGAACGTGTGCCTGTATATGATAGATAGAGAGTTATCTCAGGTGTGGAACGTGTGCCTGTGTATGATAAATAGAGAGTTATCTCAGGTGTGGAACGTGTGCCTGTGTATGATAGATAGAGAGTTATCTCAGGTGTTGAACGTGTGCCTGTGTATGATAGATAGAGAGTTATCTCAGGTGTGGAATGTGTACCTGTGTATGATAGATAGAGAGTTATCTCAGGTGTGGAACGTGTACCTGTGTATGATAGATAGAGAGTTATCTCAGGTGTGGAACGTGTGCCTGTGTATGATAGATAGAGAGTTATCTCAGGTGTGAACGTGTGTCTGTGTATGATAGATAGAGAGTTATCTCAGGTGTGGAATGTGTACCTGTGTATGATAGATAGAGAGTTATCTCAGGTGTGGAACGTGCGCCTGTGTATGATAGATAGAGAGTTATCTCAGGTGTGGAACTTGTACCTGTGTATGATAGATAGAGAGTTATCTCAGGTGTGGAACGTGTACCTGTGTATGATAGATAGAGAGTTATCTCAGGTGTGGAACGTGTGCCTGTGTATGATAGATAGAGAGTTATCTCAGGTGTTGAACGTGTGCCTGTGTATGATAGATAGAGAGTTATCTCAGGTGTTGAACGTGTGCCTCTGTATGATAGATAGTTATCTCAGGTGTGGAATGTGTACCTGTATATGATAGATAGAGAGTTATCTCAGGTGTGGAACGTGTGCCTGTGTATGATAGATAGAGAGTTAGCTCAGGTATGGAACGTGTGCCTGTGTATGATAGATAGAGAGTTATCTCAGGTGTGGAACGTGTGCCTGTGTATGATAGATAGAGAGTTATCTCAGGTGTGGAACGTGTGCCTGTGTATGATAGATAGAGAGTTATCTCAGGTGTGGAACTGTGCCTGTGCATGATAGATAGAGAGTTATCTCAGGTGTGGAACGTGTACCTGTGTATGATAGATAGAGAGTTATCTCAGGTGTGGAACGTGTACCTGTGTATGATAAATAGAGAGTTATCTCAGGTGTGGAACGTGACGTCTGTGTATGATAGATAGAGAGTTATCTCAGGTGTGGAACGTGTACCTGTGTATGATAGATAGAGAGTTATCTCAGGTGTGGAACGTGTACCTGTGTATGATAGATAGAGAGTTATCTCAGGTGTGGAACGTGTGCCTGTGTATGATAGATAGAGAGTTATCTCAGGTGTGGAACGTGTGTCTGTGTATGATAGATAGAGAGTTATCTCAAGTGTGGAACGTGTACCTGTGTATGATAGATAGAGAGTTATTTCAGATACAAATGACTGCCAATGAGATTGCAGAGAATCTTGAATACTGAACTGATTACTGCTGCCTTGTAGTTTGATTGGGGGCAATCAAAGTCTAGCGGAGCAAACTGTACACAAAACTGGACGGTAGGCAAACCAAGCAGTCCACAAAAGAACGGGTATAGCTGGGCAGATGACGCTCATCAGTCCGGGAGGGCAGGTCGTCTATGGGTCGCTGCCCTGAAAGAAAATAGCAACCTGCTGCCTTGTGGGTTTTGGCTGGGGACAGAATAAGGCTAACGGAGAGCGAACCCAGTAAACGGTGGTTGAAATCGAACACACCCCCGAAGGATAAGCACTTGAGCTCCAATAGATACTGAAGGCTGTGTACGTACATCCGTTCTTGATGTCTGGCTGCTTATATATCACAACAGAATGATAAAAGCGGCCTAAAAACGATCGCGAGAGAGAGAGATAGAGGTAATGCTGAACAGAATTTCCCCTGAAACTGAAGTTAGAGCCAGACAGAAAAGTCAGTTTGTTCATGGAGAATCTGTAGATGAAGCCTTGACAGAGGAGAATAAATTTAAAATAAAGTATTTCAATTATATTCTAGACATTACCCTTAATTCTCTGAATGAACGATTCACGCTTCTGGAAACACATAACAAAAATGTTCAATTTGCACCGGGTTTTACCCCATATGGATGCGAGAGTTGGAAAGCAACAAAAGCTCTAGAAAGAAAATTAGATAACTTTGTCTTAGAAGAATACTGAACCTCAAATGGTCAGATTTCAGACCCAATACACAAATAAGACAAGAGACCAAGCAAGAAAATGTATCAAATTTTATAAGAAAGCGCCTGCTGAACTACATCGGCCACACACTTAGAATGGATGAGAGAAGACTCTTTTACCAATCCCTCATATGGACACCAGAGGGAAAAGAAAACGAGGAAGACCAAGAGAGACTCTGCGTAGAACCATCACCAGAGAAGGCTCAACGATGGGCCTAGTAAACATCAAAGACTTAAAACAAATAGCAACGAACCGCGAGACATGGAAGAGCTATGACCTCTGCCCTATGCGCCGCCCACAGGCCCAAGAGGAAAGACTAACTAACTAATTTACCCCATATGGCTCGATCCTCTAGGCAAAATGGCACGCCACCTGCCGAGAGTATTACACAAAGCACGAACTCCGTAGCTCCAGCAACAATCCTAGGGGTCTCTGAAAAAACTGAACTCATGAACAGAACGGCGCGGTCTGGATTCGAACCCACGACCTTCGACTCACAAGACAAAGTGCTTAACCACCTAGCCACAGGAAGAATCTTCAGGAAGAATTAAGTGATGTATCCAGAATGTTACCGTATTGTATGAAACCTTTGGATGTTTTAAATTATTTGTGCCAAAATAACTTAATTACATTGTATCTGAAAACTGCTATATCTCTGAGAATTTTATTAACACTCTCTGTCTCTGTAGCTCAGGTGGAAAGACGTTTTTCCCAACTAAAATGAATAAAACACTACTTAAGAAGTTCAATAAGCCAAATAAAACTTAGAAAACTGTCATTAATTGTTATTGAATTTACACTGACTTCCACTCTAGACTAGACATACATAATTAACAAATTTGTTAAAGTTAAAGTTAGAAATGTACAACTTTAATAGATTGTTGATAGTTGATATCATTATTTTAAAGTAATTTATATTTAAATTTATAATTAAATAGTAGTCGTAGATTTTGTGCAGTTTAAAATAATCACACTGTTACATACATACCACTTTGAAAATATACTGCACGCCCCTGTGTGTGTGGATGTGTGTGGGTTTGTGGTGGAAGGGGGTGGGGGTTTGTAGAGTGGGTGTGATTTTCGGTTGACTCGGATGGATTTGTCTGAAGCTGGATGTTTATGCTGACTAACTGGCGTGCTGATGGTAATCTTGACGGACTTCTCTGCTGGTAATCATGTTGGAAAGTTGGTCCCTTGCTGTCTGGCTGGTGTCGTGTGGAGGTCCGTGTGGATCTGGTGCATTGTGTTGCTTAGTTAGAGTTCTGAAATGGACTGTGTTCTCTGAGTGAGATGTAGACTGGCTAGTCTCTTGAGTCAGACTTAGTCTGGGTGTAGTCTTCTTCTTCTTCGAACGCTCAATATCGACCACTTGTTAAACCAATCTTTGTGATTTGTATGTCATCTCAGTCTAAAAGCAATTGTACGTTGTTCCAGTTATGCGCCTACAAGTAAGTCAGCACATCGGATTTCTGCGAAGCTTTTTATTTACTAGGTATGTTACTAGAACCCTACCTCAGTCGCCTATTATGACATGCCTTGCAAGTCGCAGTGTTACTATTCTGTGCTCCCCTTGTTGGCCCCAGCAACACATGAGCGAGTCTGGATGTAGTCCTAATAAAGACTGTCGGTCTAGTACATGTCGTTATTGGTATGCTCCAGCGCTATAAAGTGTAAATTGACTTGATAAGGGCAGAGCTTCACGGAATGGTTGATGAGATTAAGATCTGTGACTTCAATGAAAATGTTTGTTTGTTTGTTTAGTAGGGGAGTTAATCCTCTTTAAGCCGAGGCACGTCCTTTCAACCTAAGGCGAACCTTTTATTGGTTATATCAGAGCGTGTAGGCCAACAAAGATGAAAAATAAGAATTAACTCCTTTCGGAGAATCCACGAATATATCAACATGAGTTCTCGAACGTCCAAGAAAACATTGTTAGTCTTCTCTGTATACAATGTCACAGAGTGATCTTTGGAAACTAATTTACAGCAGTCAGTAAATTGTATCAGTAACTCACTCACTCACTATTACACGCACACACACACACACAAACACACACACACATACACATACATGCACATACACTATCACAAGACTTCAGACTCGTACACAAATTTACTCACAATCGTACAATCCCTCATGTTCGCACACACTATCTTAATCCCACACTCGCATAGTCACACACACTCGCATAGTCACATACACTCACATAGTCACACATACACGCATAGTCACACACACTCGCACAGTCACACACACTTGTATAGTCACACACACTCGCACAGTCACACACACTCGCACAGTCACTCCCACGTACACAATCACTCCCACTTTCCCAGTCACTCACACTCTTGCAGTCATGTACATTCGCACAGTTACTCACACTCGCACAAAAAATCGTGTTCTTAAAGTCACTCACTCTCGCACAGCCACTCACTCACTCACCCACTCACTCACCCACTCACTCACCCACTCACTCACTCACTCACCCACTCACTCACTCACTCACTCACTCACTCACTCACCTCACTCACTCACTCACTCACCACTCACTCACTCACTCACTCACTCACTCACTCACTCACTCACTCACTCACTCACTCACTCACTCACTCACTCACTCACTCACTCACGTACACTCACTCTCGCACACACTCACTTACACTGACACTCGTATAATAACTCACTCTCCTACAATCACTCACTCTTGTACAATCGCTCACTCTCCTTCAATCACTCTCTCTTGCACAATACCTCTCTTTCCTATAATCCCTCACTCTTGGACAATCGCTCACTCTCCTTAAAATCACTCACTCTTGCACAATTCCCCAAAAGGAAACACCTGGAGAGAGGCGGAAATCACACAGAGTGCTATTCAAGTTTGCTAATTTCTTCATTTGATAAGTCAAGACATCATATAAACATTCACAAATGTTGGACACATCTATCTCTCTCTTTTTCTATATATAAATAAGCTTAATGAAATTGTGTGTATGTCTGTTGTCTTTAACTGAAGATATCTGGACATCTTACGGACTTGAAATTTGGCAAGAGAGTAGCTTTCGTAGATGGGAAGCTCTAAAAATTAAAATACTTGACAATCAGTTCGTCTTAATTCCTTAAAATAACTAATTGTCATGGACATTAAAACGATAAAAGAGTATTCCTGTTTTAACTTGCCGGTCACATGTTAAAACGATGAAGATATTATTATAACGTATTTTAACACATCTTCTTCGACAGGCGTGTGGCCAAATTAATAAGATCGCAGTCTTCCATGCGGTAGACCCGTATTCGATTCACGGTAAGGTAAAGGAATTTTAAAAACATATCCGTCTGGTCACTATTTGATAAGTTTAATAATATTCCATCGCAAGCGATGATGACAACAGCCTCAGACGTGTGCTGTTGTACCTCTCTGGTGTATGCGGAGGTGGCTATAGAGTCAAATTCTTGAACACAATCCTCTATCACAGGTGGGGCATAGTTGATCAAGGTTAGAAATGTGGGTGTTGTATGTTCTGTCTTATAAGAAAGAGAAGATGGAGATATGTTGTGCATACTCTGAGAGGAAATGTCTGGTCAACCACTAGTAACAACTGTTTTAAGAAAGAGAAGAGGGAGATATGTTGGGCATACTCTAAGAATAACTGATCAATAAATCACAAAAGCAGGCATTGATGTAGAAGGCAAAGGAATTCAGGAAAGAAGGGGCCCCTTAGGAAAGCCCTGAGACAAACTTTGATGTGAGATGCGATAAATATCTGACTAAGTTCCGAAGCAGAGATTGAATGAGTCACACAGGAAAGAGCGGTATGAAGAAATTGATTGTAAGTCCTACGTAACGTATAACAGCATGAGAGGGATAGGTAGTTAGTTAGTTTGTTCCTTTCGTGCCAAACTGGCACATAAGGCAGAGGTGTTAGATCTCCATGTGATGCGGTTCTTTGCTAGCAGTTGGAGATCTTGTATGGTTTTACATCCCAATAGTTTAATTTCTTGTAGGATTGTTCTTCGAAGAATGGTCTTAGGTCTTCCATGTTTTCTTTTCCCAACTGGTGACCACATATGGACTTATATATTTTGTCTCTTTTCGTCTGATCTAAGAACATGACCTAAATATTTCCACCTTCGTTTCTTATAATATTTGATACGGGTTGTTGATGTGTTCTATATCTCACTGAGTTGTTCGAAACGAAATCACCCCATTTTACTTTTAATAGCATTTATTCTCAAAGCTGTCCAGTTTCTTATCAGTTTTGTTTGTTGATTTGCAACTTTCACAACCGTAGGTCAGTACAGGAATCACTCAGAACCTAAACAATTTAACTTTTGTACATATACTAAGGTCTTGAGATTGTCAGATATTTGTTAACTTGGCACTAGCTGCTATAGCAATACGAGAGTGTATTTCTTTCATCGTGTCTACATTGTCTGACACTTTATTCTAGGTAAGCACCTGGAAAATCTAAGAACTGATGAGAGGGATACAATAATAATATTTACGTTTAAATGTCCGACAGGAAACGTTCTGGCTATCAAAATACTTACTGTAGTGAAACGATATGACTCTGTCTGGTTTTGTTATGTAATGTGTTCGGATACCCATTGTAAGATTAATGATTGATTGATTGAGTGATTGATTGATAAGACCATCTTCATTGTTCTTGGGTGAGTAACTATGTATGCTCCCTCAAGCCACCCATGTGTTGCCGGGTTTGCAAGGTGAGCAAAGAATAGTAATACTGCGACTCCAAAGATGTCGTAAGAGGCGAATGAGGTAGTACCAGGAAGCTACCCTAGTAAATAAAAAGCATAGGATGTGCTGGCCTACCTGTAGGCGCACAACTGAAACAGGACAAAATCGCTCTTGGGCTCAGATCACACAAATTGGTTAACATGTGGTCGATATGGAGCGTACGAAGAAGAGTCTACTGAATTTCCAGGGCTTAACTCTGAACCAAGAAGTGTTTGTGAAATAAATTCATAACAAATACAATTTCTAATGAATATTTATGATTTAATGTACAATTTACAATTCAATAGATAAGATATCAATTTGTGAATATACATTTTGCTAATGACAAAATTAAAAGAATAACAGATAAACAAAGAACTCAAATATCAAAGCTGTCCTTTCTATAGGAAGTAAGAAATAAAAATCTCTCTGGACTTGGTCAAAATAAGATCAGTGGTCGAACCTTCCAAATTGAATCTCATGTCCATCTTGTCCTGGTGGGAAGAAACAAATTTAGTAATTATCATTAAGTTGCAAATATTTGAAAGATAAATTCAAATTTATTTATGGATATTATATTTGACACTATCCGTTGTTGCAGGGAACAAGAATAGTTACACTACGACCTACATGGCATGTCGAAGAGGTGACTGAGTAGGCGCTAGAAAGCTACCATAGTAAATAAAAAGCTTCATAGAAATCGGATGTGCTGGCCTACTTGTAGGCGCATAACTGGTACAACATACAATTGCTCTAAGCTCAGATCACATACAATCACAGAGTGGTTAACAATTGGTCGATATGGAGCGTCAAGAAGAAACCATATCACCAATCGTGTGCGACCGAATGAAAAATATACGAGCAGAACACTGTATTATCCTATATTCTTTAACTTTCAACTCAGCACAGTTCATTCTCTGAGTTTATTGTTCGTAATCTTATCATACTATCTCAGTCCCATTACCTATTTACCATGTAGTATTTTCTTCTTCTTTTGTCTGTCTTTATGACCAATTTTAATCACTCTTGTGATATGTTTGATCTTTGCCAAGAACGTGTAAACGTTGCATATTGGTTTGATAGGCCCCTAAACGCATAGATTTCACGCTTAAGACACATGCATCCATTTCAGCCAAACCTCCTTAATCGTCTTAACGACATGCATGGCAGGTAACAGTGGTTCTATTCTTTACACCCCAATTTGGGCCCGTAACCACTCGGCGACATGTAGTATAACAACGTTCATTTATTCTTTTCTTTTAACATAAGCATTTGTTTGCTCTGTTCAGTTCTAAAAAATGTCTCAGGTACAAAAGTGAGAGGTATGAGAGTATTGTGAATCTGTATCAATGTCATACCAGATGGTAGTCAATATTAGTGCAGATCGAAAAGAGCGACCAATTATGCAATAAGATTGATTAATCAACATCAAACTAGCGTGTTTGGCCATAGGACTTGAGACGGAGCACCTGTGGACATGTCCGAATTCTATGATAATAGTCCTCATAACTGATCAATGTCATTTACAGGACCCACTTCTAAAAAAATTCTTTATTGTGATACTGTCCAGTTGAGACCACTCTCTATCACTACTAGGGCCTGGACGGGAGAGTGGAATTGTCATCATCCATCGATAGATTTTCGTTTACTAATAGTATGTTGCCTCAATCCTCACCGCCACAGTTGGTGTTGAAGTGTTCTGGGGGAGGGAAGAATGGGGAGGGAAGAATCTGACAGTGGGTCTAGAAGAATTTGTAGGCGATTAGGGGTCGGTGGTCCTTAAAGAAGAAATCAATAATAAACATTTAAAATAAATTATTTTGTTATTTATCGATTGAATAATCATTTAAAATTTGAATTCATTTAAATTCATCTTATGCCTGCCTTTACACACCCATTTTTTCATCAATTTTCTATTTCATGCATATAATCATTTGAAAATAGAGCATGCATATATGTGGGAGGGTGTTGGCAAACATAACGTGTGTGTGTGTGGGAGAGAGAGAGAAAAGAGAGAGAGGGAAGAATGCGCTACAAAGTTGGCGATGGTCGAAAATGTTTGGGAATCTACTGATCTAGAAGGAGCAACATAGAACAAAAGAATCAATCACTTTCCAGGAAAAGAAACAATCAATGCCATTAGAAAAGATGACCAGCAAAGAGAGAAAATCTAGATAGAGCACGACAGGTGAAACTGTTTCGACTTAGAATTGTATATAGACTGAACCGACACCTACACAGATTAAGACTGGTTCCATCACTGACATGTACATGTGGACAAACAGTTGAACACATACTGCAAGATTGTCACCTGATGAATCAACTGCAGAAAGAACACTGACGAACAGAGACAAACATCCATACAAAGCTGTTTGAATCCAAGATGAACTAACAAACAGCAACATACATACAGAGAACCGAACTCGTAAACAATGAAGAACAGCAACAAAAAGATTGTTGATCTTAAATAATAATTCTCTCGATCATTATACGTTACATAGAACCTGCAAGTAATTTCTCCATACCGCCTATCCTGGCAACTCCTCAATCTCTCCATGGAACTGAAACCGATATTTCCTGCCTCTCAGCAAAGTTCTTCAGGGTCTCCTTAGGTCGACCTCTTTCTGAACCCTTGCATCACACTTCAATGCCTGCTTTGATATTCATGATCATTTCTCCTCAAGGTGTGCCAATATACTCCATCTTCTCTTTCTTATAACAGTTGTCACTAGTGGTTGACCAGACATGTCTCTGATTTCATCACTTCTCCTGAATTGCTCCATTTTATATTCATTTAATTCAGAGACATCTATTTTCAAATGCATTCAACTTGCTTTTCTATATCTTTAGTAATTTTCAACTCTCGCTAGCATATGTTAAGATTGATACAACATTTGAATTGAAATTCGTAATTTAGTTTTAATACTATATAACTTGAGTTCCATATTTTAAGCTATAGTTCCATAGATCTTTAAGCTATCATCAACAAATTTCCCATCATCTGAATCATATTTATCTCCATCTTTTCCTCTGTGGAGAAGGCATGACTGTATGGAGGGACATTGATAATAAGGAAAGAGCTTATCAAAAACAGTAAGAAGCACATGCAAGGTGCATTGACTACGTCTGAATTCTAAGCAGGTGAATCTAGCAGCAAATTTTACAGAAAGTTGAATGACTTTAAAAAATATTTCTAGCATCTAAACCAGACACATAGGAAACTTCTTAGAAAAGCACTAGAAGCAAACCATTACTAATAGTGATATGTGGGCTCAAATTTATGAGTCCTGCACGAAAGATACATAAAATTAATTTTAAGTATACCCATCGACCGTCAACGGTAGGGATTGAAGCGGTAGCTGCCTCTTTCAGGATTAAAGAGCTAACTATTTTTATTGTCTTTCCATTGAACAAACCTCTGCGGACTCAAAGAACACTTACATAGACTAGAAAAAGTAAAAGCTCTCTGTCAGTGTCAGGCAGGTAACAGACACTTGCATAGACCAGGAATAAGTCAAACAGCTTTCTGCCAGTGTCAGCAGGTGGAACAGACACATAGACTAGGAACAAGTCAAACAGCTTTCTACCAGTGTCAGCAGGTGAAACAGACATTTACATAGACTAGGAATAAGTCAAACAGCTTTCTGCCAGTGTCAGCAGGTGGAACAGACACCAGAGAATGTCCTGCACGACCGTCCTCTCCTAGGAGCTGTAGAAGCAACATGTGGCTACACCCAGTTGACCTTGAAAACTATGCTTTGGTGAAACCTGACAGGCATAAAGCAGACTGCCCAGTTTCTATCCATAGGATGATGCGTGTGACCAGAGATCGTCAAAGAAGAAGAACATACCAACATTACCTTTAACAACCTCATTTTTTCGCTTATTGCATTTCTATTTAAAGTTTTGCATTTTTTAGTTCTTCTGGAAACCTCATATTTGCCCAAATGGGGCCAGACCCCAAAGGGTGACTACACACAAGCGGTATGGGCGTAGCAATCATTCATTCAGCTGATTGCTAGCATCAGGGTAGCTGCTCACACAAAGCTAGCATGACCATGGTTTCAAGCCGCTTCCTTTTGGTGGTCCCTGGAAACAGACGACACCAAGAAGTCTGGCCACGCCCTTTGGGGAGCGAAGAGGAGAAGCTAACCAAGTACCAAAAGGTATTGCTAGTTGATGTTTCAGACAAAAGGGTGCAGATACACAACTCACACTGAAAACTACAACACAACACATTCCATTCTAGGACTACATCTTGCTATAACCAACGGAGTATGAGAATGAACGAGGAAGAAAATTTGACAAAATAGTCCTGCATCCCAAAGTATTAAATTCATAAATAAATAAGAAATCAGAAAATTATCCATCAAAATTTGATATCCTTGCTGGAAAACAGATTTACATAATTTATAAACAACATCAGTATCCCAACCTTGAGTGAGTGCCGCTCTTTCCTAGTATAAACATAAAATTATATGTATATCCTTATTCTTCTTGATCGTCTTTTCAGCCATTTTGATAATTTATTGTGATAAACAGCTTACACCAAAAAATGGTGTGTTTACGCCACATCTTCAGCGCTATAAGGAGCTCTGGCGCTATCCTTCACGATGTGTTCGATTACAGCCAGAGCTTACTGAGTTCGCTCTCCGTCAGCCTTTGGCTGTCCTCAGTCCACTGCAAGGCAGCAGGTTGCTATTTTCTTTAGGTATATCCTATTGAATCGACAACCACCTATAATTTCATCCCCACTTATCCTTGGCGATCCTGATGTACTGTCTAAACCCATATCTTCCCTTATTCTTAACCATTCTCTCACACTAATACACGCATGCACTGCCAAACTTCCTACATTTCATCCTAAGAAAATCATGCATGAATCTTAACTTTATTTAGTTTGTCATCAAGTTCGCTCAGTTTCAGGATTGGAGATTTTCAAGAAGTCTAGAATTATTTTGTTTCGGCCTATAGACATTGATACAATTGATAAGAAACTGGACAGCTTTGAGAATAAATGTCTACGAAAATTATTAAAAGTAAAATGGAGTGATTTCGAACAACACAGTGAGAGATAGAACACACCAACAACTCAGTATCAAATATAAGGAATCGAAGGTGGAAATATTTAGGTCATGTTCTTAGATCAGATGAAAGAGATTAAATCGATAAGTCATTATGTGGTACTAGTTGGAAAAGAAACGTGGAAGACCAAAGACCACTCTTCAAGAACCATCCAACAAGAAAGTAACTATTGATGTAAAATACAAGATCTCCAACTGCTAGCAGCGAACCGCATCACATGGAGATCTAAACCTGCCCTATGGCCTTTGTCCAAAAGGAACAACTAACTAACTCCAGACATAAACATCCTGACCCACAAATCATGAAAGAGCTACTTACTAGACCAATATAACTCTGCAGTTGGAACTTCACTAGGTTCATGTACTGAACAGACCACACATTTTAAAGTTCCTCTTCATCGAGATGTGCCAATGAACTGTATGATGGTTTGGTGTGTCCTGTGGCAGCTGCCTGTTGGTTGGTAAAATTGCAATCTTGTTGAAACAATTCTGTGAAATACAGTTTGAATAAGTTTATCAGGATGAAAAAATAAATGAAAAAAAAACCTGTTATCATTTTGTGATACTATTTTAGTGAAGATATATTGACTGGAAATTCAGATTAAAATAACATGCAATGCTATGGTATAAGATACATGGCAAAGTAGTTTAGACAATTTGAATAAAACCAAGTTCCCTTTTCAATCTAGTGCCATGTCTGCCTGCGTAGGTAATCAATCTCCCCATAATTTCCTCTCCTTGATGCAGTTAATCAGTTCTGGTGTCGAGCCATGATGTCAGACCATCCAAAATCTTCTCCCTCTGTCTTCCAAGATAACCCATTCCCTGAATTTTACCCATTGTCACCAAATGTTCTAAACCTCCTCTTTAAATTATATACCCGAAGAACCTTGACCAGCATTGACTTCACATTTGATTGAAAGATTTGCCGGTGATTACGGGCCCAAATTGTGGTGTACAGAATAGAATCACTGTTACCTGCCACGCATGTCGTAAAAGGCGACTAAGGAGGTTTGCTGAAATCGGATGCACGTGTCCTAAACGTGTAGAATTCTATGCGTTTAGGGCCTACCAAACCAATGTGCAACGTATACATGTTCTTGGCAAAGATCAAACTTATCAGAGTGATTAAAATTTGCCGTAAAGAATGAACGCAAAGAAGGAGAGGAGATTGAAAGATAAGCTTTGTGTTGATCTCCTTTGACTTCAATATCTTACTCAATGCCATAAAGTTTCCCCTTGCTATTTGTATTCTTATCTTGACATCTTTGTTTGTTCCTCCCCCTGTGTCTATGTTGCTACCAATGCATGTGTATGATTCTACATCTTGTAGAGCTGTTTCCTCCAGCATAATCTGTTTACATTTACTGCATTTATTCTCATGACCTTGGTCTTTTCACTGTGTATTTTCAAATCTAGATGCAAGACCATTATTTAAGGTATTTGTTTTATCTTTAATCTGTGTGTGATTGTGGGACAGCAATGCCAGGTCGTCAGCAAAATGTGGTGTCCATTTTACGTACATTAAAATACTCCATATTGCACCACTAATCAATCCCATATTTTACATACAGTGAGACGGCAAACACTCAAAATACTTTTTTTATATACTCACATCGCTTTTAAAAATCTTCTTCTTCTTATTCTTCAGCGATCTCTGGTCATGCGCTTAATTTACTGTGGACCACAACTGGGCAGACAGCTTCAGGTCTGTCAGGTTTCCCAAAGCTTAGTTTTCAGGTCGACTGGGTGTGGCCACATGTTGCTTCTCAGCTCACACAGAAGAGGACAGTCTTGCAGGATATGCTCTGGTGTCTGTTCTGCCTGCTGACACTGGCAGAGAGCTGTTTGACTTATTCCTAGTCTGTATAAGTGTTTGCTGAGTCTGCAGTGTCCGGTGCGTAGTCAAATATAATGACCTGGTCTGTTCTGCTTAGGTCTTTTATGGAGTCTTTTCCATAATCATATCCAGTGTTTGTCTTCCAGTCTACTGCAGATTTTTTTCTGTATGAGGGTTTTGACCTCTTGAAAAGACAAGGGTTGGTAAATTTGCTCTTGGCACTGCCCTCCTTAGATAAGACATCAAGCATCTCATTGCCTGCAATGCCACAGTGAGATGGAATCCACTGCAAGTGAATTTCTGCCTTTTCTGAAAGCTGAGCAAGTTCTCTTTGTAGTTTTTGTACTGTGCTGTCAGTGGATTTAGCCCAGGGCTTGTATAGCTGACAATGAGTCTGTAAGAAATACCATCTTGCTTGCAGCTTATTCATGTGCTGTGCTGCCATCAGAAGGGCTATGAGTTCTGCTTTGTAGTTTGAACATATTCTTCCAGTAGGAGCCGCTAGAGACACAGTGGCAGCATCTGGGTGCCTAATGTACACTCCTGCTCCACCATTCATGGTTGCCTCCATTGCCGATCCATCTGTGTAAATTTCATATCCAGCTGTCTTCTGGAAACATGTAATGGAGATGTTAAATTGTAATTGCTTTTTCATCAGATTAGGCTCGCATCTTTGCTTAATAATTTAGAAATGGAGGTTGAGAAGTTTAGTGGTACTGAGTCTGGTTCCCAGTGATCAAAAAGCAATTCTTCAGGTATGAATTATGATTTAGTAGTTCAAGTATGACTTTCCTCATTTCTTTTGCTTTGTGATTTAGACTTACGCTTAGTCTGTTCTTTGTTCTAGCCGCCATTTTTCATGCAGTGATGAGTGAGGCATTCTTTTGATCCTTTCAGTCTTTAGAATCACTTTTCTCCTTCTTCTGTCTTCCAAGGGCTGGATGTTGGCTGCCTTTTCCATTTCTACAATTGTGTAGATTTCATGGCTCCCAAAATAGTACGCAGACACCTGTTTGTGTTTTTTCCAGTATCGATTTGTTTGAATGGGCTGCTGATATCCATGTCGATGATGCATATTCGAGGTCGCAATGCACCAGTGTACACCTGACTCAGGATTCGAATATCAGCTCCCAGGTAGTTCCAGCCAGCTTCCGCATCACACTTTGTTTCCTCAAAGCCTTTCTGTTTGTTTCCATTATGTGATGTTTCCATGTCAGACGACTGTCAAGCTTAACTCCCAAAAAGGTTGGAGTATGGGAACGGGAACGATATCATCGTTAAATTTCAGTCTGAAGTGTTCTTCCTTTGTTGACAATGAGAAAAGCGTGCAGAGTTTTGCTCCGGTTTATTTCTAGACCCCATTTACTTGCCCACATTATGACGCTGTTCAGGCTGGCCTGGAGTTTAAAGATGGCAGGACCCAGAAACTCGGAGGTGTACCACACAGCTGGATCATCAGCATGGAGAGAGTGAACATGTCTGGGCAGAGTTTGTGGCAGATCATTCATATACCAGGAAAAGCAATGGGGACAGTACGTGATTCTGTGGGACTCCTGCCTTAATTTGAATCTGGGACTGTGCACTCCATCCACTTTACAGATGCTTGTCTATGGTAAGAAAGTCTTTATCCAATAGTACATTCTACCCGTATTCCACTGCGTAAGAGCTTGAGTAGCAAACCATCTTTCCAGACTTTGTCGAAGGCCTTAGACATGTCGAAGAACACTGTGAGGGTTTTCTTCTTTTCTTGGAAGCCATTTTCTATGTCCTGTGTCAGGTATGCCACTTGGTCATCAGTGCTTCTATGCTGCCTGTAGCCTGTCTGGGCTGGATCCAGTTTATGGTTGATTCCAAAACCACTGGAGTCTAGTGGTTATCACTCTCTTCAGCAGTTTTGCAGTGCAACTTAGCAAACTTATAGGTCTGTAGCTCATGGATCCTTTTGTCTTTTCCACTTTTGAAAATTGGGTGATTGTGGCATTTTTCCAGATGTCTGGACTCTCCCTGTCTCCAACTATTGTTAAAAATCTGGAGTAGAAGACTCTGTGCAATTGGGCCTATTTGTTTGAGCATGTCGCTTGATACTCCATCTGGTCCCGGCCTTTTTACGATTGAGTTTTCCAGTGCTCTGCAGCACAGTCAGGTGATGTCTCCCTCCATACAGGGTTCACTTGTTGCTTTTTTGAATGTAGCATTTATCTCACTTCTGACTTCTTTCCCTTGCTCCTGACTTATTGAGCATGAGCTTTCTTGCTTGTAACACTGGGCCATCGGGGTGGCTGCTCGCTTTCCTGTGAGAAGTTGTTTCCTTGCGGGAGAACTGTTTTCCTCTAGATGGGTTGTCACGCTCAGGGCTTTTGTAAGTCTCCACAATTTTTGGGGTATCTTTTTCCATGTTCAAAGAGGCGTCTTTTTCTTTCCAGGATTTTCTACACTGCTGGGTTCTTTCTCTAACATAAAGGGCCCTTGCTCTATTGTGTTGCATTACTTTTTGGTCCGCGGGAGTTCCATTGTATTTCTGGCACTGCAAAGCAGCTATGGAGAATTTCATCTCTGGTGCCCAAATATGGCTTGTAGTTTTTTCTCCTCCCTCGGGGATAGCCTTTTTGCAGCATCTAAATGGCTTTATTGAACCAACGCATCTTTTGTCCACTTTTCCGATTGATTAATTTCTTTACAGTACTTGTCTGCTAGTTCTTGAATAGCTTCCAGTCTGCCTTTTGTAATTCCAACTGGGGGCAGAGTTTGTAAGTTCCTCCCTTTTAATGTTATTTATGGGGAGTTTCACTGGTCTATGGTCACTACCTCCAATCTGGTCGCAGACTTGCCTTGGGTTATCCTGTGAATGTCGCCTGTAGCAAAACAGATCTGGGGTGCTTGGTAGCGCCACCGTCGTGAGTAACGTGGTGAGGATCTTTCGGGTGGTTGAGAGGGAGACTGTTGGTGATCAGCCATTCTTCAAGGCTTTCACCCGAGGATCTAGCGTGTCATAGCCCCAGCTTGGTGAGTGGCTGTAAGTCTCCTACTATGTTTTTAAAAATGACTTATGAGATACTGCCAGTGATCTTTTTTTTGTAATAACATCTGGCAGATGATCAGTGTTTTTCCTGGTTGAAAATGGGGCATTCCATCTTCTGGACAAGTGTCAAGGGTGGCATATGAATAGTCTCTTCCTACAGGGCTTGACAAACAGAAGAAATAAAACCAATAATGTTTAGCATGAATAAATAATTTTAAAATAAAGACTGTATGAACATTGCACCCAACTAGAAATTCACAAACTATGGAGATGAACAAGTCATAGAGACTGTAGGAACATTGCACCCAACTAGAAATTCACAAACTACGGAGATGAACAAGTCATAGAGACTGTAGGAACATTGCACCCAACTAGAAATTCACAAACTATGGAGATGAACAAGTCATAGAGACTAGGAACATTGCACCCAACTAGAAATTCACAAACTACGGAGATGAACAAGTCATAAAGATGTAGGAACATTGCACCCAGCTAGAAATTGGGT
The DNA here is from genome assembly GCA_020796225.1 of Arion vulgaris. Taxonomy (NCBI): domain Eukaryota; kingdom Metazoa; phylum Mollusca; class Gastropoda; order Stylommatophora; family Arionidae; genus Arion; species Arion vulgaris. The sequence goes on along the minus strand of CM036775.1, from coordinate 57,678 downwards.
GTTGGGTGAGAAGGTAGGGGTTAGTACTCACGGGAAAATGACAGCCGATCCTGGGTATGTCCATGGATAGTCATGATCCTATTGGTCCCCACTTTCACCTAGCTCATTTTTGGCTCCACGTGCCACACCCCGGGCAACAGTCTCGGCTGACTGGCAAACAACATGAGTGGGCGGGAGTAATCCTGCTTAACCCTCCCATTTCCCTCCTTTCTTTCCCCTACCCACGCCCCTTTTTCCTCCAATACTCTTAACCACAGTGAGAGCTCTAAGGGCCTCTCATATGACCATTCAGATCTGGCACAGCACTACAGCATAACTGAGTAGATGTGGTAAACATTTGTATAATATTTGACAATGTACATGCACTCTGTGGTTGGAAGAGTCAGAAGGGTACTAACTAGATCTGAGGATCTAGAGAACCAATGTGTGCTGCTTTCTGACGGCTGACATCCATCGTACAGGCGCAGTGACTCAGGACGTGATGATCCTCTTGCCTTGAACATTTGGACACAAGCCTAGAGTATAACTGAGCTTGGCGTGACCAGCAGGCAATCTGGTGGCTGGGAATGAGAACAGCGAACCCTACCTTGGCTGCAGTATCATTAAGCGACACAGAAAGCCCCCTCATCCACTAGTGCTATGGCAGTATTATTCTGGCTCCTGTCCGGTGGGTAGGAAATCCACAGACTCCCTAGCTTTTCAATGCTATGTACAACAATAATAGAAATTCACAAGATCGGACGCCGACTCGAATATCAAGGTCCGCGCCAGACAGAGGGTAACCGGGCTGTTCTGGCGAAAATTGACTACGGGAAAACAAAACAACAAATGCAAACATAGAAATACACAAAACCCTGGGAGGAAGAAGGACCTACAGATGTCAGATGACCAAAAGAACAAACATTCACTTAATATCCTACAATTAAACATCTGTGGCCTAAGAAACAAAAAGATTGAACTTCAAATTATTACATGACCACAAGGTACATGTGGCTTTTGGCAAGAAACTACACAAAGACAGTGACCTGCACTTGACTGATACACTAGTTATCCCTGTAGGTGTACTGACTGCGAGGCATAGTCACATACATACATGTAACTACATTCAGGAGATGCATCACAGCTTACAACAGCCCATCCCACAGATGTGCAACAAATTACTATCTGGCACTCGGAGGAAAATATACCATATACAACATCTATAACCCCCCGCAGAAAACACTTAAACTGCCAGAACTGCACAACACACAGTATCGCAAAACTATTTTACCGGTGACTTAAATGGACCCCTTCACGTTGGGGCTACCCAGACAACAACAGGACAGGAAAATTAATAGAAGAGCTATGTGATACAACAAATCTATCAGTATTACAGAATGCAGAATCTCCACCAACTCTGCTGCACAGAGCTCACCTCTCACTTACTCGACCTGACCTGACCATCTGCTCATCCGACTTGACAGAATCCTGCCATTCTCAAATACTTGATGATATCGAAAGTGATCACAAACCACTCCTTACTACTATAACAACTGTAAGTAGAGCCTGTCTAAAGCAAAACACGGAACTTAAAAAAAGCTAACGGGAGACTTTTTCAAGAAACAACTGATTTCTGCTTTCACAAGTTGAAGTTAGCAGTGTTGAGACTTTCAACGAAGAAGTAACAAAAGCAATCTGAAAGCCTCATCATTATGTATCCTAAGGGCACGGAAATCACACAAACCATTTTGGAACCAAGACATACAAGACACCATCTATGAAAGAAGCACATTAAGGAAAACACTAGAGTCCACACCATCACTGGACATAAAATTGCAGTACAATAAAGCTTGTGCAAAAGTAAAACTTGCAGTTAGGAAGGCTAAAAATGAAAAAATGGATAGACACATGCTCAAAACTAGACTTCAGACGTAATGGAAATAAAGCCTAGGCGTTGGTCAACAATCTGTCTGGGGATAGTAGGAAGACAAATCCCAAACCAGTGATAGATGGAAGGAAAACAATCATTGAAGACCAGAAAAAGCAGAGCACTTCAATCAACCTATTTTGCATCAGTGAACAGAGCAGGGGAACTCACAGAGATAGACAGAAAGCGCCTGAACCACTTGAAGCAACAAGAAAAAGCTCAAACAGTAAATGCTACCATTTTTTAGAAAGAAATTAGTAGACAGGAATTATAACAGGCATTAAAGAAATTGAAACTTAGAAAGTCTCCTAGACCAGATAAGATCCACAACGAGATGCTTCTAAACTTGGGTCCAATAAGGAAGGTAGCAGTTCTCCATCTAATTAATATGACATGGAGAAATGGAATGCTCCCAAAGCCTGGAGGAGGCCCATATTATCCTATCCTGAAAACACCAAACCCCAGGTGAACCTAGAAGCTACCTCACTCAATCTCCCTAACATCATGTCTAGGAAATTAGCTGAGAAAATTGTAAATTGTCGCTCTACTGGTTTCTTGAAAGTACTAACACTCTATGCCACTTAACAGGCGGATTTAGATCTGGCAACTGCACAGAGGACCAACTTTAGGCTTACTCAAAGAATACACGACAGCTTCCAGAACAACAAACACACAGTAGCCATCTTCTTTGACCTGCAGCAGGCTTACGATCGAGTATGGAGAAAAGGCCTCCTTATGAAGATGATGGACATTGGAATACATGGGAAATTGTACAACTGGATTAAGTATTCTTAATTGACCGTATTTATCCAGACAAAAATCAATGATGCAATTTCATCTAAGGAGGTCTTAGAAGAGGGTTTACCACAGGGCTCATCCCTGTTGCACCCTCTTCTCATATACATCAATGACCTTGCAAGTCAGATTACGGCCGAAAAAGCGCTATACGAGACCCACCTGGCTATTTGGCAAAGTCATGAGGATGTAGAAAGTGGAGCACGTAAACTTAACGGAGAACTAAGAAAACTCCATGACTACTGCCAGACATGGAAACTAAAGATAAACTGCGCCAAAACAGTGTATACCATCTTCACTATTAGCCACAAAGTTGCCAAACAGAATATCACATTAAATCTAGACAATCACCAACTGCTAAGAGAACAACACCCACATATCTTGGAGTAACACTTGACCGCCAGCTTAACCTGAAGAAGCATGTTGTGAATGTAAAGAACAAAGCATTAAGAAGATTACAGCTATTGAAGAAGCTTGCTGCACAACATGGGGATCAGACAAAGATACTTGAGAGGCTTATATCTTGGTTACATCCGCTCTTCAATAGAGTACAACAGTGCTCTTCTAACAACTTGCTCAAGACATACCTTGATTCCTGGACAGAGTACAGAACAATGCCTTACGCTCTAATCAGGGAGCAATGAGGTCAACACCAACCGCTGCAGTGAAATACACACAAATGTGGAACCTCTTGTTGTAGGGACAAAGCTGCTGTTGAAGCTTATGAAAGGAGCAAAGAATGAATCAAGATCACCTCAATAAACTACTTGTTGAGAAGTGGAAACAGAGAAACAGAATTAAACAAAAGTCAATCCTCCACCACGTCAGTAAATCAAAGACAGATACCACCTTCCAGAAACAAGACAGCAGCTGTAGAGAGTAATAGCAAACTTACCACCCTACACTCTTTAATACACTTGAAATTAGAACAAAATTGACAGATGAAGCAACTAAACGCTCCGACCCAGTCAGCCTTATGATAGCATCTCAAAGAACCATTGATGCCTATCCCCAAGAATGGATACATGTCTATACTGATGGATCTGCATTTAAAGCCACCATCAAAGCAGGTTACGGAGCATATATACAATACCCAGACAGATCATCCGAAGAGCTGTTTGGTGCATGTGGGGAGATATGCTCCAATTATGAGGCTGAAATTCATGCGATAGAAGCAGCGCTGTACCACCTGAAGACTGTTTTTGATGCCTTTCCATCAAAGGCACAAAACATAATTATCTTCACAGATTCAATGTCTGCCCTTCAAGCCCTAGAGGATGGTGGACAAAATAACCATGCAGTGGGTCCTCTGACATTCAAACACACCTGGAAATGACAAAGCAGATAGGCTAGCCAAGAAAGGGTCAACACAGGAACAACTAATCACAGCAACAACTCTCCATACAGCAAAGCAAACTTAATGACAACAAATAAGGAAATGTGGTCGAACAGATGGGCCATGGGGAAAAACAGGAAGAGATGTACACCCATATGGCCAGCCCTAACCTTTAATGACAACGCAACCACCTACAAGAAGAGATCAGAGCACCATTTTTAGACTCTCAACCCAACACATAACACTTAATAATCACTTGAACAGAATTCATCCACAACACACTCCAGAGTGCCAACTGTGTGCACATCATCATGAAACCGCTCACCACCACCTCTTCAAGTGTCAAGCACTAGAAGACATCAGAAAGACCCTCCTTCCTCCAAGGCCAGATAAATAGAACACACTATACGGAACAAAAAAACAACTTACAGACACATGCAGATACCACTACATAGCATTGGGTCGAAGGGCAAAAGCTCAAATGCCGCTGGATCATTGAAGAAGAAGCTAGAAATTCACAAACCACAGAGATGAACAAGTCATAGAGACTGTAGGAACATTGCACCCAACTAGAAATTAACAAACCACGGAGCTGAACAAGTTATAACAACTACAATAGCATCATTAAGACATCCTCAGAGCATTGTCTCTCAAACTTCTTCGAACTCTCCATATTGACGACTTGCTAAACCACTCTTTGTGATATGTATGTGATCTGAGCCTAAGAGTGATTGTACATTGTGCCAGTTATGCAAAGCATAGTACCACTGTGAAATAAACAAGGCATGTCGTGAGAGGCGTTTAATGAAAGACCGAGGGAAGCTACCCTATTAAATAAAAGCATCGCAGAAATCGGATGTGCTGGCCTACTTGTAGGTCATAACTGGCCAAAGTACAATCTCTTAGGCTCAGATCACATGCAATCCCACAGAGTGGTCGAGAAAGAATGTTCGAAGAGTTATGCGCCAACAAGCAGGCCAGCACATCTGATTTGCGCTTATTTACTAGGCAGCTTTCCAGGCCCCTACATCACCGCACCTCACGACATGCCTTGTAGGTTGCAGTGCTACTATTCTTGCTTCTTGAGCTCCTAGCAACACTGGGTCTTTGCAGCCCTAGCAACACACAGGTCCTATGAGCCCTAGCAACACACCAGCGAAGGAGACGACTAAAACTAATATACTTATTTTATATACGCATATACTCACATATAGCTAAAAAATTAGTATGGGTGGAGATACTGTCGATGTCCTTTTCTTTGTAATAACATCTCAGATGCTAATCAGGTATCTTCCTGGTTGAAAAGGGAACATTCAATCTTCTCGCCAGTGTCAAGTGATAAATGACTAGTCCTTCCTGCATGGATTGACAAACAAGAGAAATAAAAAAATAATTTTAGCATAAATAAATAATATTAAAATTCAGAGAAATAGACTGTAGGAACCAGTGCACCCAACTAGAAATTAAAAGCACTGGAGAAGAACAAGCTATAACAACTACAATAGCATCACTAACCCTGTAGCTTTTGAGTACTTAGAAAATCTTATTTATAAATGAGATGCTACATGACTCCAGGAACTAGCCGTATTTGTGTATTATTTATGCGTTTAAATGCATGTTACATAATGCAAAACATATATTACCATAATACATTTTTTTTCTCAACTTGATCCTCAACCTGTTGTATTTTTAACATGCAAAATCAGCACTCCAATCCAGAAAATTGCCAGGTCTACAGACCCTACTGTCTAAATTGTCCAAGCAGAGCAGGTCAGCTTGGGAGTGAATACCAACTCACTGTGGAATATCAGGAATGAAACAGCAGACCGACTGGCCAAGGAAGGTGCTTTCAGGAGAGCAACCGATTTCCGGTTACTACCACCAAAAGAAAAGGATGGTTAAATCAATCAGAAAGCCACAATACCAACACAAGACGAATAATATAATATGAGCACATTGGAACAAGTTGTCATTCTGCGCCTTAGAACAGGACACAATCGACTCCGCAGCCACATGTATACAAAATTCAAGATTGGCAATTCAGCCATGTGTACATGCACATCAGACTGCAGAGCGCATATTCAAGACTGCCTCGAATATGATATACAGAGGCAAACTCACTGGCCTTACGCAACACTGAACATAAAACTACACAGACCTCTGTTTGAGCTACAAAAGACTGAAGTTTATACAAGAGACAACATTGAATATATAAACAATATTTCAAGCTTAACGAAAGAAAGGAAGTCTCTCAAACAACAAAATATAACTTCATCATAACAATTAGTCGCTAGCGATATTAAAGATGAATAACTTATTTTGTCTTGAATTTTTGTCTACAATAGAACTCATTGCAAAGGGCCTGGCCAAATAGATTAGAGCACGGCTTCCATGCAGGAGACCAATGTTCAATTCACGTATGACCAAGGATTTTTTAGTTGTGGAATAATTAATAAAATCCTAACCTGAACAGCTTCACTGACTATACTAGCCATGCGACATTAAATTCTTCATGCTCTGCCCCAGACCACCTAAAAGCAATACTACAGGCAGTAAGAGAGCTGCGGTAGCGAGTTGTTAGTGAACTCGCTTCTCAAGGCTGGTGGTCTGGGTTCAACTCCCACAGTGCGTGTGGAATTTTTCTCGACTGATCTCAGGTCAACCCAGCCTCAACTGGGTACCAGACATGCTCTGGGAAAGTAACGACGTCGGCGTGATGCTGGCCACATCACTCATCGGTGCCGACGGTCAATAAAAATACAGGCTCTAACACTGTATTGACCTATATACCACAAGGTATGAAAGGGTTCCTTTACTTTACTTACAGGCAGTAAGCATTTTTTAAAACCTCATTGAAATTGCTACTTATTTAAAAGACAAATTATTGTCACAAAATCATACACAGTCCTCATGATAAAAACAATTCCGCTGAGTTTCATAAGTGTAATGAGCTATGTGTAATGACGAAACATAAATTACACCTGTTATGTACAATTATCTTCTTCTCTTCCACCATTTACTTTGTTCTTAATGCAGTCGCTCCATCTTTTGAGTGATCTTTCTTGCTTTGTACTCATTATACTTTTTCTGTGTGGCTCTCCGTGTAGAACTATGTTTGGCAATAATGGGGTTATATTTTCCTTCTCTGGAATGTATCGCCTACTGATGTCAAAATAGTTGAACCATGACTGGTGACTTCATAGTGACAATAATCCAAGTCATTAGATGCCATTTTATTAATGAATTTGTGATTTTACAACAGCGCGTATAACACATGTAGACTAAAAATTGTGATTTATTCAAAGCGTGCTTTTATTCAACAAAGTCCTTAAAATTGTGAAATTTTACATTTTTTGCCGGCATTAGTTAAGGTACATATTAATTGCATTTAAAATGAAAAATATGGCAGTTCACTAGTTCATGACCCCTATGCCCTATTAGTATTTTTTAAATAAATAAATCCAAACTTTGGGAGTTGATGTTTGAACCCTTCTCTTCATTAACCCTTTGCATCCCAATTCAATGCTTGCTTGATCATTTCTTCTCAAGGAGTGTCCAACATATCTCCATTTTCTCCTTTTAAATTCATGTAGATATATTATATGGCACGGAAAGCTACAAGATGTATTTTTTTGTATTATCATTCTACATCATACATGTTGATGTTTCAGAAACAAAGTCTGAGAAGGACTTACTAATTTCGAAACTTAGTAGTGAAAATGACAGACATGATGATGAACTTTTTTCTTTTTCTTTATGTCGTCTTACGACCAATTTTAATCACACTTTATGATATGTTTGATCTTGCCAAGAAGTGTATACGCTGCACATTGGTTTGGTAGGCCCCTAAACGCAGACTTCTACATGTTTAGGACACATGCATCCGATTTCAGCTAAACCTCCTTAGTCACCTCTTACGACATGCGTGGCAGGAAACCGTGGTTCTATTCTTTACACCCCAAATTTGGAGCGATGATGAACTTTGACTTACTGATAAAATATCCTTAACTTGCTGTAAGTAGTGTAGATCACTGTACCATAGGCCGAGGTGTTGACTGTACGCTACAACCAACTCTAACATGGTGGTTATTGGAACCTAAGTGTATCATAATTTTAGTGTACCGGGTCCGTTGTAGCTCTCAAGTTAGTTTAGATTTAATTTCTTCTTCCTTCTTCATGCTCACTAGATTGGGATTGATTCTCTAATAAAGGCCGCCTCCTCAGATTATTAGCCACACCATACAGTTTGTCTTGGACGCTGGTGTAAGGGCCACCTCTTTCTTCTCAGGTCTGCATACTGGGGGCAGTTCTGTGGGATGTGTTCTGTTGTCATACTTGCAAGCCACAGGTCGCTGTGCCATCTTGAATTTAGTGTACAGGTGGTGTCTCATTCTGTTGTGACCCGTCCGGAGGCAAAGTATAGCCGTCTGGTCCCTTCTGGACAGTTGGTAATATCCATTATTCTTGTGTTTTTTGTGTTCTTATCCCATTTTGCTTTGTAGTGCCCTTTGGCGATGGTTTCTGCTTCTTCATAGCTAACCAGGTTGTCATCTTGGGGGATTCCTGCTCCCTCTTTAGCCAGTCTGTCAGCATCTTCATTCCCTTGATCTTGCAGTGTGAGGGTATCCACTGGACTACTATCCTCTCAGATTCATGGGATAACTGGGCTAAGGTTGACCTGAGATCACTTAGTTCTGTGTTCCTTTCAGATTTCAGTGCTGAGATAGCGGACAATGCGTCAGTCAAGAGCACTATTTTTCCACGTATTTGGTCTATCTGGTAGTGCCATTTTGCAGCTGCACTGAGGGCCTCTACCCCAGCCCTGAAATTGGCTGAGGTCTGCTGGTGGCAAGAGCTAAGGTTGTTCTACTCCATTTTTAGTCTGGGGGAAATCTCCACCTCCTCCATTGTGGGTGGCATCTGTAGCAGAGCAATCAGTGTATGCATGTGTCCATTGGGTAGTTAGATTTAATTTGATATTCATTAATCAAACCAATCCCACGGGAAACCAATAAAACAGTAAGCAGGCTTTCACTCCATGGCTACGCCTGAATTCAATATTTATAGCGGCGAACGCAGAAGAAACCAGTCCTACAGTAAACTGCAGTTCGCTGTCTTTGGTCATTAGTCAGAAGATTCATACTTTGCTATAACTACAGTGTTAATAGTAATGTACATATTGTAACATAATCTATAATATTACAGTCCACCATATTATGATCGTCATGACGGATGACCGGGTATCGGCTATCGGGTATCATACCCGATATGCGGTATGGCTTTAGATTTCAGCACCAAGTCTCTATCGATCTGAGATATTGTGGAAAAAACAACTATTTTACAAAGTGGAATTACCTGTTTATCCGATTCAATACAAAATGTGAACCATGATACACTGTGCATGCAATTACTGGGTAGTATGTGCGACAGTTATAATACATTTAGTTTACTCGACATAATAACGTGGCGGATGTGCAAGCCGTTACAACAGGAAGTAGAAATGATGCGCACGTCAATCATCATTCGCCCATACATGGCGCGAGTTGCCGGCTGGGGACTCGTAAGAGGCGCAAAGTATAGTGACACTGCGACCTGCAAGGCATGTCGTAAGAGGTGACCGAGGTAGTGGCATATAGGTAACTTATAGGTAGCATATAGTTACCTTAGCAAAAAGAAAGCGTCGCAGAAATCGGATGTGCTGGCCTACTTGTATGCGCATAACTGGCACAGCGTGCAATCGCTCTTAGGCTCAGATCCCATACGAATCACAAAGAGTGGTTTAACAAGTGATCGATATGGAGCGTAAGAAGAAGAAGAAGAAATCATCATTAAATAGCTTGTTTTTGACAGAACTTTGTCACCCTAAAAGTCTTTGAATTTCTCTCTCGTAATCCAGATGTCCTACCACTGCAGCGTCATGCTCTAATCATCAGTTACATCTCGACTCTATCTTCCGTGGTTCTCTCATTGCTGGGATGCCTCCTTACATTATGGTCTTCTCTAACCTCAAGTAGTAGCATGTCCCTTGCGGAACTTCGATTTCATCACAGACCACCTGAAAATTATCTGTTTATAAAATTTTCCTCCCCATCCTGCTTCATATTCAAGGTTTCTTTGATATCCTGCTGCCACCCTCGTCTTGGTCCTACCTCGTACGCCAGGAACTATGCATTCTATTACAGTTATCTACACGTATCATTGTTGCATGGGGTATAGCAGACACGCAAGAAAACTAAACCACTTCCACACAAGCTGTCTGCGCAGAATACTAAAAAAGAAACCGGCAGGACAAAATTTCAGATAGCGAAGTCCTCACAAGAGCAAAGATCGCAAGCCTCAACGCCCTGTTGCAGAAGACCCAATTTAAATCGTCACATTGCTCGGATGTCTGATAAACGTATCTCAAAACAGTTGATGTATGGCGAATTTGAATGGGCAGAAGTTCTGCTGGCGGACAGAAAAAAATGCTTTAAAGACGGTATTAAAGTGTCTCTGAAATGCTTTAATATAGACACCACGTGCTGGGAATCTCTTGCAAGATCGCCAAATGTGGCGCTGTAACAACACAAGATGAACCTGCATAGCTTAGAATCATTGTGCCATTGAGGCACAGAAAAAACGAGCCGCGCGAAAAGACAGAACACACAACACGCACATTCTGACCTTGGTCATGTATACCCCAACTGTGGTAGGGGATTTTGTTTTAGAATTGGACTCAACAGTCACCTCTACACATACCAGAGAGGTGCAGAATCACACGTCTGAGACTGTTGTCATACGCTTGCGATGGACAGCTATTCTTCTTATTATACGATGAACAATGACCTTCTTCTTCTTCTTCTTTTCGTTCGTTCTTTACGACCAATTTTAATCACTTTTTGTGATATGTTTGATCTTTGCCAAGAATATGTATACGTTTCACATTGGTTTGGTAGGCCCCTAAATGCATATACTTCTACATGTTTAGGAAAATGCATCCGATTTCAGTCTAACCTCCTTAATCGCCTCTTACGACATGCGTGGTTGGTAACAGTGGTTCTATCCTTTACACCCCAAATTTGGGCCCTGGTAACTACTAGGGTGGAACAATGACCAATAGTTGGACAACAGAATCCAGAGATGTCCCATAATCCACCGATATAGATGTTGTGTTCATATTCTTGTGAACTCCAAGGAAGCGAATACATGAAGAGCATCTCCACAATTCTTCGGACTTCTTCTGCGTTCGTCCACTATGAATTCAGGGCGTCTGGTGTGATGTGACGCTCTGACAGATTTTGAGTCAAAGTGTGCTTACTGTTTTATTGGTTTCCTGTCACATACATTGTTCGGATCATTGACGTCGTTATATATTTTTCTGGAAGGGAGAGAGGGATGGGGAGGGGTGTTTAGCAATAAAATTAAAATCATTGATTTCTTCTTCTTCAAATGTTCCTTATCGATCACTTGTTAACAACTCTTGTGATGTGTGTGATCTGAGCTAAAAGCGATTCTACGTTGTGTCAGTTATGCGCTTTCACGTAGGCCAGACGCCCGAGTGGTTACCGGGGCCCAAATTTGGGGTAAAGAATAGAGCCACTGTTACCTGTCATGCATGCCAAGAGGCGATTAAGGAGGTTTGGCTGAAATGATGCACGTGTCCTAAACATGTAGAAGTCTATGCGTTTAGGGCCTACTTAAACCAATGTGCAACGTATACACGTTCTTGGCAAAGATCAAACATATCACAAAGAATGATTAAAATTGGTTGTAAAGAATGAACGCAAAGAAGAAGAAGTAGGCTGGCACATCCCATTTTTGCGACGCTATTTATTTACACTAGGATAGCCTCTACTCCCTACCTCAGTCGCCTCTTACGACATGCCAGACAGAAAGAAAGGAAAGAATGTGAAAGAATTGCAAGAAAGAGAGGAAATAATGTGAAAGAATTGCAAGAAAGAGAGAAAGAATGAAAGAATTGCAAGAAAGAGAGGAAATAATGTGAAAGAATTGCAAGAAAGAGAGGAAAGAATGTGAAAGAATTGCAAGAAAGAGAGGAAAGAATGTGAAAGGATGACAAGAGAAAGAGAGAAAAGAATGTGAAAGGATGACAAGAGAAAGAGAGGAAAGAATATGAAAGGATGACAAGAGAAAGAGAGGAAAGAATATGAAATGATGACAAGAGAAAGAGAGAAAAGAATGTGAAAGGATGACAAGAGAAAGAGAGGAAAGAATATGAAAGGATGACAAGAGAAAAAGAGAAAAGAATGTGAAAGGATGACAAGAGAAAGAGAGGAAAGAATGTGAAAGGGTGACAAGAGAAAGAGAGGAAAGAATATGAAAGGATGACAAGAGAAAGAGAGGAAAGAATGTGAAAGGATGACAAGAGAAAGAAAGGAAAGAATATGAAAGGATGACAAGAGAAAGAGAGGAAAGAATATGAAAGGATGACAAGAGAAAGAGATAAAAGAATGTGAAAGGATGACAAGAGAAAGAGAGGAAAGAATATGAAAGGATGACAAGAGAAAGAGAGGAAAGAGTGTGAAAGGATGACAAGAAAGAGAGGAAAGAATATGAAAGGATGACAAGAGAAAGAGAGGAAGGGCTGGAAGAAGTTTACCAAAGAAGTTTGCTTGTCTATTCATGGGTCATCTTGAACACTTAGTATGGAACACCTATGATGGTCCTCTTCCGTCCGTGTATCATAGATACATCGATGATTGTATTGAGTTACGATATGTCTGAGCCGATTTGTCACGCTTCATCACCTTCATCAATGCCTTCAATCCTGCTATTCGGTTCACCTCTCACATCTCTACCTCCTGTGTCAATTTTCTTGACATCACTATCACCATCAGCCTATCCACTATCACTACATCAGTATACTACAAGCCTACTGATACACATAGCTTTCTTCTGTATACCTCTTCCCATCCCCAGGCCTGTCGTGACTCTTTACCTTCTCTCAACTTACGCCTTCGTCGCCTCTGTAGTGAGGACGACGATTTTCTGATAGAGCTCACGAGATGCTGGATTTCTTCCGCCAGCGCCTATACCCGGAGAATGTGCTTACATCCGCCATGCATCGGGTTCAGCTAATTGCTCGCCAGGAGGCCCTTTCTCACATACATAGAACCCCAAGTCTGGACAGGTTAAACTTATCTTAACTTTCCACCTCATAGTTCCTGGTGAAAAGGTCTTATTCCATCATCCCCTATTCTTCAGTCTGATCCTGAGACACGTTCAGTCTTCCAACACTATCCTTGGTGGCTTACAGACGGGACAGAAGCCTCAATGATTTGTTGGTACACAGTCGCCTCAAGCCTAATATCCAGAGTCACTTTGGCACCATCCAGTGTGGACGTCGGCGCTGTAATACATGTGCATATGTAATACAGACCCCACTGTCTCTTTTCCAAAAGCTATGTATGCCATTCAAGACAGTTTCACGTGTGAGCCCCTGCAATATCATCTATGCCATCACCTGCAAACGATGCAACAAGTCCTATATTGGCGAAACCGGTAAGAGACTCAGTGACCGATTCGCCCAACACTTACGCGATATTCGCCAACGCTTTGACTCCTGTAGCCACTCATTTCAACGATACTGGCTATTCAGGAGTTGACGATGTCCAGGTCACAGCCATCCGATCATGTTCCTCCGATGATCGCAGTCGATTTGCCCTGGGGAACCGTTTTATTTTTATTCTATGGCACTTTGCGACCTCTTTGACTCAACGCATTACATTCCTATGCTTCTTAGTACTGTCTTATCTCGTGCCTTGTTATCCATATGTGTGTTTGCTCCATATATGTGTCATTTATCCACTATATTGTTTATTGTTTCTCTTTTTTTCCACTTTCGGTTTTTTGTGTTGCACTCATTTCGTTGTTCGTTTTTATTCCCAGATTTTCATTAGATAGGCTTATGTTTCACGTGTAATCGTCCATTTGTAGTGGTCCTCGAAATTCGTCATTCTTGTTGTAATGTTTGCTTGATAAAGGCCTTTGGTCGAAACGTTGCTGTTTATCGTCACTGTTGATGTATTTTGTAAAACTGTAGTACCTTGTGTTTACGTGTTTAGCTATTTTTCAAAGTTTTACTGCAGCCTCCACCTTTTTTCGTGTTATCACAATACAGTTCTTCTAGTTATAATATAATAAAGATGGCCAAAGTTAAAGCTAAGGAACTGAGAGGCAAAAAGAAGGAAGAGCTCCTTAAACAGTTAGATGATCTCAAAAGGAGTTGGAGATCTTGAGAGTGGCAAAAGTGACAGGTGGTGCTGCTGCCAAGTTGGGAAAGATTTACACAGTTAGGAAGTCTGTAGCTCGTGTCCTGATGTCATTAACTAGACCTAAAAGGACAATTTGCAAATTTTACTGCAAGAAAGCCCACAAACCAAGGACTTGGAGCAAAGAAGACCAGGGCTATGCGTAGATTACTCACACCTTTTGAGTTATCCATCAAGAGCAAGAAGGAACTGAGGAAGAAACGCCCGTACCCACTGAGAAAGTATGCAGTCAAGGAATAAATAATAAATTTATTGTGTATCCAAAAAGAATAAATAACATTTTTCTTCTTCAAACGCTCAATATCGAACATTTGAAACCACTTGTGTGATCTGAGCTCAAGAGCGATTGTTAATGCATCTACAAGTAGACCATTTCTCCGATTTGCGCGATACTTTTATTTACTAGGTAGCTACCTAGACCGCCTACATCAGCCTTATCTTACGACATGCCTTGTACGATAATAATAATAGTAATAATTCTCTGTACCATTATACGTTACATAGTGCCTGCAAGTAATTTCTCCACACCGCTCTATCTCATCCATGGAACTGAGACCGATATTTCTTGCCTCTCTCAGCAAAGTTTGTTTCAGGGTCTCCTAGGTCGACCTCTCTTCTTGAACCCCTGCATCCCACTTCAATGCCTGCTTTGATATTCGTTGATCATTTCTCCTCAAGGTGTGCCAACATATCTCCATCTTCTCTTTCTAATAACAGTTGTCACTAGTGGTTGACCAGACATTTCTCTTTTTCCATCACTTCTCCTGAATTCGTTCCATTGTATATCCAATATTCGCTCCAAAGAATAGTACCACTGAGGCCTACAAGGCATGTCGTAGAAGGTGATCAATGTAGGGGTCCACTTTTATTGCGGGGCCCAAAGAGAAGGATATAATATTCAGCAATGTGTACCTGTCAAAAACATCATAAGAGACGACTAAGGATGGCCAGGCGAGGGGCTGGTTTTCTCACGCTGTAGAAAATTAGCTTACAAAATCTTCAACAAACATGAAAAGTACAACTAAAAGAAAAACTCTATCCAACAATCCGACTCAAGGGAAAGGTTCTCCAACAGGAGAACATTATTTACTGTCGGAAAACTGGAACCCGCAGCGAAAGGGGAGTACGATAAGAAGTAGAAAGATGTAGAGAAGAGACCAGGAGAATGATATTAAAAGGAAAGCCAAGACGAGGAAGGAATGTAAAAGGATAGCCAAGACGTGAAAAGAATGTGAAGTGATGGTAAGAAAGAAAGAAAAGAATGTGAAAGGATGACAAGAAAGAGAGGAAAGAATGTGAAAGGATGACAAGAGAAAGAGAGAAAAGAATGTGAAAGGATGACAAGAGAAAGAGAGAAAAGAATGTGAAAGGATGACAAGAAAGAGAGAAAAGAATGTGAAAGGATGACAAGAGAAAGAGAAGAAAGAATGTGAAAGGATGACAAGAGAAAGAGAGAAAAGAATGTGAAAGGATGACAAGAGAAAGAGAGGAAAGAATGTGAAAGGATGACAAGAGAAAGAGAGAAAAGAATGTGAAAGGATGACAAGAGAAAGAGAGGAAAGAATGTAAAGGATGACAAGAGAAAGAGAGAAAAGAATGTGGAAAGGATGACAAGAGAAAAGAGAGGAAGGGCTGAAGAAGTTTACAAAGACTTTTGCTCTGTTGAAAGTTGAAGGGAAGAAAACATTTTGACTGGTGCACATGATCAGATTCTACACAAACGTCTGCCCGGAGTATTGACGATCAGCTTAAATACACGGTCTATTCCCAACCCATCCTGCTGAAAATCAAGATAGTAGTGGTGATCTCTGTGGCTAAGTAGTTAATGTCGTGTGTTCGCAAGCATTCCGAAGGTCGTGGTTGGAATACAGAACAACGGAGGGCGTTGTTGATTCCGTGCATTTTCCCACTAGATTCAAATGACTGTTGACTGTGCTACAGAGTTTTGTACATTGCTCAATATTCTCGCCAGATGGCGCTATTTCTGGGGAGAGTGTCACTGAGCCGTATGGGAAACCTGGTACAAATATGGCAACACTTGATCTGTAAGACCTAATCATTATTATTCTCAAAGAGCAGTTCTTCAGTAGCTTCCTAAATTCCTAATTTTCCAATCCAAAACTAATGTTACTTATTTTCAGCTGATACCCTAGGAATCGACCGTACTTGGTACTGAAATCAAGTTTAATGAATCCAGAGTGATGAAACTATAATAAAGTATTTTCCTCTATAATGTTTGTATTTAGAAAGTGTTTGCAATATTAACATATATGGTCCTTTACCGACTTTACAGACGGTCAATTGGCAAATGTTTTACTGTGACAACTTCTGATTTTTTGCTTTTTTCTCTTGTCTTTCAAATCTAACATAAGTGTCTTCTCAAAAGACTACGCGCCCTTGCGCAATATCGCTTTCCACACAACTCTGTCATCAGATAGTTTTTCCCATTTGCTGGAACCTATAGAAAAGTTCTTCATTGAGTCCTTCCAGACGTCTTTATATCTGAGCAGTGGTCTGCCTTGGTGCCTCTTCCCCTCTGAAATTTCTCAGAAAAACATTTGTTTTTGTATGCGACAAATTTCCATTCTTTCACCGACCATCTTAGTCGTCCACTGCTGAGCCATCGAAGGTGAAAGATGCTAAGTCTTCTCTCGTGCCTTGAGTAGGCTGTCTATGTTTCTGAGCCATGTAGTAAAGAACTAATTACACAAGCTCGATATATTTGAATCTTCGTCTCCAATGTTAGTTATGTTCTGTCCCACGCTCGCTTTGATAGTTTACCGAATGTAGTATCCGCACTCCCTATCCGAGCGTTGATTTCTTCATCAAGAGAAAGGTTAGCAGTGACCATGGACCCAAGATAGCAAAATTGTTGAACTTGTGTTAGATGTTTACCATTTAAAGTGATATTTGTTGTGTTACCTCCCTGACATAAAACAAATATTTTGGAGACACTTATAGTCAGAGAAAATAGGTCACATGCCTTGGACAAATTATTGTCACATATGGGAGATAATAATAAACTTTTCTGTTTGCTAAGGGATAATCTTTATCTTATTTACAATATTAGATATCTCAATTTTTCTGGAAATATCTAAAAAAAACTTTAGTATATTTTAATATTTTACAAAAAAAACTATAAATTAATTTTTTTTAATTCACAAGAAGATCAAAAGTATTGATTGCTTTTAAATTAAATTTTTTTCTTGTAAAAGATTTTCACGTAATTTTCTTCATTAGTTACATTTGTTTAAAATTAAGAGAAAGTACATTGAAAATACAAAAATTCGGGTACATTATAATAAAATTTTAGGGCTTTTATAAAGCCTGTATAAATAAATTGTGTAAAAGTAAAAGGAACCCTTTCATAATTGTGGTATATAGGTGAATACAGTGTTAGGCCGTATTTTCATTGACTCGGCACACGATGGGTGATGTGGTCAGCATCACGCCGGCCAATAAATTGTGTGCAACACTATTATTCTTCTTCGAACGCCCCATATCGACCACTTGTTAACCATTCTGTCTGATGAGCTAAGAGGATTGTACGTAAATAAGTTACAAATCAGTTACGAACTTACAAGTAGGCCAGCACATCAAATTTCTGTGACGCTATTTATTTATACTAGTGTAGCTTCCTAGGCCTCTACCTCCGTCGCCTCTTATGACATGTCTTGTATTTCACAGTGTTACTATTATTTGCTCCTTGCGAGCCCGAACCAAGGGCGGTTGATATCCCCACCCCGCCACCAAAAATTCACAGAACAACATTTGTTTTGGATGCAAAGTTTCCATTCTTTCCCATGCTCAACCATCTTAGTCGTCCACTTCTGAGCATGTCCATAATGGAAGTCAAGTTTGCACGTTGCTGTACTTTAGAGTTGGTTATCTTGTCGTACCACCTGATTTTCATAATCTTGCGGAGACGTCGAAGGTGAAAGATGTTAAGTCTCCCCTCATGTCTTAAGTAGGCTGTCCATGTTTTGAGCCATAAATAAGAAACTAATTACACAAGCTCGATATATTTAATCTTGTCTCCAATGTTAGTTTATGTGCTATCTCACGCCGCTTTGATAGTTTGCCGAATGTAGTTTCCACACTCCTATCCGTACGTTGATTTCTTCAGTTTCAGATTGAATATCTTCATTGCACTCCGGGCATGTCCATAGGTGCTTCTGATCTCTTTCGCAAAATATCCCAACAGCGTCCAGCTACTGATCGTACCAGTCGATTTTGATGATGAGCCACCACGTACCTTTATGCTGTTCTTTTTTTGCTACTCCAATCTTCAAACCCATCCGCAATTAGTAGTTGACGTGGAAGTTTAAATGAAAATCTTCGCGGCCACACCTTTTGAGGGCGTTCAAAATCAGTCATCCATTGGCTGGCCCCCGATATGATGGCAGAGCCCCCCTGTCTGCTTTCTTTTTTTGCTAACGACACCCGTGCCCCCAACGAAGATAATGTGATTCTGAAATTGTTGACGCTTGTAGGATTCATCCCTTCCGCTCACCGAACCAGCCCCTACCTTGCGGGTCATACTAATGAATCAATCAGAATGCACGGGAGTGGTTTTGTGACTCCCCCAACGAAAGATTAGTCACCGCCAGTATCCATTGTCATACTGCTATTTGACATAAAAATGACCACTGGCCTATGGACCATTCTGCCACATGAGCTAGAGAAGTTTTATCAATATAGCTGCACCAGCGCCACGGGGTTCCCCTTTGCAACTTTTTTTTATCAAGAAAAGGTTGGTGTGACCATGGACCCGATGGCAAAATTTTGAATCTTCTGTAAACACATGCATCCAACAACAAGTTTCTAACATCTGCAAGATGTATTTCTAGATCAGGTTTCCCAATAGTAAAGGGCTAGTTAGCGGAAATACACGCCTCAGCCTTTGATTACATGGCAATATTGCTGTCCGCGCTGAGGCCAGTTAGTAACGTTTGGCCCGCTTATAGTCAGAGAAAAAAGGTATGCCTGGAAAAATTTTTGTCACAATGGGGGAAAAAAAAACTTATGTTTCAAGGGGAAATTTTAACCTGTTTTTAATATTGATATTCAATTTTTCTGGAAAATCTAAAATTTTTATATTTTTAATATTTTCCAAAAAAAAATAAATTATATTATTTTTATTTACATTAGAAGATCAAAAATAGTTATTGATTGCTTTTATAAATATAGATATTTTTTCTGCAGTATAAGTTTTTCATGTAATTTACTTTCTAGTTACATTTGTTTAAAAGTAGGGACTAACATTTAACAGTGGGGATAATACTATTCTACTGGATTCTGAAAGGAGTTAATTTTATTTTCATGTTTGTTGGCCACACGTCCCGATATAACCAAAAAAGGTTTTGCCTTAGGTTTAAAGGGGCGTGCCTGCTTAAAGAGGCTTTAACCCTAAAAACAAACAAACATAACAGTAGTGTGAATTTTCTTATATCTGAAAGATGGTAAATTTTTTTGCGGCTTTTATAAAGCCTATATAAATACATTTTGTAGAACTAAGATTTTTCTTACGAGTATGTCCCTGATGTTTACAAATGTGGTTCTGTCATTCATTGGGTCCCACATGATTGTAGTTTAAAAAACACAAAAGGGGTCCACGGTTGGGTTAGGTAGTAGAGAAGGCGTAGGCGCCCAAGTCCAATTGCTTAATAAATTCAACAAAAAGTTGCCAGTAGCTGTTCCAGGTCTGTTTCAGGTATATCGTAAATAATTTCTACAAGTTACACTTTGTTTGTAAAGAACCCAAAATAAGAATTTGCTGGTATATTAATGCTTTGTTTCTTGGAAATGTTATTTTCATTTAAAAATTAACTGTAAAAAAAAAAAAAAAAAAAAAGATTTTTCTTCAAACATTTCATCTCGAACATTTGATAAACACTCTGTGAGATTTATTTGTGACTGAGCCAAGAGCGATTGTACTTTTTGCCAGTTATGCGCCCCACAGAGGCCAGCTCCTCCAATTTGTGCGATACTTTTTATTTACTAGGTAGTTTACCTAGGCTCCTACATCAGGCTTACATGCCTTGTAGGATACAGCAATATTTTTTGATTCCCTTTTACGGACCATACGGGCGGTAGGAGCGTCTGGGTTTGGACCCACGTGTCTGCCAGAGACCGAGGGGAGCAAAGAATAGTACCACTGCAACCAAAGGCATGCGAAGGTGATTAATGTAGTTTTTTATTGCGGGCCGGAAGAGAAGGATGAATTTTCAGAAAATGTGTACCAAGAATCAAGGGACTAAGGATGGTCTGGGAGGGGCGGCCTCACGCTGGGGAAAATAAGCTACAAAATCTTCAAAAAAATGAAAAAGTAAAAATTAAAAGAAAAACCTATCTCAAACATCGACAAGGGAAAGGTTCTACAAAAAGGAGAAATTATTTACTGTCGGAAAACTGGAACCCGCAGGAAAAAAAGGAGAGAGTAAGAATAAAAAATACGTGGAAAGAAGGAGGATATTAAAAGGGATAAGCAAGACACGGAAAGAATATGAAAGAATACCCAAAGATGTGGAGATAATGAAAAAGGATAGCCAAGATGAGGAAAGAATGAAAAGGATAGCCAAGATGTGAGAGAATGTAAAAGGATAGCCAAGAGGGGAGAGAATGTAAAGGATACCCAAGATGGGAGAAATGTAAAGGATACCCAAGATGGGGAGAGAATGAGGATAGCAAGATGTGGAGAGAATGAAAAGGATACCCAGATGTGAAAGAGAATGTAAAGGATACCAAGAGGGAGATAATGTAAAGGATAGCCAAGATGAGGAAAGAATGTAAAGGATAGCCAAGATGAGGAAAGAATGAAAGGATATCAAGATGAGGAAAGAATGAAAAAGGAAGCCAAGATGGGGAAAGAATGTAAAAGGATAGCCAAGATGAGGAAAGAATGAAAGGATAACCAAGATGAGGAAAGAATGTAAAAGGATAGCCAAGATGAGGAAAGAATGTAAAAGGATAGCCAAGATGAGGAAAGAATGTAAAAGAAGCTAAGATGAGGAAATAATGAAAAGGATAGCCAAGACGAGAAAAAAATGTAAAGGATACAAGATGAGGAAAGAATGTAAAAGGATAGTCAAGATGAGGAAAGAATGAAAAGGATAGTAAGATGAGGAAAGAATGTAAAGGATACCCAAGATGGGGGAAAAAAGAATGTAAAGGATAGTCAAGATGAGGAAAGAATGAAAAGGATAAAAAGATGAGGAAAGAATGAAAGGATAGCCAAGATGAGAAAGAATGAAAGGATAGCAAGATGAGGAAAGAATGTAAAAGGATAGAAGATGAGGAAAAATGTAAAGAAAAAAGGAAGATGAGGAAAGAATGTAAAAGGATACCAAGATGAGGAAAGAATGAAAAGGATAGCCAAGACGTGGAGAGAATGAAAAGGATACCAATATGAGGAAAGAATGTAAAGGGAAAAAATACAAGATGAGGAAAGAAGAAAAGGATAGCCAAGACGTGGAGAGAATGTAAAGGATAACCCAAGAGAGGAAAGAATGTAAAGGATACCCAAGGGATGAGGAAAGAATAAAAGGATAAGCAAGATGTGAAAGAATGTAAAAGGATAGCCAAGATGTGAAAAGAATGTAAAAGGATGACAAGAAAGAGAGGAAGGCTGGAAGAAGTTTACTGAAGACCGTTGCTCTGTTGAAGTTGAAAGGGAAGTAAAACATGTTGGCTGCGCAGAAGATCATGAATCTCCACAAACGTCTGCCCGGAGTATTGACGATCAGCTTAAATGCATGGTCGATTCTCAACCATCCTGCTGAAAATCAAGATTGAGGATTCATTCTGTTCTAACAGTATGCTAATGTCGTGTTCGCTCAAGAATTCGAAGGTCGTGGTTGAAACAGAACAACGGGAGGGCGTTGTTTGATTCCCCGGTGCATTTTCCCACTAGATTCACATGACTGTTGACTGTGCTAAGAGTTTTGTACTTGTTCAATATTCTATCAGATGGGGTGTCATTTTTGGAGAGAGTATCACTGAGCCGTATGGGGAAAACCGGCAAAGCTAGGCAACACTTGACCTGTAAGACCTAATCATTATTATACTCAAAAAGCACTTTACTAATAGCCCAGAGGATAATTCTCATTTTCTCCAATCCAAAACAGATTCAACACAGATGGAACACGTCAAATCAAATGGCGCCAATTTTAAGATGCAAACACGTCACCATGAACACAAAAGAGCAATGTTTAATACAATCTTTCCAACACTATGTTACCGGTGCCAAACCTGGAAGCTGACAACAAACGACAGAAGAAAACTAGTCACAACAGAGAGAAAGTGTCTACGCAGAATACAGGGTAACAAGAAGAGACTGGTTGAGAAATGAAGATATCAGGAAAAATTGGGTACAACATCAGTACTAGACTTCATCAAGAAACAACAAATAAATGGTTCGGCCACGTAAGCAGATTACCAACAGACAGTGCACCTCAAAGAGCAATGTGCTCAATACAATGGTTACAAAGCAAAAGGCCGGACACGCAAAAGATGGAGCTCAGAGATAACAGAGGCCACGAAAGGACTATCTACAATGCGCATACAATGGTCCCTTTAGAAATCTCTTCTGACTCGACGCTGTGAGGCAAACAGGATCTGAGAAAGAAAGAAACTAATGTTACTTATTTTCAACTGATACCGTAGGAATGACCGTACTTGGTACTGAAATTGAATCAGACACGTCGTTTAATGAATCCAGAGTGATGAAAACTATAATAAAGTATTTCTTTAAAGTAATAAAGTAAAACTATGTATGCATGTATTTCGAAAGTATTCGCACTATTATCATATGGGAGATAATTGTAAACTTTTTTTATTATATGGAAATAATCTGAAATATATTTACAAAATTGTATATCTTACTTTTCTGGAAACATCTAAAAAGACTTTAGTATATTTAAATTAAAATAGCACTATTAAAATTTCTAAACAATTATTTTTAATATAATGATATAAAATAGATAATTTGACTTTTAAATTATATGCAGTTATTTTGCAGTGTAAGTTATTTACGTGATTTGGTGTTTCAATTATCGTCTTTAGAGTCAAGGGATTGTTATTTAGTTCATATTAATTAGTATTTAATGGGAAATGCTTATAAAGTTTATAATTTTTGCGGCTTTTATAAGTCTTTATACACACATTTTGTACAACCAATAAAAACAAGGAAGGAATCATCAAGGGGCGTATCCTTTATAGGACATTGTTCAGTTTGTCTCGCCATTCACCACTTCGCCGACTTTCAAAGGACTAGGTTTGAATATTAAGAAGGCAAAAGTTATGATCATATTAAAATGCGGACTTTGACAAAATGCACCAGTAAATGGGACTGAGTTAAGGCGACAGACAAGGACATCATCATCTCCGACTCGGGATAAGTCATAACAGACTGAACAAACACCTACACAGGCTACGATTGTCCTCATCCATCTGGTCCCTGTGGCACCGCTGAACAAACCACAGAACATGTCCTACAAGATGTCCCTGTATGTCCTCCCTATAAAGGAATGTCTGGCCTCACAACACAACACTACATTCAAAACTACATGGCACCAGAGATGAGAGCTCCAGGAAAAAATCTGGCCAGCAATGGCGGAATGCGGGAAGGCCATTCAGTCAGAACTGTTTGATTCTGAACACGACTTTGTAGCGCATTTCCGCCATGTTTGGTCGGGTATTTTCCGGTTTCAAAGCCGAGCTACTGAGTTAGTGCTTGAGCAACGCTGTGAGCTGTGACTGTTACATGGAATGTTTTGCTGGTCAACCGTGCGTTTGTTGTGTGTATTCAGAAATGGCGACAGCGGTTATGACGAATGCCTCAACTGCCAGATGCAGTTATATTGCGAGTGCAGAAAGCTGGATTTTGTCATGATTGATGTTCCCTTCGACAAGAATTGCAAATCAAGTGATGAACAGTTTTGTGTTCACATTAGCGATGGCCATATGCATTTTATGCGGTGCAGGTTTCTTTTGTGGCGGTACGCGGCTGTTTCATTCTGGAATTAGTTCACACAGGAAACATTTCACAGCGTTAGAATTTCGTGTGATATTATTGCACATGAACGGAGCAATTATGGGTGACCTGTTGCAGTGGGCTTGGAACCGTACTTATGAACTATGAACTATGAGAGTTCCAGACAACAGTCGACTTCATCATAGCAATCGCGTCTAACTGTATAATCATCAAATCAGTGATCGCAAAGAAGAAGAAAGTCACAGAGGTGTGGTTTCAAAGAATGAGAAAAGAATGGTCTCCGAGCATACTACTTGTTCTTGCCTTGTTCTGCATAATTTCTACGAAGACTGTAAACATGTCATCAATGGAGAAATACGTAATCAAGTATGTAGTTTACAAAATAAAAAACAATAATACTGCACAATCGTTTCATTTAAAGGTCTTTCGCAAACTCTGTCAGCGGGAATCGCTAAGAACGGAGCAATTGGTATCTGTGGTGTGAAGTTGAACCGTATTAGAATATGAACTATCAAGCGAACAACAGGAGTAGAATTTACTTTTTAATTTTTATTTTTTATATTTTTTCGTCACCATATTGTATCCTTTACTTGATAAAGGCTTTGCTTACTGATTATTATTGTTTTTAATATTTCACACTACCCATTTTCAACATCTCTCATCAGTGCCGTCTCCACTGGGTTGGCTGAATAATCTCCAGCATCCTCTGTATTTCGCTATGCTTGCCACTCAGACGTAACCTGTCCATTTCTTAAAGTTCCCACTTATCTCTCGGTCTTTCTTTGCCTTCCTCAACTTCATTCAGTAATGTTTTATCATGTGTCAGTCTTTTTTGCCAAAATACTTTATTGTAGGAATTATTTTACTTCATGCAATATCAATTCTACAATCATATGTGTTAATGTGAAAACCTTATTAACAATTCTTCATACTCTTTTTATCAAAATTCTGCAATCTTTTCTCCAAATTCACTTTCTTCTTATTTTTCACAATTCACTTTCTTATATGTGTTTGTGTTCAGAATTCACTTCATAAATTAATGTAGAGCAAACTTCACTTTCATCCTGTTTTGTCTAAAATTCATTTCGTACTTTTCTGCTAAGAATTCACTTCATATCTTCATTTTCTAAAATTCACTTGTACCTTCCTTTGTCTAAAATTCACTTTCGTACTTTTTGTCTAAGTTTCACCTACATATATCAGTATTATATTCATATACGCCCCTGTGTTCCTGGGCTTACAAGGGAGCACAGAATAGTAACACTGTGACCTACAAGGCATGTCGTCGTCGGAGACTAAGGTAGGGACTAGGAAGCTACACTAGTAAATAAAAAGCATCGCAGAAATTTGATGTGCTGGTCTACTTGAAGGCGCGTAACTAGCACAACATACATTCGCTCTTAGGCTCAGATCACATAAAAATCACAAGAGTGGTTTAAGAAGTGTAGATATGAAGAGTCGAAGAAGAAGATTTATGTAAACAAAATCCCAGAAATTTGTTGTTTATCATCTTACTAAACAAGTATTTTAATGAATTTTAATGGAACGAATTCAAGAGAAGTATGAAATCAGAGACATGTCTGTTCCAACCACTAGTGACAACTGTTATAAGAAAGAGAAGAGGGAGATATGTTGGACACACCTTGAGGAGAAATGATCAAGAATATCAAAGCATGCATTGAAGTGATCCCAAAGGTTCAAGAAAGAGAGGTCGACCTAAGGAGACCCTGAAACGAACTTTGCTGATAGAGGCAAGAAATATCGGTCTCAGTTCCATGGATGAGATTGAGCGAGTTGACAGGATAGAGCGGTATGAGAAATTGCTTGCAGGCCCTAGGTAACGTAGAACTGAAGAGAGATATTATTATTTTTTTTAAACAAGATTTGATGCGCCCCTGTTGTTATATAAGTAGTTATTAACCATTCACAACCTTCATCAGTAACCTTTCAGGGCATGCTTCAATTGAAAACTATCTGTTTTATTGTAACCATTCACATCAATTTCAAACAGCGGATCATTTTCCATTCAATTAATATGTCAGTCACGACGACGCTAAACCTTGCGAATGTGACGCATTATTCATTGACTTAAAATTGACCTCTGCTTGTTAATTTCTTTTAAAACGGTCCGATACCCAGGGAATGAAGTCTTAAACAGGAAGAAACTGGGTTTCCACCTGCGGGCAATCAGTGCCAAATATAAGTGTAGACCTCATTAACTTCGGCCAGGAATCATTCTACAACTTATTCATGCTCTATTTATTCCGCCATATATCTTTAAGGGTAGTTACGATGTCATCATTCTTAAAGGGAGCGAGACGACACCATCAAATCTTACATACGGCGTGGTGGGTATTAGTAGTGCAGAGATACGATTCATCAAATCGTATACTATTGCTAAGGTGGTATTTAGTGGGAGAGACGATTCATCAAATCTTGTATACTATTGCTAAGGTGGGGATTATAGTGGCAGAGATAGATTCATCAAATCTTGTATACTATTGCTAAGTGGGTATTATAGTGGCAGAGATACGATTCATCAAATCTTTTATACTATTGCTAAAGGGGGTATTAGTAGGCAGAGATAGATTCATCAAATCTTGAAAACTATTGCTAAGGTGGGTATTAGTAGTGGCAGAGATACGATTCATCAAATCTTTTATACTATTGCTAAGGGGGGTATTATAGTAGAGATAGATTTATCAAATCTTATACTGCTGCTAAGGTGGGTATTATAAAAGGGGAGAGATAGATTCATCAAATCTTAAAACATTGCAAGGTGTAATTAGTAAGGCAGAGATACATTCATCAAATCTTGTATTATTGCTAAGGTGGGTATTAGTAGTCCCGGGAAATTTTTAATTATAAATCTTTCAACCGTTTGCTAAGGCTAGGTTTTTTGTACAAGATAATTCCATCAAATTCCTGTTATTTCTAAGGGGGGTATTATTGATCACAAACAGAAATCCGCAATGCTTGAAAACTTCAAAGGGCAAGGCAGGGAATGATAATATCCCAGCGAGCTCTGAGGAGGGAGGAGAAGAGATGGTAAACCAACTCACATATTGTTCAACTTGGTGTGGGACAGGCAGGAGATACCAGCAGATTGGAAGAAAGGCCTCCTCGTGAAACTGCCAAAGAATGGCAATTTGTCAAATTGTGACAAGTGGAGAGGGATCATGCTGCTCTCCATTCCCAGCAAAGTCCTCACTATGGTTATTCTGGACAGGATGAAAGACGCTATAGACCAGAGGCTTAGGGACGAACAGGCTGGATTCTGGAAGGATAGATCTTGCAATGACCAGATAGCCTCCTTAAGAATCATAATGGAACAAACAATGGAGTGGCAGGCTCCGCTCTACTTGTGCTTTGTTGATTTTGAGAAGGCATTTGACAGCATAGATAGGGGAAAACAATGTGGGGATCCTAAACTATGGGGTAACGGGAAGACTGTCGACATCATCAGACAACTGTAGAGGTTTGCCTGCCAGGTTATTATGATGGAAGACTGTCAGAGGAGTTCCAGGTCACTACTGGTGTTAGGCAGGATGCCTGCGTCCCCTCCTCTTCTTGGTGCTATGATTGGGTCACACGCACAGCCTACGCCAGGTCTGGAAAAGACATACAGTGGACACTTATGTCAAAGCTAGAAGACCTGGACTTTGCGGGCGATCTCGCCTTGCTTTCGCATAGACTACAAGACATGCAGGAAAAAGTGGATGCTCTGACCCAAACGGCACAACGAGTCGGTCTTAAAATCAGTCAAGAGTAGACTAAAGTAATGCTGTAACAACATACACATGATCCCAATATTGATTGAGGAAGGGATATAGAAGATGTGGATGAATTTGTCTACCTTGGAAGTAAGATCAGCAGATCAGGAGGTACAGATGAGGACATTAATGCTAGGATTGGAAGGCCCGACAGGCTTTGCGATCCTGCACATAGGGGTGGAAGTCCTGCCATCTCCCCGAAAACAAAGCTCGATTTTCAGCTCAAATGTGAAGTCGGTGTTGCTGTATGGCTCGGAAACTTGCGAGTCACTAGGGCAAATACAAATAAGATCCAGACCTTTGTCAACGGATGTTTGCGCCGGATTCTCAGATTGAGATGGTATGATAGAGTTACAAACACGGATCTGTGGATAAGAACAGGGCAGGAACCTATGATGACAGGTCAAGAGGAGAAGATCGCTATCGGTATGGATAGACCATGCCTTGCGGAAGACACAGTCGAGTGTCACTAAAACAGGTACTCAGTGGAACCGCAGAGGAAAACGAAAAAGAGGACGCCTAAGCAGACTTGGGAGCAGGGTCTTATTGAGGAGCTGAAGAGTGCCCCAATTGACCTGGGAGACCATAAAAGAACGAGCCAGAGACCGAAAAGTGGCGAACAACTGTTGACGCCCTATCTCAACGAGGCGGAGAGGATTAATGATACAAAAAGAATCAACCCAAGTGTTACGCCTGCAGGCGTAGGCGATCATGTCTCTCCACAACTCTCTCTCTCTCTCTTTGGTGCAGGTAATAAATTCTGAAGCCGATTTTTTGTTGAACCACGATGTTAGACCATCCAACATCGTCTCCCTCTGTCTTTCGCGATCTCTCCTTCCCTGAATTTTACCTGTTGTTACCAAATGTTCTAAACCTTGCATTATATGACCAAGAACCTTGATGGTCGATTCTTAATCTTTTGATAAGTTTTCTTTGTGTACGGGCCCGAATTTAAAACCTCCATTTGTTTTCTTCGCTATCTATAGCATTTTCAGCATTCTTCTGTAAAACCTTATCTCTGTACTTCAATGATCTTAAAAAATGTTTTGTTCAATGTCCATGATATGCTGTCATACATAAGTATTGGTTCAATATGGCACTAGAGTATTCATTTCCACAGTGTCATTGGAGGTGAATTCACGCATAATATGTTCTTCATTTTCAACCTTGGGACCTCATGTACTCAATTCCTTTCATTCTATGCTTCTAATACTTTCTCTTCTCATGCTCTATAATCTATATGTTATGTTGTTTATATGTTAAATGTATATATGTTATATATATGTTTGATTGTATTATTATCTTCTTTTTCCACTTCTACTTTTTGGCATTTATTTCGTTATTCGGTCTTAGTCTTATAATTTTATTTTAGGTCGTTTAGAGATGTATTGTCTCATTCTATATATTCTGTGTTCTCAACCGTGTCAGAAGTTGATTTCTTCACTTCTTATGTATCCTTTGCTTGATAAAGGCTTTTTGATAGATACATTGCTATGTATTGTTTTGTATTTTTTATAACTGCAGTATTTTGTTTTGACGTGTTTCGCCATTTTTATTTTCATAACATGTGATAAAGAATACTAGCGATATTGCTCTCTCTCTCTTCTCTCTCTCTCTCTCTCTCTTTCTCTCTCTCTCTCTCCTCTCTCTCTCTCTCTCTCTCTCTCTCTCTCTCTCTTTCTCTCTGTCTCTCTTTCTCTCTCTCTTTCTCTCTCTCTCTCTCTCTCTCTCTCCCTCTCCTCTCTCTCTGTCTCTCTCTGTCTTTCTCTCTCTCTGTCTATGTCTCTCTCTCTCTCTCTCTCTCTCTCTCTCTCTCTCTCTCTTCTTTCTCTCTCTCTCTCTCTCTCTCTCTCTCTCTCTCTTCTCTCTCTTGATTGTTCTTTTTCAAGCCACTTTCATCATTTTTCTGGTGATATATAAACAGGATTGCAAGAAAGGTTTTACGCACATCGTTCAGTACCATTTAGAGTTCTAGTGCTTATCCTTTGGTGAAGTGTCCGATTTCAACCAGCGTTTACTAGGTTCACTCTCCTTTAGCCTTTGACTGTCCCCAGCCAACCTACAAGGCAGCAGTTGCTACTTTCGTTTAGGGTAGCGATCCTTAGACGACCTGTCACTCCCGGTTGTTGA
Source organism: Arion vulgaris (assembly GCA_020796225.1). Classification (NCBI taxonomy): domain Eukaryota; kingdom Metazoa; phylum Mollusca; class Gastropoda; order Stylommatophora; family Arionidae; genus Arion; species Arion vulgaris. Next base: position 27,473 of record CM036775.1, on the reverse strand, counting down.
GCGTCTTCTGCCAGAAAACCTGTCTTTTGATGGACTACTTGATTTTCTTGCCGTCCAGCTTAAATGGTTTAAAAGCCGAAGGATTGACTTCATTGCACCGGTTTACCCCATATTTAAGCGGTCCTTTCCGCAGAAATGGCACGCCACCTGCCGAAGTATTGCACAAAGCACGAACTCCGTAGCTCCGGCAATAATCTAAGGGTCTCTGGAAAAACTGCACTCGTGAACAGAAGACCGCGGTCCGGAATCGAACCCACGACCTTCGACTCGCAAGGCAAAGGGCTTAACCACTCAGCCACAGAGACCGATCTAAATAAGATCCGAGCTAGACCTGTATAGCTTTGTGTACGGTTTACTTCGCTAGACCTTGGTTGTCCCCAACCAAACTATAAGTCAGTAGTAACTATCGATATGAATAGTATTGTAGTCAGTCGCGACATTTAGTGGATGGCCCAGGTTGAGAGAACGGTTGAACAGGTTGGTGTGGTTATGGCCCTCAAGACGAAGAATATATCTTGATATGATTTTGGTTTATTGGTTACTAAACTGACGTCATTGCGCTTCAGGCAGACCCAGTGCTCAGTCTCCTCCAACAGATATCGAAGAGTATGCTACTGATGATTCTGTGGCTCGCTGATTAAACACACCTCTCACTCTGCCTCTCAGGCATCAGTTCGACGAACAACAGGTAACTCAAACTGCCTAAATCGCGTCGATTCAACATCGATTTTAGTGTCCTCATCAACAGACAGTCGCGAAGAGACCGAAGAATATCCCCTTATCCATTTCAACTCCAAAATAATCGATGCTGTTGATGCAAGCCTGGCCGCTCTCTCATTATCGTAAACACCCGCATGCCCAGGACAGTATATCCACGTAAGCCTCTGGAGGTTAGAGACTTCAATAGACGACATCCACTCATACCAAAACCTGCCCTTCTGGATCTTGTGAGAACATCGACTGAGAGTCCAGATGCAACAACTGTCCCAGTAAATAAAGTCCCAGAGATCAGTGGAGGGCAGCAGTAACAGCCTCAACCTCCATCCTCATCTAGAAGTGAGTTGTCCTATGCCCCACTTCGCTCTGCAACAACCCTACCATGCGCATTATCAAAAACCCCAGCCAGTTTCTCACCACGTTGAACCGACCCATCGGTATATACAACAACATCCTCATCCCTTGCATTATCTTCTATCAGTTTCAAAGATGGGACAATTGCCAACATTTGTAATGGTTCTATTGTAAAGGGCATCTTTGGCTGAAATCAGATGCATGTGTCCTAAGCGTATAGAAGTCTATGCGTTTAGGCCTACCAAACCAATGTGCAATGTATACACGTTCTTGCAAAGATCAAACATATCACAAAGAGTAATTAAAATTTGTTGTAAAGAACGACCGCAAAGAAGAAGAAGAAAAGGAAAGGGCATACAGAACAATAAACATTTTGTAAATTACAAAATCCAAGAAAATAGATTCAATATAGATTTAATTTGTTGATTTATTGATAGGACCTAATCGTACTGAACTGGTGAGTAACCATCTCTTTCTTACACAGTAAGATCTCAGCGGCAGTGCACGATCTCCGTAGCACTGCTATTGTCCCAATATATTTGAAGATGGTAAGATATTTTGTAGAAATTTTATTTTTTGAGCTTTTTTAATGAATTTTTCGGCAGTGGTTTCCTGGCATGTTCTTATCGATTTTGAACTGCCATTATTTCTTTAGTTATTAATTGTAAATCCTTTACGGACTTTGCGAACAAACCCCAGCTTTAGGCATTATTCGTTCAGTAGTTTGCCATTGCTTTCTGAACGGGTGGTGTCATCGTCAATTTGTAAAAATCCAAGCGTAACAATTTGCAACCAAACTGTCCACAGCGTGGTTTGAACTCAGAACGTCGGGGTTAATAGATCGAGCAGCTGTATCCTAAGCTACAGACGAACGTTATTTTATTTGCTCAATGAACAAAGACCTACATTGTAGCGTCGTCTCCGATAGAACTAGAACTTGATCACCTACACTGAGATCAGGGATCTCGAAAATATCCAGATTGCTCTACGAGGTACTCGAACCTAGTACCTTGGGAAAGAGATCGAGCTCTAACCTACACCACAGAGACTCAAAGGTTCTTAACTTGGTTGATAAGAACAAGTCTTCTTCTTTCTTTATTTCTTTTGTCTTTCTCTGCTTTTTTTGCCGCTAGGCGTAGCAGGTTTAACTGTTGATCAGTTTTGAGATAATGCACGCTCGGTCGCTTGGTATCTTGGTACTGTGGAGTTTAAGATGTCTGTAACTCCATCAGCCCATCTTTTCTTGGTCTGCCCCTTCTCTTGATGATTCCATTTTCAGGTTGTACGCTCTTGAAAACTGGTGTATTCGGGTTCATTCTGACCAAGTGGCCAAACATTTGAGTCTCTGTTTTTCAATGAATCTAATAGCAGGTGTTGTTCCGACTGTTCTTTTAATTTCCTCATTTCTAATATGGTCTCTTCTTGTTTTATTTACTGCTTTCCTCAGGCATCTCATTTCGCATGTGGTAATTTTCCTTCTTGTTCTTTTGTCAGTGCCCATGTTTGGCTCTGGTAGCACAGCGATTAGTATGAAGATTGCATTTATAATCTTTCTTTAGTCTCTACTGAAATACCTGAACAGGTACAAACAGAAAAAGAGCAATATTCAACACAATCTTTCCTTACATTATATTTACCATTGCCAAACCTGGATACTGACAACAAATGATAAGAAAACTAGTCACAACAGAGATGAAGTGTCTACAGAATGCTGGTGTAACAGAAGAGACCGATTGAGAAATGAACATCAGGAAAAAGTGTGTACAACATCAGTATTAAACTTCATCAAGAAACAACTAATTAAATGGTTCGGCCACGTAAGCAGATTACCATCAGACAGTACACCTCGAAGAGCAGTGCTACTCCGATACAATGGGTACAAAGTAAAAGGTTGGCCACGCTAAAGATGGACGTCAGAGATAACAAAGGCGACGAAAGAGACTTTCTATGAAGCGCATACTAGGGCCCGTTTTAGAAATCTCTTCTTGACCTGACGATGTGAGGCATACAGGATTCGAGAAAGAAAGACAGAAACAAACAAACAAATAACAATAACTTTAACATATAACTTTGAATAATAACAAATAACAAACAGAAAATGTGAAATACAACTCTTGTACAAAATTCTGCATAGAATCTTGAAACGTTTAATGTATGTGGTCTAAAGATTTGAACCAGAAATCATACATATACCAATGCATGGAAGACGAAGATCGTTAATCCTGATCTTACACATGTCGCTTTCTGGATGCCAAGGTAGTGGTAATAGTTCGTTTCCCTAGAAGTTGTTGGGGGCGGTAACTGTCAATTAGTGGATGTCTGTGCTTATCAAATAATGTTCGAAACTTGGACAGCTGTTGGTAAGAAATACAAGTTATAGATGAAGTTTAATAAGAACATCACCCACATACCCACATACCCACATACCCACATACTCATATATATTCATAAATTAAAACAAATGCAGGAGTTTGAAAAAGGCCGATCCTGGATGACCAAGGCAGAAGATGTTATTAAACAGTTCTGTACTCTAGATGATCTGAGACATGGGGGAAGAATGGATGTCTGTATCAGAGGATATGATTCATTACACCAGGGTTGTCAGTACAATTGACGCTGCTGTAGAGAATGGACTCTGGGCGTCGTCAGTACGGAGATTCTTGCACTCGTGGATCAGCACTCCCATCCAGGTGATATCATTATCTACAAAGATGGCTCTGGCAGATGCGGAATCAGATCATCGTGGGCTTATTCGGCACAACAAAACGGTAGCACACTTCATGAGGACTGTGACGCTTTCGAGACTATGACTATGGAGATCACCGCTGTCTCCAGGGCTCTGTTATGGGGGCCTGAGCAATAAATAACCCATACGATTATCATATCAGACTCGATGAATATTCTTCAAAGGATTAAATCTGGAAGTCTGCGTGTGGAATGGGTGGACATCATTCGGAGATCACATCTCAAGAAAATAACTTGGCTGTACACACCTGGACTTGCTGGAGGACAGGGTAACGAGCGTGCGGACTTTCTTGCAACAATGCCCCGACTGAAGCGGGCAGAAGTATGGACAGAGCCGATATTATCAATGCGGTACATTTCCAATTATGGGAAAGTCTCAGACGCTGGAACGAGTTCGAGAATTAGAAGTTAAGTTTGGACATGCCAGACAAGGTCGTCTTCGTGGTAGAGAGAGAAGGTATACTAATCAACTTCTCATGGGTACGGTAGAAAATGGACTTTTGGAGGCTGCTGAATCAGAGGACAGAGCACGAATGGGAACGCCCAATGTGCCATGACGTTGATCGCATAACATAACATCTACTCACATATTCCCATATCCACATATCCATATACTCGTATATCCATATACTCGTATATCCACTTACAGACATTGTTGGTATAAAGATGCCCTTTATCATCTGTATTTTCCCATCCATCTTGATATACAACACCCAAAGATCAAGATGGAAGTGACAAGACATATGAAAAAAATATTTTATACCAACACTTTGTTACCAGTGCCAAACTTGTCTCTGACAGCAACACACCACAGAAAGCTCACCAACACTTTGTTACCAGTGCCAAACTTGTCCCCTGACAGCAACACACCACAGAAAGCTCACCAACACTTTGTTACCAGTGCCAAACTTTGTCTCTTACAGCAACACACCACAGAAAGCTCACAACATGCGAAATGAAATGCTTGAGGAAGGCAGTGGAGTCACCAGGAAAGACAGACTACGAAATGAGGACATCAAAGCAGAGTGGATGCATCATGCACCAAATACATTGAAAGACAGCAATTGCAGTGGTGTGGACATTTAATGAGAATGGAATACAACCAACCACCATTAACAGCATACAATAAAAAGAGATCAGGTACTAGAGCCAAGGACTCATCTGCCCCTGAACGCAAACTACAGCTCCTATCTCTACGCTTAACATCGAGAGTGGACAACCAATTCTAACATGCAACTGGGGAAAGACAATAGGCAATAGAAATTGCACATCGCACAAGTAGAACTGGAAGCCAGTCGGGCGGAGAGAGAGAGAGAGGAGTTTATTTATCCAATAAAATGAATGGAAGAAATAATCCCCAAAAAACACAACAATGATGATGTATATTATCAACTGTCCAGAAGAAACCAGAATGTCATACTTTGCCTCAGGAAGGGTCACAACAAAACGAGGCACGGCCTACACACTATATTCAAGATAGACATAGACAACCTGTGTCCCTGTGGCTTGACGAATATGACAGCAGAGCATGTCCTATAGAACTACCTCCAGTATGCAGCACTGAGAAGAAAGAGGTGCCCCACTTACACCAGAATCCAAGACAAACTGTATGGCATGGCTGACAATCTGAGGCAGACTGCTGCCTTTGTTAGAGAATCCAAAATGATAACGTAGTGAGAACGCAAAATAAGAAGCAGCAGTATTTAAGCTACAGAAACTACAGGGTGTTCAAGATAAAAGTAGCCTGATTGTCAAGTTTTATTTTTAAACCGGGCTACTTTTATCTTGAACACCCTGTATCTCTGGGCATACAACTCGACATTTGTTAGAGGAGACTGAGAACCTATGTGCCTACCCGGAGTGCAATGACATCGGATTCTATGCCTCGCAACGGAGTTCGTGCGTGTAGGCGGGGATCCTTTGCGGATTCTCAACAGCGTTTCAGTCTTTGTTGCGGGTACATCGGTGTCGTTGGCAATGAGAGAGCAGACAGACTGGCTGGCTCTGCCGCTATATCAGAAGGCCAGCCAATGGACAGAGCTGACATCGTGAACGTCCTTATAGAGCGTGGCCGCAGAGAAGACCTTCATCTAAACCAATCCACGCCAACTACTAGATTGCGAGAACTGGGTTTGATGATTGGTGTGGCAAGAAAAGAACGGTACAACAGGTATACGAGTCGGCTCATCAATCAAAATAGAACTGATACGGCCAGTCGCTGGACGCTGTTGGAGATATTGCGAAGGAGATCAGAGCACCTATGGACATGTCCGGAGTGCAATGAAGATATTCAAACTGAAACTGAAACTAAAATGACATCGGTTCTCTCTCTCTCTCTACTGTCTTTAGATTGTGGCTCAGGGCAGTAACAAAAACACAACAAATCTTTTCTATTCGTGGCTGCCATCTTTATTGCGCTCGAGCTGTGAATCAGTTCTTTCAGTCCCTGTTCTGCTATTTTTCTCCAGATCTTCCACGTTTTTTTTTTACTTTCTGTGATCTTCTCCCTCTTTCTCTTTACGTTCATTCTTTACGACCAATTTTAATCACTCTTTGTGATATGTTTGATCTTTGCTAAGAACTGTATACGTTGCACATTGGTTTGGTGACCCCTAAACGCATAAACTTCTACACATTTAGGACACGTGCATCCGATTTCAGCCAAACCTCCTTAGCCGCCTCTTACGACATTCGTGGCAGGTAACAGTGGTTCTGTTTTTTTGCATCCTAAAATTTGGGACCCGGTAACCACTCGGGCGTCTTCTGTGGTCAATCTGAGTGCTGATTTCATAACATAATTAGACTCCTTGCGTATCAGACATCCGATCCATCTCCAGCATCACTTTTGAATGATAGTACTCATATTCTCTTGCCCACATATTGCAGCAGTTCTTATGATGTCAGTTTAGTAACCAATATGTAAAAATCGAACTTATTCTATCTGCCGTATGATTTCCAGAGTAGCATGAGATTGAGTCCCTGTTTCCTATCGTCAGTTGTTAAAGACGTATTACAAAGGTTACTCGCGGGACCGGCGACCCAACACTGTAAAACATAAACGGACACCGCTGCACCCAAGTTAAAATTGTGTTTATTTTTATTATTGTTGGTGCATGTTAACGTTACCAAGGGACATAACTAATGCTTTACCTCAAGGGACATAATTAATGTTTTACCTCAGGGGACATAATAAATGCTATACCTCAGGTGACATAATTAATGCTTTACCTCAGGGGAGATAATTAATGCTTTACCTCAAGGGAAATAATAAATGCTATACCTCAGGTGACATAATTAATGCTTTACCTTAGGTGACATAATTAATGCTTTACCTTAGGTGACATAATTAATGCTTTACCTTAGGTGACATAATTAATGCTTTACCTCAGGGGACATAATAAATGCTTTACCTTAGGGGACATAATTAATGCTTTACCTCAGGGAAAATAATAAATGCTATACCTCAGGGGACATAATAAATGCTATACCTCAGGTGACATAATTAATGCTTTACCTCAGGGACATCTTAATGCTTGTACCTCAGGGACATAATAAATGCTTTACATTAGGGGACATAATTAATGCTCTACCTGTGTAGTAGAAATGTTAAGTTTTGATGTAGAAATAGTCCAGATCACAGACTCTGTACATGGAGGCGTGGTCAGGCTTCCGTAGTAACGGTAATAGTCGAATGGTACTGCAGAAAGGAGATCAGAGACTTGGAATGGTTCAATCTCTACCTTATCATCTGTAGGGAAGGGAAGTGAAAGGAAGCAATTTTGACAGTTGCAATGTCGATCTTCAAGTATGATGATAGTGTGTCGTATTCGTAGGTTAAATAAATGGGAAGGTAACAATACATTACTGTGACGCAGACAAGCATTGAGAAATGAATACATTACTGTGACGCAAGCAATCATTGAGAGATGAACACAATTACTGTGACGCAGACAAGCATTGAGAGATGAATACATTACTGTGACCCAAGCAGGCAATGAGAGATGAACACAATTACTGTGACGTGGGTACATATTAAGAAGTGCACACATTACTCTGAATGATCGATTATATAAAAACAATTGTAATGCCATTAATGAAAACACAATTTATTACTATATAGCTATTATCAAAGAACTTAAGAAATGCAAATTTACAACTTGCTATTTTAAAAAATAAATTGAGAAAATAATAGAAGATGGCAAAGTTTAGATGATACAACACATATAGTTGCAAACAACACACTCACTTACACGCAACACACTCACTTTCACGCAACACACTTACTTGTACACAACACCCTTACTTGCCCACAACACACTTACTTGCACACACACGCTTACTTACACACAACACACTTATTTGCACACAACACACTTACTTACACACAACACACTCACACACAACACACTTACTTACACACAACACGCTTACTTACACACAACACACTTACTTGCATTGCGAATGTTATCAAAATTGTTAAGAAATGTGTCAAGAATTTCATTAGCTGGACCTCAACTGGTAGAAATAAAATCAAAGACAAAAGTTGAAAAACACTGATACCAACGCAGAGTCCGATTAACCCATTCCGCTTTATGAGCTTCTATACAGGCGATCAGCATTTTTTTAGATGAAACAAAGCCTATATATTAGCCGTCTATCACAAGCGATCTTCTTTTTCTTTTTCACGTTCGTTCTTTACAACCAATTTTAATCACATTTTGTGATATGTTTGATCTTTCCAGGGCGTCTCGTCATTGAGGGCCAGTGGGGCCCAGCCCCACCAATAAGCGAAAGGGGGAATAACTTCCCGGAATAGTAAATGCTAAAAACCATGATTTTTCAGAAAATTTGTGTCTGGCCCCACCAAGAAAAATGAGCACGATCCGCCACTGATCTTTTCCAAGAACGTGTATACGTTGCTCATTGGTTTGGAAGGCCCATAAACACATTGACTTCTACACGTTTAGGACATGTGCATCCGAATCACAAGCGATGATGAAAACAGCCTCAGACGTGTTCTGCTGCATCTCTCTGGTGTGTGCGGAGGTGACTTTAGAGTCCAATCGTGGAACACAATCCCCTACCACATGTGGGGCATATATAATCGAGGTTAGACAAGTGGATGTTGTAGGTTCTGTTTTTTTTTGTGAAAGCTCGTTTTCTCTGTGTCTCAACGGTACGATGATTCTCAGTTATGCAAGTTCCTATTGTGTTGTTACAACGCCACATTTGGCGATCTTGCGCCAAGGAATTCCTATCACGTGGTGTCTATATCGAAGCTTTTCAGAGACACTTTAATCCTTTCGCTGCTACATACTTTCTGAAGGCTGAGCTAAAAATAGCTACTCTTTGTTTCTAGGTCACAAACGTGAATGTACGCCTATAGCAGTGACAGTAGCAATGTATAACGTTAACACGTCTTTAGCCCACAGAGGAGAGATAATAACAGACATGTTAATGCGTCTTTAAAAGTGAATGGGAAAAACGTGTATATACGTCCTTAGCAGATAAAGGTTAAGAGTGTCTTTAAAGCGTTTACTGTCCACCAGCTGAATGCCTGCCTCCTTCAATCTCACCTAACATCAACAAAGCCAGGACACTAGCTATTTCAGTATAGGTTCGTCTGAATGTAACAAAAAATCTTATGGAGTGAAAGAATTAAGGCAGTTTCAGGAAGATTTCCATTGCTCCATCAATCTGCTTCTATTTTATATAATAACGTCGTTTTTTTTCCTCCAATAAAGTTTGCTTACAGCGTCAGGATAAGAAGAGATTTCTAGAATGAGTACTTCTGTGTGTTTCATAAATAGTGTCTTTCGTCGTTTCTGTTATCCATGCGGTTTCTTAATCGTCATCATCAAGGTGCGTATCAATTATAGGACAACGAAGAACAATCCTACACGAAAGTAAACTATTGGGATGTAAAACCATACAAAATCTCAAACTGCTAGCAAAGAACCGCATCACATGGAGATCTAATACCTCTGCCCTATGTGCCGCCTTTGGTACGAAAGGAACAAACAAATTAACTTACTAACTCATAGGCCAGCTGTTCCACCTCTGCAGCTCCAATAATTTTTTTTCCTGATCCAGAAGCACTTGAGCTTTCAGCTCTTCTGCTCGGTGCACTGGACAACGTAACCCTTCGGCTCGGTGCAATGGACAACGTAACCTTTCGGTTCGGTGCACTGGACAACGTAACCCTTCGGTTCGGTGCACTGGACAACGTAACCCTTCGGTTCGTCACTGGACAACGTAACCCTTCGGTTCGGTGCCACGAATACCATCAATGTGGAAAACCTGTGGCTTTTCTGCCAGCCCGCGGAATTGAACCACACTCACAAGGAGCTTGTCACCCGTCGTCCAATGCGCTACGAACACGCTGGGCAGGCGGGCGTTACATCATTAAATCATGGTCTCCGTGGTCTTCCTCTTTGTCAGTATTCCTCCTTTCATAACCATGTGTGCCGTTTTAGATGTCCAAAATATTTCAGTTGTCTGATATTTATTTGTAACATCAACCAGTTTTCTTCGACTTTGAGTTCTTTCTGGGTATGTCTGCTCATTGATAGAGAAGGATATTCCGATGGAATGTTAGGTGCAGACTATTTGATGATGGTAATTAGATATGGTTGATTAGATAAATTTAATTGAATGATTAGTAAATTAGATAAATTTAAAATCGGCACAACTAGCCTGTGCACCTGCAAAATGGCAGACATGACGGCAGAACATGTCCTGCAAGACTGTCAACGGTTAGCAGGTATAAGGGAAAGAGTCATGCCACAACACACAGAGCTTCGCGAAAAGCTGTACGGAGGAACGGAGTCCCATAAAACAACAGTAAAATTCATGATAAAAATTGGTTCATCAGTCTAGGCCGGGAACGCAAGAAGAGAGATATGGTTGCTAGAGATGCAGACAGAGGAATGTGTTTAACCAGAGTGCCACGGGAACCATCAACATATATAACCTTCGACATCTGTCGATGAGAACAAGGAATTTGTTGTAAGAACCCAGGGAAGCAACGGAAGAAATGAATCATCATCATCAAGGTGCGTATCCTTTATAGGACGTTGCTCTCTTTGCAGCACATCTGAAATTCACTCTGTCTCTTGCCAGTTCACCCACTTCGTCGATGGTCATATTCATGGTTTCTTTAGTATCTTGTAGCCATCTTCTTGAGTCTGCCTCTGTCTCTGCGTCCTGGACCCTGCCCTCTAGTATTGTTCTTTCCAGACCATCGTGACGCTTGATGTGACCAAAGTATGTAATTTTTCTGTATAGTATGTTGTTTATCAGCCAATTCTCCTAACGTTTAGTTCTTTCCGGACATCAGTTTTCTTTCTTTTTTCTTAATGCGTCTCTGAAATGTGTCTCTGAAATGTGTCTCGAAATGTGTCTCGAAATGTGTCTGAAATGTGTCTCTGAAATGTGTCTCTGAAATGTTTCGATATAGACACTACGTCTTGGGAATCCCTGGAGCAAGATCGCCAAATATGGCTCTGTAACAACACAAGAGAACCTACATACAGCTGTGAATCGTCGTGCCGCTAAGGCACAGAGAAAACGAGCTGTGCGAAAAGACAGAGTACACAACACGCACGTGTGTAACCTTGATCATGTATGCCCCATCTGTGGTTGTGGATTGTGTTCTAGAATTGGACTCTACGTCACCTCCCACACACCAGATATGTCAGCACAGCACGTCAGAAGCTGTTGTCATCATCAATTGCGATGGACGCTATTACTATTATCCCTGAGGTTGTTTGAATGACTGATTGATTGATTGACTGATTGTTTGACTAAGCGATTGATTGACTGATTGACTGATTGATTGACTGATTGATTGACTGATTCACTGATTGACTGATAAGACTATCAATGTTGAACTTCGGTGAGTAACCTATTTTGCCCTAACCTTTTTCTGAAACTAGAAGATCCCAATATTAGTAAGATAGATGTACTCCATTATAGTAAGGTTTGACTAAATAATTGTAGTGCAGACATTAGTAATACATAACTAAATATTAGATAATTAGATTAAACCCTGACCGCCGACAACAAAAGGCCGACTATCTATGACGAAAAATCAAAAATTTCCCTGTTTCTTCTTCTTCTTCTTGCCTCGTTCTTACGACCAATTTTAATCACTCTTTGTGATATGTTTGATCTTTGCCAGAACGTGTATGTTACATTGGTTTGTAGGCCCTAAACGCATAGACTTCTACATGTTTAGGACACATGCATCCGATTTCAACCAAACCTCATTAGTCGCCTCTTACGACATGTGTGGCAGGTAGATGCGGTTCTATTCTTTACACCCAAATTTGGGCCCGGAACCAGTCGAGGCGTAAATTCCTGTTTAATGAGGGCTGATTTTTGTATATGTTTGATAGAACACTGCACTTTTTTGGGTGCAATTTTACTCAATTCTATGCTTTCATGGTTATTTATTGATGAAAAATGTTAATAATATTGATATTCTTTAGCGAGGCGGCTCGTCATTAGGGCCAGTGGAAAGAGAATAACTTCGGAATAGACAATAATAGAAAATACTCCAAAAACCATGATTTTTCCAAAAATTTGGATCTGGCCCCACCGAGAAAAATTACCACGAGCCGCCACTGTTCCTTAGTGTTAAACTAAACTTGTAACATAATATAATCTTGATTTAGCATGTAGTGTTGCTTTTTAAATGAATTCTATATAGGTGAAGTCTATAAATATATATAACAATACTGGAATACGGACAGTAGCGGTCTTAAGTCCTCGAATTTTTAACCTGAGCCTGCTGGCCTTTTGCTATCAGAGGCTGCGAGTAAACATTAGTTAGACTAGAGTAAACATTAGATAGACTAGAGTAAACATTAGATAGACTAGAGTAAACATTAGATAGACTAGAGTAAACATTAGATAGACTAGAGTAAACATTAGATAGACTAGAGTAAACATTAGATAGACTAGAGTAAACATTAGTTAGATTAGAGTAAACATTAGATATACTAGAGTAAACATTAGTTAGACTAGAGTAAACATTAGATAGACTAGAGTAAACATTAGATAGACTAGAGTAAACATTAGTTAGACTAGAGTAAACATTAGATAGACTAGAGTAAACATTAGTTAGACTAGAGTAAACATTAGTTAGACTAGAGTAAACATTAGATAGACTAGAGTAAACATTAGATAGACTAGAGTAAACACTAGATAGACTAGAGTAAACATTAGTTAGACTAGAATAAACATTAGATAGACTAGAGTAAACATTAGATAGACTAGAGTAAACATTAGATAGACTAGAGTAAACATTAGATAGACTAGAGTAAACATTAGATAGACTAGAGTAAACATTAGATAGACTAGAGTAAACATTAGATAGACTAGAGTAAACATTAGATAGACTAGAGTAAACATTAGATAGACTAGAGTAAACATTAGTGAAACTAAAGTAAGCATTGATGATGAAAAGGCAATGACAGCAATAAAAGATACCTCGAATAACAGTCCAATGACAGCCAGATCGAATTGCTTGCTCGAGTGGACCTGTGGAAGAGTATATGAGAAGATGACGGTGAGGAGACGTGTTGTGGAGGTGAAGAAGATTGTGAGACGTGAAGTGTGTAAAGTGAAGAGTGTAAGTGAAGTGTAAAGTGAAGAGTGTAAAGTAAAGATAGTAAAGTGAAGAGTGTAAAGTGAAGAATGTAAAGTGAAGAATGTAAAGTGAAGAGTGTAAAGTGAAGAGTTGAAGAGTTTAAAGTGAAGAGTGTAAAGTGAAGAGTGTAAAGTAAAGATAGTAAAGTGAAGAGTGTAAAGTAAAGATAGTAAAGTGAAGAGTGTAAAGTGAAGAGTAGAAGTGAAGAGTGTAAAGTGAAAGTTTAAAGTGAAGTGTGTAAAGTGAAGTATGTAAAGTGAAGAGTGTAAAGTGAAGAGTTTAAAGTGAAGAGTTTAAAGTGAAGAGTTTAAAGTGAAGAGTTTAAAGTGAAGAGTTTAAAGTGAAGAGTGTAAAGTGAAGAGTTTAAAGTGAAGAGTGTAAAGTGAAGAGTTTAAAGTGAAGAGTTTAAAGTGAAGAGTGTAAAGTGAAGAGTGTAAAGTGAAGAGTTTAAAGTGAAGTGTGTAAAGTGAAGAGTTTAAAGTGAAGAGTTTAAAGTGAAGTGTGTAAAGTGAAGTGTGTAAAGTGAAGAGTCTGAAGTGAAGAGTGTAAAGTGAAGAGTGTGAAATGAAGAGTGGGAAGTGAAGAGTGTGAAGTGAAGAACGTAACGTGAAGAGTGTAAAGTAAAGAGTGGGAAATGAAGAGTGTAAATTGAAGAGTATAAAGTGAAGAGTGTGAAGTGAAGAGTGTTAAGTGAAGAGTGGGAAGTGAAGAGTGTGAAGTAAAGACAGTAAAGTGAAAGGGAAGTGAAGAGGTCGTGAAAAGCTAAGATGAAGGTATGTAGCGAGAGATTTTGACAGGAGGGAATAAAAACGAATTGGAAATAATTGAATTAGTTTAGACCATAATGAATAAATGAGAGGGGGCGTGAGTGAGAAGGTGGGGAAAAGAGGATGCGAGTATAAAAAGAGCCGAGTATGAGAGAAATCATGGATGAGTAGAGACTTTGATGTGGAGGTGAAGATGAGGTTAGACAAGGATAGAAAAGGGATGAGAGGATTGAGGAGAGGGGAGAATTAGAAGTGGTAGTAATGAGTGGAGAGGAGTTGATTGATTGATTGATTGATTGATTGATTTGATAAGAACATTGGAGAAGACTGGCACCAGATGAGAGCTTGAGAAAGTAAAAACACACAAAAATGAAAAAGGTTTATACGAGAGACACAATTGATATACAAGCAACATTTCAAGAAAACGAAAAAAAGGACGGATCAAAGACTGCATCCAAAGTAGAGAAACTCCATCCAAGATGGTAAATGGTGGCTTCCTCTAAAGGAGAGAAATGCTATCCAAGATGGTAAATGGTGGCTACCTCTAAAGGAGAGAAATTCTATCCAAGATGGTAAATGGTGGCTACCTCTAAAGGAGAAAATGCCATCCCAAAATGGTAAATGGTGGCTACCTCTAAAGGAGAGAAATTCCATCCAAGATGGTAAATGGTGGCTACCTCTAAAGGAGAGAAATTCTATCCAAGATGGTAAATGGTGGCTACCTCTAAAGGAGAGAAATTCTATCCAAGATGGTAAATGGTGGCTACCTCTAAAGGAGAGAAATTCTATCCAAGATGGTAAATGGTGGCTACCTCTAAAGGAGAGAAATTCCATCCAAGATGGTAAATGGTGGCTACCTCTAAAGGAGAGAAATTCTATCCAAGATGGTAAATGGTAGCTACCTCTAAAGGAAGAAATTCTATCCAAGATGGTAAATGGTAGCTATTATGAGACTAGAGTAAACATTAGATAGACTAGAGTAAACATTAGTGAAATTAACAAAAAAAAGTTAAGTAAAACTAAAGTAAGCATTGACGATGAAAAGACAGTAAAAGGTACCCCGAATAACAGTCCACTGACAGACTCAGCTAATTTCTTGATCGATTCTAGTATCGAATCTTGAGACTTGACTCTGCTATGTACAAGGTGGACCTGTGGAAGAGTACATGAGAAGATGACCGTGAGGAGACGTGTTGTGGAGGTGAAGAAGATTGTGAGAAGTGAAGTGTGTAAAGTGAAGATGTGTAGAAGTGAAGAGTGTAAGTGAAGAAAGTAAAGTGAAGAGTGTAAGTAAAGATAGTAAAGTGAAGAGTGTAGTAAAGTGAAGAGTCTGAAGGGAAAAGTGTAAGTAAAGATATTAAAGTGAAGAGTGTAAAGTGAAGATAGTAAAGTGAAGAGTGTAAAGCAAAGAGTGTAAAGTGAAGAGTGTAAAGTGAAAGTGTAAAGTGAAGAATGTAAAGTGAAGATATAAAGTAAGAATATTAAAGTTAAGTGTAAAGTAAAGGTATAAAATGAAGAGTGGGAAGTGAAAGTGTGAAGTAAAGACAGTAAAGTGAAGGTGTAAGTTAAAGTGCTAAAGTAAAGAGTGTAAAGTGAAGGTAGGAAGAAGGAAGAGTGTAAAAATAAAGACAGTAAAGTGAAGACTGTAAAGTGAAGTGTAAAAGTGAAAAGTGTAAAGTGAAGATGTAAAGTAAAAGTGTAAAAGTAAAAGTGTAAAGTGAAAATTAGGAAGGGAAGAGTGTGAAGTGAAGAGTGTAAAGTAAACAGTCTAAAGTGAAGAAGTGTGGAAGTAAAGACAGTAAAGTGAAGAGTTGGAAGGAAGAATTAAGTGAGACAGTAAAGTGAAGAGTGTAAAGTGAAGAGTGTAAAGTGAAGAGTGTAAAGTGAAGAGTGTAAAGTGAAGAGTGTAAAGTGAAGAGTGTAAAGTAAAGAGTGCAAAGTAAAGATAGTAAAGTGAAGAGTGTGTAAAGTGAAGAGTCTGAAGGGAAAAGTGTAAAGTAAAGATATTAAAGTGAAAAGTGTAAAGTGAAGATAGTAAAGTGAAGAGTGTAAAGCAAAGAGTGTAAAGTGAAGAGTGTAAAGTGAAGAGTGTAAAGTGAAGAATGTAAAGTGAAGATATTAAAGTGAAGATATTAAAGTTAAGAGTGTAAAGTAAAGAGTGTAAAATGAAGAGTGGGAAGTGAAGAGTGTGAAGTAAAGACAGTAAAGTGAAGAGTGTAAAGTTAAGAGTGTAAAGTAAAGAGTGTAAAGTGAAGAGTGGGAAGGGAAGAGTGTAAAGTAAAGACAGTAAAGTGAAGACTGTAAAGATAAGAGTGTAAAGTGAAGAGTGTAAAGTGAAGATGTAAAGTAAAGAGTGTAAAGTAAAGAGTGTAAAGTGAAAAGTGGGAAGGGAAGAGTGTGAAGTGAAGTGTAAAAGTAAACAGTCTAAAGTGAAAAGTGTGAAGTAAAGACAGTAAAGTGAAGATTGGAAGGAAGAGTGTAAAGTGAAGACAGTAAAGTGAAAGTGTAAAGTGAAGAGTGTAAAGTGAAGAGTGTAAAGTGAAGATGTAAAGTAAAGAGTGTAAAGTGAAAGTGTAAAGTAAAGTGTAAAGTAGAAGAGTTGGAAGTGAAGTGTGTGTAGTAAAGACAGTAAAGTGAAGAGTTGGAAGGGACGAGTGTGAAGTAAAGACAGTGAAGTGAAAGTGGGAAGGAAGAGTGTGAAGTAAGACAGTGAAGTGAAAGTGGGAAGGAAGAGTGTGAAGTAAAGACAGTAAAGTGAAGAGTGGTAAGTGAAGAGTGGGAAGGGAAGAGTGTGAAGTAAAGACAGTGAAGTGAAGACTGGGAAGGAAAGTGTGAAGTAAAGACAGTGAAGTGAAAGTGGGAAGGGAAGAGTGTGAAGTAAAGACAGTGAAGTGAAGAGTGGGAAGGGAAGAGTGTGAAGTAAAGAGTGTAAAGTAAACAGTGTAAAGTGAAGAGTGGGAAGAGAAGAGTGGGAAGTGAAGAATGTAAAGTAAGCAGTCTAAAGTGAAGAGTGTGAAGTGAAGAGTGTAAAGTGAAGAGTGTGAAGTGAAGAGTGTGAAGTGAAGAGTGTGAAGTGAAGAACAGAACGTGAAGAGTATAAGTAAAGTGGGAAATGAAAGTGTAAATTGAAGAGTATAAAGTGAAGAGTGTGAAGTGAAGAGTGTTAAGTGAAGAGTGGGAAGTGAAGAGTGTGAAGTAAAGACAGTAAAGTGAAGATTGTGAAGTGAAGATAGTAAAGTGAAAGTGTAAAGCAAGAGTGTAAAGTGAAGAAGTGTAAAGTGAAGAGTGTAAAGTGAAGAATGTAAAGAAGATATTAAAGTAGAGATATTAAAGTTAAGAGTGTAAAGTAAAAGAGTGTAAAATGAAGAGTGGGAAGTGAAGAGTGTGAAGTAAAGACAGTAAAGTAAAGAGTGTAAAGTTAAGAGTGTAAATTAAAGAGTGTAAAGTGAAAGTGGGAAGGAAGAGTGTAAAGTAAAGACAGTAAAGTGAAGACTGTAAAGTGAAGAGTGTAAAGTGAAGAGTGTAAAGTAAAGATGCAAAAGTAAAAGTGTAAGTAAAGAGTGTAAAGTGAAAGTGGGAAGGGAGAAGTGTGAAGTGAAGAGTGTAAAGTAAACAGTCTAAAGTGAAGAGTGTGAAGTAAAGACAGTAAAGTGAAGAGTTGGAAGGGAAGAGTGTAAAGTGAAGACAGTAAAGTGAAGAGTGTAAAGTGAAGAGTGTAAAGTGAAGAGTGTAAAGTGAAGAGTGTAAAGTGAAGAGTGTAAATTGAAGAGTGTAAAGTAAAGAGTGCAAAGTAAAGATAGTAAAGTGAAGAGTGTGTAAAGTGAAGAGTCTGAAGGGAAAAGTGTAAAGTAAAGATATTAAAGTGAAAAGTGTAAAGTGAAGAGTGTAAAGTGAAGAGTGTAAAGTGAAGAATGTAAAGTGAAGAATATTAAAAGTGAAGATATTAAAGTTAATTAAGTAAAGTGTAAAATGGAAAGTAAAAGAAGTGTGAATAAAGACAGTAAAGTGAAAAGAGTGTAAAGTTAAGAGTGTAAAGTAAAAAGTTAGAAGTAGATAGTGGGAAGGGAAGAGTGTAAGTAAAGACAGTAAAGTGAAGACTGTAAAGTGAAGAGTGTAAAGTGAAGATGTAAGTAAAAGTGTAAAGTAAAGAGTGTAAAGTGAAAAGTGAGAAGGGAAAGTTGAAGTGAAGAGAGTGTAAGTAAACAGTCTAAAGTGAAGAGTGTGAAGTAAAGACAGTAAGTGAAAGTTGGAAGGAAGAGTGTAAAGTGAAGACAGTAAAGTGAAGAGTGTAAAGTGAAGAGTGTAAAGTGAAGAGTGTAAGTGAAAGTGTAAAGTGAAAGTGTAAAAGTGAAGAGTGTAAAGTAAAGGTGTAAAGTGAGAGTGGGAAGTGAAGTGTGTGTAGTAAGACAGTAAAGTGAAGAGTTGGAAGGGACGAGTGTGAAGTAAAGACAGTGAAGTGAAGAGTGGGAAGGAAGAGGTGAAGTAATGAGACAGTGAAGTGAAGAGTGGGAAGGGAAGAGTGTGAAGTAAAGACAGTAAAGTGAAGAGTGGCAAGTGAAGAGTGGGAAGGGAAGAGTGTGAAGTAAAGACAGTGAAGTGAAGACTAGGGAAGGAAAGTGTGAAGTAAAGACAGTGAAGTGAAAGTGGAAGGAAAGTGTAAGTAAAGACAGTGAAGTAGAAAGTGGAAGGGAAAGTGTGAGTAAAAGAGTGTAAAGTAAACGGTGTAAAGTAGAAGGTGGAAGAAAGAGTGGGAAGTGAAGAATGTAAAGTAAGCAGTGTAAATTGAAGAGTGTGAAGTGAAGAGTGTAAAGTGAAGAGTGTGAAGTGAAGAGTGTGAAGTGAAGAGTGTGAAGTGAAGAACGTAACGTGAAGAGTGTAAAGTAAAGAGTGGGAAATGAAGAGTGTAAATTGAAGAGTATAAAGTGAAGAGTGTGAAGTGAAGAGTGTTAAGTGAAGAGTGGGAAGTGAAGAGTGTGAAGTAAAGACAGTAAAGTGAAGATTGTGAAGTGAAGATAGTAAAGTGAAGTGTAAGCAAAGTGTAAAAGTGAAGAGTGTAAAGTGAAGAGTGTAAAGTGAAGAATGTAAAGAAGATATTAAAGTGAAGATATTAAAGTTAAAATGTAAAGTAAAGAGTGTAAAATGAAAGAGTGGAAGTGAAGAGTGTGAAGTAAAGACAGTAAAGTGAAGAGTGTAAAGTTAAGAGTGTAAATTAAAAGGTGTAAAGTGAAAGTGGGAAGGAAGAGTGTAAAGTAAAGACAGTAAAGTAAGACTGTAAAGTGAAGAGTGTAAAAGTGAAGAGTGTAAAGTAAGATGCAAAGTAAAAAGTGTAAAGTAAAGTGTAAAGTGAAAAGTGGAAGGGAAGAGTGTGAAGTGAAGAGTGTAAAGTAAACAGTCTAAAGTGAAGAGTGTAAGTAAAGACAGTAAAGTGAAGGTTGGAAAGGGAAAGTGTAAAGTGAAGACAGTAAAGTGAAGAGTGTAAAGTGAAGAGTGTAAAGTGAAGAGTGTAAAAGTGAAGAGTGTAAAGTGAAGAGTGTAAATTGAAGAGTGTAAAGTAAAGAGTGCAAAGTAAAGATAGTAAAGTGAAGAGTGTGTAAAGTGAAAGTCTGAAGGAAAAGTGCAAAGTAAAGATATTAAAGTGAAAAGTGTAAAGTGAAGGTGTAAAAGTGAAGAGTGTAAAGTGAAGAAATGTAAAGTGAAGATATTAAAGTGAAGATATTAAAGTTAAGAGTGTAAAGTAAAGAGTGTAAAATGAAGAGTGGGAAGTGAAGAGTGTGAAGTAAAGACAGTAAAGTGAAGAGTGTAAAGTTAAGAGTGTAAAGTAAAGAGTGTAAAGTGAATAGTGGGAAGGGAAGAGTGTAAAGTAAAGACAGTAAAGTGAAGACTGTAAAGTGAAGAGTGTAAAGTGAAGAGTGTAAAGTGAAGATGTAAAGTAAAGAGTGTAAAGTAAAGAGTGTAAAGTGAAAAGTGAGAAGGGAAGAGTGTGAAGTGAAGAGTGTAAAGTAAACAGTCTAAAGTGAAAGTGTAAGTAAAGACAGTAAAGTGAAGAGTTGGAAGGAAAGAGTGTAAAAGTGAAAGACAGTAAAGTGAAGAGTGTAAAGTGAAGAGTGTAAAAGTGAAAGAGTGTAAAAGTGAAGAGTGTAAAGTGAAGAGTGTAAAGTGAAAGTGTAAAGTAAAAGTGTAAAGTAAAAGTGTAAAGTGAAGAGTGGGAAGTGAAGTGTGTGTAGTAAAGACAGTAAAGTGAAGAGTTGGAAGGGACAGGTGTGAAGATAAAGACAGTGAAGTGAAGAGTGGGAAGGAAGAGTGTGAAGTAAAGACAGTGAAGTGAAGAGTGGGAAGGGAAGAGTGTGAAGTAAAGACAGTAAAGTGAAGAGTGGTAAGTGAAAGTGGGGGAAGAGGTAAGAAAGACATGAAGTGAAGATGGGAAGGGAAAGGTGAAGAAAGACAGTGAAGTGAAGGTGGGAAAGGGGGAAGAGGTAAAGTAAAGACAGTGAAGTGAAGATTGGGGGGAAGGGTGAAGTAAAGAGTAAAAGTAAACGGTGAAAGTGAAGAGTGGAAGGAAGGGGGAAGTAAGAGGAAAATAAACAGTGTAAAGTAAATGGGAAGGAAGAGGAAGTGAAAAAGGGTAAGAAGAAAGTGAAGGGTGAAGTGAAGGTTAAGTAAAGGGGAAGTGAAGAGGGAAGTGAAGAGGGGAAGTAAAGAGGTAAGGAAGGGAAAAAGGTGTAAATGAGAGGGACGTGAGGAGGAGGGGGGAAAAAGGGGATGAGTAAAAAAAAGACCCGGGCTGAGAGAAATCGGATGAGTAGAGACTGATGTGGATGAAGGAGGTTAGAAAAGGATGGGAAAAGGAGAGGGGGGGTTGAGGAGGGAAAATTAGAAGTGGTAGTAATGGTGGAAGGAGTTAATTGATTGATTGATTGATTGATTGATTTGATAAGAACTTGGAAAGACTGGCAAGATGAGAGCGAGAAGGAAAAAACACAACAAAAATGAAAAAGGTTTATCGGAAGAAAAAAAAATTTTAAAAGAAAACACAAAAAATGGAGGATCAAGACTGCACCCAAAAGTGAAAACCCCTTTCCAAGATGGTCAATGGGCTCCCAAAGGAGAGAAATGCCACCCAAGATGGAAAATGGAGCCTACCTCTAAAGGAGAAAAATTCCATCAAGATGGTCATTTAGGCTACCTCAAAAGGGAAAAATTTCCATCCAAGTTTTAAAGGAAAAAGGGCTCCCCTCGGAGAGAAATTCCCATCCAAGATGGTCAATAAAGGGCCCCTCAAAAGGGAGAAATTACACCCAAGATGGTAATGGGGGCTACCTCAAAGGGAGAAATTTACGCAAAGATGTCTAAGGAATTAATTTTTCCCCTTTCCTCCGTTTTACGTTACCGTAGGGCTGCAAAAGGGGCCCTTCCCCAAAACCGTTCTTTCTGGGCAACTCGCCTAATTTAACCATGGAAGATATTTTTCCTCTCCCCAGCAAAAGTTCGTTTAGGGGGCTTTTTAGGTCGACTTCTCTTTTTCTTGAACCCGCTGCATCCCATTTGGGGTATTCGTTGTTTAATTTCCCAAGGTGTCCCAACATATCTATCTTCTTTTTCTTATTTGTCATAGTGGTTGACAAGAAGTCTCTGAATTCATCACTTCTCCGAATTCTTTTCTTTTTATATTCATTATTTTTCCAACATCTATTTTCAAATAATCAATTGCTTTCTATATCTTTAGTCATTTCCAACCCCGCTGGCATATTTTGGGATTAATACAACATTTGAATTGAAAATTTAATTTAGTTTTAATATATAAACTTGAGTTCCATTTTTTATTTAGATTTTTAAAAGCTGATGTTGCTTTCCAATTCTATCATAATTTTTTTTAACTTTTCCCTGTCAATCAAAATTGCTACCCAAATGGTGAACTGCTCTGATTTTTTTATCATTTTAGTTTCCCAGTGTGATATCTGCATTTTCCCATGGTGTCTTCATTATTTTGTTTTTCATAGCTTATCTCAGTCAATTTTTATGCTATAGATGAAAGTTGTCTGTTTTTTTGCATTTTTGGTTTTTTCTACTTAAAAAGGGCAATATCATCTGCAAAATTCTCTTCTGTTACATTTATCCCAATCGATGCCATTTCCCCCCTAAACATCTAAAAACTCCTCCTCGAAAGGAAGAAATTATCAACATTGTCGAAATTTTAAAAAATCTCAAAAACCTAAAAAACCCAAAGAAACCTATGGGAACTATGCAAAAAACTCTAAAAAAACTAAAAAGAAACTCAAAAAACTCTCAAACTCTATAAAAACTCTAAAGAAACTCTAAAAGTTTTAAAAAAACTCTAAAAAAGATTTTAAAACCAAAGTCTCTGAAGAAACCCCTAAAAAAAACTCTAAAGAAACTCAAAGCTCTGAAATATAAAACTCTAAAGAATCTCTAAAGAAACCTAAAAAACTCTAAAAAAACCAAAGAAACTCTAAAAAACCTAAAAAAGGAAACTCAAAGAAAAAAACTCTAAAAAACTCAAAAAAACCCAAAAAAACCTAAAAAATTGGATTCTGAAGAAACTCTAAAGAAAATTTTAAAAAACTCAAAAGAATCTCAAAAAAACTCAAAAAAACACGAAAAAACTCTAAAAAAACTCTATAGAAACTCTAAAAAATAAAAAAGAAATTAAAACTCAAAAAATTAAAAAAACTTAAAGAAATCTGAAGAAACTCAAAAGAAACTCTAAAAACTCAAAAAACTCAAAAAACTCTAAAAAAATTTGAAAACTCTGGGGAAACTTAAAGGGAAATTAAAGGCTTCAAAAAACTCTTAAAAACCAAAGGAATCCAAAAAGGGGCTGAACCAAAACCTGAAATTACATCTCCACCCGGACTATCACTTCCTTTGGGTTCAAGACGGGGGACTCGATTTTCTATATTGTTTAAGTTATTTGATTATTATTTGTAACCCATCTATTCACTTCGATGATTAATCTTTTCTTCGATCTCTTTCCCAGGAAATCCGGGGATGGGAACTCTGCCAAATTTGAAAAAGTTAAAAAAATTTTGTAAATTTTTTGAACTTCTCCAATAAATTTTCAAAAATGTAATTTTCCCATGTACCATGTCACATCTAAAAATTTTTGGGTCTAAATTATTCGAACTCAGAAATTTGCAGGACTTTGATTACTAGCAAAACTTTTTTCGACTTGTATCGGGGGTCTGATGAGATAATGAAAGATTTTAAAACAGTGACATCATTTCCCGATAGACCCAAAAGGGTCAATCTCCCCCCCAGATGTCCAAGTTATGCATACTGATGGTTCCTCTGGCTCCTTGGGTTAAAAACATTCCCCTCTCCCCCTCAACCACCGAGTTACTTGAAAAGTGAAAATTCAAACTTCTTAAATTCTGGATTAACTCAACGTCATATTTAGTGTCCCCATCCAACAGATATCGCCAAAGACCCCAAAAACATCCCCCCTTTTCCCTCATAAACTCCCCAGAAGCTTTGACAAGCCTATCCGTTTTCTTGCGGGAAACCCCGCATGCCCCCAATAGTTGTCCGTAAACCTTTTAAGGTTTAAATCTCCATTGATGACATTCACCAAATGCATCTCGTCATTCTGGATCATCTTCTGAACATCAACGGGAAAGTTTTTTTTTAAAGGGAAAAACCCCAAACCAAAGTTCCAATTTCTAACCTTCTTCTAACCCTTTCCCCTTCCTTGGGGGGGACAGCTATCTTCATCTAACCTCATATCCCCTTTCCTTGTGGGGTTTTTTCTGGGGACAGACCCTTTTCATCTAACGTTCTATAACCTGTTGCCTTTTGGGGTTTGGTGGGGACAGACATCTTCATCAACGTTCTTAACCTTTTCCTTGTGGAGTTTGGTGGGGAAGCACCATCTTTATCGAACGCTCTATGACCTGTTGCCTTGTGGAGTTTGGCCTGCTGCCTTGTGGGTTTTGGCTCTTGACCCCATCTTCATCAAACCGCCCCTTTATTTTAAAATTTTTCCCCGCCCCGCCGCCCTTGTAGTTTTGGGTGGGGGCGCACCATCTTCATCAACCTCATAACATGCGCCTTTTGGGGTTTTGGCTGGGGACAGCAAAGGAACGGATAGCGAACCCAGTAAACGCTGGTCTAAATCAACACACCACCGAAAAATAAATGAGCCAATATTTCTGAAGGCTGTGTCCTCATCTGTTCTTGTTGTTTGGCTCTTCTGTTTACGTGAAAGATAAAACCGATGAACGATCCGGGGGGGGGAGAAGAAAAAGAGGAACGCATATATGACCACTTGTTAACCACTCTTTGTGTTTTTTTGTGATCCAGTCGAGCGGTTGTACGTAGTGAAAATTATGCGTCAGAGCAGGGCAGCACATCCGATTCTGCGACGCTTTTTTTTTACAGGGGCCCCTGGTCCTGTCCCTCACCTCAAATGCCTTTAGGGGCCCCGAGTCGCAGTTATATTTTTCCCTTTGGGGCCCTTTTTTGACCCGCAGCACTTGGCTTTTTGCTCTTCGGCTCGGGGCCATGGACATCGTAACCCCCTTCGGGTTTGGGGACGAACAAAATCTGGGGGAAAATTTTGGTTTTTTTGTCATCCCCCGGAATTGAACCCGCACACACAAAGGGATAGTCAACCGTAGTCCAACGCGCTACGAACACGCTGGGCAGACGCTCCTTTGAGGGCTCTTAAAAGCCATCGTAAGCGGAGTCCCAGAGATCAAATGAATGGCAGCGTTAACTAAGTCAACCTTCTTCCTCATTCTGGAAATAGTTGTTCTATATGCTATCTTTCTCTCTGCAACAGCCCTACCACGCATGCTAGCCAAAAATAGCTTGACGTCTCACCACGATGCACAGACCCATCAGTATAAATAATAGCAACATCATCAATCCTTGTGGACCAAACGCAACACTACATGACTTTGAATTGGGCGCCTTTTTACCAGGAGTCACACTAAAGAGCGTTTATTATTCTAAAACCAAAAAGGCCTGTAAAAACATGGCTTTGTCCCGGTACACTAAGAGTTAAACACTTGTCTAGGACAAAATAAAAGTAAATTAAGCTAATTTACAGTATCTGGCCCCTGACTAAGACACAAGAAAGAAGATTACAACATGTGAAATGAGATGTCCAAGAAAATCTGTCAACGTTACAAGGAGAGATAGTGAGAAACGAGAATATCAGAAGCATCGTTGGTACTATACCATGCATACAGTACATCAAGAAGCAAAGAATCAAGTGGTTCGGACATCTAATGAAAATGGAACCACATTTACTACCATCACGTGCCTACAATAATCGACACTCAGGGCGCAGTGCACGAGGCAGGCCAAGAACACGATGGATAGATAACATCTCAGAGTCCTGCGAAAGCATGGACTGACAACGTCAAACGCAACACACATGGCACAAGATAGAAAACTAACTCTCCCACCTGCTTACGGCAAATGTGGTTCCAGAAAAGATAAGATAAGACAGTACCTGTATGACCGCCAGTGTTCTTCACTATCATCTTAATATTTCCAGTAACAATGTATTCGCTGAGGTCAAATGGCTTCAGATCTGGATCATAGATCGTCTCCCTGGTATCCACGTTTACGGGAGATTGTTTTTTCCAGCACAGTCAGGAAGTTCTTATACCAGTTCTTGGTCCTAATCAAAGTGAGCATAGATTAGTTTGTGATATATGAAGAAGCTAAAATATAATCAACTTACCATACCCATAATCTGGATCGGTTCAAGTCTACACTAAACGATTATCAAGATGGTCTATTTTAATTAGAGGTGTTTATCAAGCAAGTTATATGTTGTCAAATTAAACACATTTTAAAATAGTACAATTTGCTAACAATTAGTGAAAAGTTACCATCAAATGTTCTACTTCTTTGGTCATCACACTGTTACCAGGATGTTGCCCAGTGGCCAGGGTTTCTGTTTTTTTCTTTCGCTGTTCTGATTGTTATTTTGCTTTTTGACAGGGTTCTGCAAATTTCCTCTTTAAAAATACTTCGCGCGTGGAGTTCGACGTAACGTTAGACGCTACTATTACTTACTACGTTTTCCTACCAGCTCCTCGTGGAGCATAGAGCATGAACATCTGCTTGCCACCTTATCCTGTCTCTGGTGGATGTTTTGTTTTGGCTTCTTAAGATAGTCCAGCATCCTTCATTTCCACAAGAAGACTCCGTCTCCAGGTCTGTTTAGAATGTCCCTATATCCGTTTTCCGTGAGATCCTCCGCTCAAGTGCTTCTCTAGTGACACTCACCTGTGTCTTTTGAAAGATATGTCCGATTCATCGCCCTTTTTTCCCTCTTAACCTGGGTCATCACAGGTTCTGTCCTTTCTTATCGACAGGGCTGTATTTGCAACTTTGTCATACCATCTCAGTCTGAGAGTACGCTAAAGACATCTGTTGATAAAGGTCTGAATCTTTTTGTATTAAACTTAGTGGTATCTCCAAGCCAAACAGGTTTCATATTAGACATGAATATCTTAAGTTTTGCGCGCTTCACTAATTTTCTTTGCTAAAATGTTCAATTGTTTTGAATTGAAAAATGTACTCCTGTTTTCTTTATATTCTTCTTCTGCAGTGATCTCTGGTCATGCTCTAATTTATGTGGACCACAAACTGGGTAGTCAGCTTCAGGTCTGTCAGGTTTCCCTAAAGTTTAGTTTTTAGGACGACTGGGTGTGGATACATCTGCTTCTCAGCTCACACAGGAAAGGCCAGTCTTGCAAAACATGCTCCGGTGTCTGATCCGTCTGCTGACACTGGCAGAGAGCTGTTTGACTTATTCCTAGTCTATATAAGTGTTTGTTGAGTCTGCAGTATCCGGTACGTAGTCGAAATATAATGACCTGGTCTGTTCTGATTAGGTCTTTGAGGAAGTCTTTTCCATAATCATATCCAGTGTTTGTCTTCCAGTCTACAGCAGATTTTCTCTGTATGAGTTTTGACTTCTTGAAAAAGACAAGAGGTTGGTAAATTCGCTCTTTGGCACTGCCCTCCTTAGCTAAGACAACGGCACTGTCATTGCCTACAATGCCATAGTCAGATGAAATTCACTGCAAGTGAATTTCTGCATTTTCTGAAAGCTGAGCAAGTTATATTATTAGGTTTTGTACTGTGATGCAGCGGATGTAGCTTCTTTTTTGCATATTGTCTATCCCCAGGTCGAAGTTGGAGTTGGCTGTCCACTCTTGCTGTTAAGTGTAGGGATCGGGCTTTAAGCCTAGGAG